>CM014273.1:16499807-16530561 GCA_004135705.1 Alloteropsis semialata | reverse complement strand
GATGATGTTTCTTATAGATTTTGACAACAATGGAAATTATTAAAAGCGAACAAACTAACTCAACCTTATGTCTCAGGATCGATGGTTGTGACAGAGAGGCTGGCGCTGGACGTGCTGTGGCCCAAACCGCCGCCGGAGCTGCCCTCGCAGAGCGCGAACGCCGTCTCGAGGCCGGCGACGATGCCGGCCATCGCCGGCCGGTCCTTCCCCTTCGGCAGGACGCAGTGCAACGCGGTGTAGGCCACCAGACCCACGGCCTCGGCCTCGTGGGCGGCCGGTTCCTGCGCGCGCGGGTCGAGGATCTTGGCGAGCTCCCCGGAGACGATGCTTGGAATGGCGTAGTCCACCACGCTCACGGGGCTCGAGCCCTCGGCCTCCATAAAGACGGCACGCCTCCCCGTCAGCACCTCCAGCATCACCACGCCGAGCGCGTACACGTCGATCTTCACGGTGAGGCCGTCCAGGGACAGGGAGTACTCTGGGTCCATGTATCCCGCCATGCTGGCGGCCTCCACGGTCAGCTGCGCGGCCTGCGCCTCCGCCTCCGCCTCCGCCTCCGGCTCCATCAGTGTCCCGAAACCAGACACGCGCGCCGTCCAGCCGGAGTCCAGCAGGATGTTGGACGACTTGATGTTGCCATGGATGACGGGCGGCTCGGCGTCCGAGTGGAGGTACTCGATGCCGCGGGACGCGTCCAGCAGGATCTTGATGCGGAGCTTCCACGATGACATCACCGTCGATGGTGACGAAGGTGCCGCCTCTGGATGCAGGTGGTCGTTGAGAGAGCCGTTGCTCATGTACTCGTAGACGAGGAGGCGCTCGCCGTTGTCGTTGCAGTAGCCGATGGGACCATCGAGATGCTTGTGATGATCGCGGAACTGGAAGGCAAGCTCCGACCAGAACACGCTCTCCCCCCGCCCTGCCTCGCCGCGCTTGATGACCACGTCGCGCCCGCCGTCGGGGAGCTGGCCGCGGTAAACAGTGCCGAACCTGTCCTCACCGATCTCGGCCTCCGGTGCGAAGCCGTTTGTCGCCGCCTCCAGCTGTGCTAAGGTGAACCAGCAGACCGAATCTTGCCTGTTCGGTTGGCTGGTGGCTGGTGGCTGGTGCCGATTTGTTGCGCAACTGAAGTACTGCTGGCTGATGGCTGGTGTTGTGAGACGACTGAAGTACTGCTGGCTGATGGCTGATAAGTCAAGCGAACAGGGAAGCATAGAGCTCTCCGTCGTCATAGAGCTCTCCGTCGTAGAGCTCTCCGTCGTCATTGGCAAGCATGACGAATGACATCTCATAAGTCTCATGACGCGCGATAGCTGCCGACGGAAAACGCCGCGCACCTGCGTCGTCCAGTTGGCCAAACCATAGAATCTCGGGGTTCTGTTATCGTCGTCGTCTACAGCGCCGATGACGTTGGGCTGTAAAGTCTGCATTTAACATCGTAAATTATATATAGTACATACAACAACAACTTGTATGGTGTATCAGTTTGATCCAACAAATTGCAAAACAAGTAAACCGATTCATGAACTTGTCAAATATGTACATGTACGCTAATATCAGCCGGTCCTAAACCTCTTTTTACAGCTGATTTCCAAAAACGGTGCTGATGAAGTGGCACTAAAAATCATTTTCATAGCGGTTTGTGTTAAAAACCGGATGTGAAAATAATAAAAATGGTGCTGATCAAGTGGCGCTAAAAATCATTTTCATAGCCGCTTTGTGTTAGAAATCGATGTGAAAATAATTTTGAAATCCGAAAATCAAATAAAAATGTTAAATGAGTGCAAAAAAAATTAACAAAATGGGAGGCATGAACCATGCATCATCATCTCCAACTACAAATTTCTTGCTTCTCCGTGATTTGAACTCAAGACCTCTCGATTCGCACATAGCTTTCCTTAGCACTGCACCAAACTATTGGTTGTAACTCAATGAATGATGTCCTCCTTTTATATTAACCGTGTCGAATTTTTATAAAATTTTATATAGGCCACACCTTTGATCCAATTAGGATGACATTTTTGTGGTAGTTCCTTACATGCACTTGCTCCAGGAAAAATATAAATAAATAATATAAAAATAAAAATAGTTGTACAAAAATTGATTCATAAGTGCTAAAAATTCATTTAATTCATAGAAAATAGCAAATCATTTCAAAAAATTTCTAAACTCGTTCATGGCAACTTATATACACTATAAAACATGTAAAAAATATTTATACATCATATGAGCAAAAATAAGTTTTTGGATGTACAAATATCAATGTTTGTCTTAAAATGTGTGAGAGATGTATGTATTTATGAACAATGTATAGTCTAATTTTCTAGAAATTTATTAAATTTTTTATGAGAAGGCTATACACCTATAAAAGGACTCCATGACAACTTTTATAATTTTTGGACAAGTTTTTGATATTATTATTATTATTAAAAATAAAAGAGTAAATTAAAGTGTGAATTATACGTAGCAAACCTATTTACTTTTCATATATATTTTTAGAATTTGATCTAAACTAGAGCATATGTCCTTAGATACTATTTTTCTAGTATTTGGTAAGAGCTAGTTAAGAGACATGTAGTTCAAATTAGAATTACTAAGAATAAGTACATAGAAATTCATTTAACAGTTAGAAAATAGCAAATCATTTCAAAAAAAATCCAAAACTCCTCCGTGGCAACATATATGTACTATAAGACATTTAAAAATTATGACTATATAATATGAGCAAAATAACATTTTTTGGTGTGCAAACTAATCGATGTTGCGCTTCTTTAATATTAAACATTTTGAATCTTTATGATTTTTTAGAAACCACACCTTAGATCCGATTGAGCCGAATTTTTTCGGTTGTCCTTTTTGTGCTCCTAGCCCAATAAAAATATAAAAAAATAAAGTAAAAATAAAAAAATTATTTGTACCGTAGTTTAGAACTGGATGTGAAAAAGGATTTTCACAATCACAGCCGGTTCGTGGCTAAAACCGGTTGTCTACTAACTAACCGGCTATTAAAAATTATTAGTGCCACTTTTTGAAAACCGGCTGTGAAAATAGTAACCAGAAAAATCAATTCTATTGTAGTGTATGTACACTACTGAGCATATTTTGGCATGGTGGCCATGCAATGAACATATATAACATGTAGGATATCTCATATCTGAGATTGGTATAGAACATTAACATTGGAATCCAACCTAAAATTTGTTATAGGATTTTGTTGGTCTACATAAATGCATTAAATGATCATACCACACACATCCCTCGTCTTTTGCTCTCTACATGCTCAGATTGTTGGTTCAAGCTCTAGGCACCACAGGTAGGAAGAGGTTAAAGGCGCTAGAAAGGCTTAGAATTCTTATTCTGCATTTTACCCTCTGCCTCCTCAATATAAATATTTATAATCTAAGCTACTGTCCGTATTGCTCCAACCATGCAAAAAAAAAGATAAGTTGGTATATAATGGCCGTATATGTACACCATCCATCGACAAGTTTATGCATTTGTTTGCACATTTTACAACTTGGTGTACCAAAGTGATACAACCAAACAAGTTATTGTATGATGGGTACTTAGATTAAAATAGATTTTTTTTAAAATTGTCCGAAAATGGAAAACCGCCCTCAAAGCCACTCGAAGGGCCAAATTTGCACGGTTTCGATGGTTGGATGGCCTAAGATGTCTGGTTTTGTAGCAAAGGGTTGAAAATCAGACTCTTATAATTGTTAGAGGGTGTAAAGTGGACTTTTCCCTAGTATCATTGTAGAACTAGCAGGATGCTCGCACAAATAGTGTGGCTAGCTTAAGTTTTTAATAAGTAAACAAAGAAATTGCACTTATACAACAGTAGTATTTGCATACCTGATCCGCAGGTGGTTTTTCCTCATCCTCGTTGGTATCGTAATTTGTACCAAGTCTCTCAATAATCTCCCTGATTGTAGGTCTTTCTTCTCGGTAAACTTTGATGCAGCGAAGACCTATTTCAAGACAACCTTTTATTTGCTTGTACTCTGTTTCTGAAGGTGGCCCTCCCAACCTGCTTCTCCAATTCTGAAGTACCTGCAGAATTACCACAGAGAGTTTGATACACAATGAAAAGAACATAATAAAAAAACGGCCTATTGCGAATGTCTAGACACAGTTTCTTGATTCTTACACATTCCACAAAGTCCTGGCAGGAAGTTGGAGTGCTGAAATTGAGAATGTTGACTTTGCTCCCGGTTATGATCTCTATGATTATAACTCCCAAATTGTATATGTCTGCTTTAGTTGTGACTATACGTCCGATTAAGTATTCAGGTGCCATGTAACCACTGCATTTCAACATGAATGTTCCAACTCTTAAGCCTAATAAAGAGAACTACAAAGAAGACTTAGTTCTCAAAAAAGGAATGGGTTGCCAGTGGACAATGAACTTACAATGAACCTAAAAGAAAAGTAGCACAAGTGTGAGTTTTGTTATCTTCAAAGAGTCTCGACAGACCAAAATCAGCAACTTTAGGTCCCATATTGTCATCAAGCAATATGTTTGCTGGTTTTAAGTCCAAGTGAATTATGGAAGCGCCAAATTGGCATTGACATTCCTCATGAAGATAATGTAAACCACAGCAAATTCCCTTAATAATTTTGTAGCGTGTGCGCCAATCATGTCCAGAACATTCATCTGCATCCATAAAGGAGCCTTGTGTCAATTTTCTTTTATTTTGGACCTCTCATCATAACCAATTATCTCCAGTCTTCCTGCACCACATGTGCATGCACTACTGCACCTATTCCTTATTTCTTACGGTTTCTGATAAGCACCCTATCTGACATGGTAAATAAAGCATAAGCTAGACTATAACACACATAATTAATATATTTTAAAAAAACTAAGTTAAAAATGTAAGGGATGAAAATTTATGGTGGGGTGACTTATGGAGGAAAGAAGGCTTGTGGACAACCCACTCCCACATTGATGTTAAATGAAAGCGATTGTGCAAGTTATTTTCTCTTCGATAATGGTATATGACTGCTCAGAAGAATATATTAAGCATCAATGTAAATAGTACATGTGTGTTCTATTTCATTCATAGTCCAAGCTCAGCATCAAATGTTGAAAAGCCTTAACACTTCGTAGTACAGAGGACAAAATGTGATGCTTTTAAAAAATTAGAGAAAGCCATAGTTGTCATACTGTAAAGATGCGCATCTAGGCTTCCATTCGGTAGATACTCCAAGCAAATCAACTTTTGTTGCATCTCCGCAAAAATGTATTTTCCATTGTGCTGTACACATTCATTCCTTGTTTCATAACAGTAGCCAATAAACCGTACTATGTTAGGGTGCTTAAGCCTCATGAGATGATAAACCTCATTCTCAAATTGCTTCTCCTGAATTCCAAGCTTTAATTGGTCAAGCTTCTTCACAGCAACCAGTTCTCCATTCTGAAGCACTCCCTGTTTAAACTCTCTTGCTCTTATATATGTGGGAAACTCTGGTTACAATTAATGTATATATATTCACAAGAACGAACAGGATATAATTTATTCTTACCTTGTACACCTTACCAAAACCACCTTCACCAAGTAGTCGGTCATCAGCAAAGTTGTTTGTTATCTTTCTCAAATACTCTAGTGGTAGACTCCGTGGTTCCGAACTTCCATCTTGTAAGATGCTATCTAGCTCATCATGTATGCTGTATTCACCATCCATTTTCTACTAATAAAGTTTCCTGACTGCAAAAGCACTTTCACATGGCAGCACACATTCGTTTGTTTTCCCAGCGTGCAGAGTACCTTCAGTGAGTCGTATATTTGCATGTGAGGATTTTATTTTGGACGGTTCATGATCTTTAATGGAATCATACATGTAGCTTTCCGGTGTGTTTAAGAAAAATAGCAATAGAACTGTAAAACAGAAGACAAATAAACTTATTCGGACCTACCACAAAGGCAAATTTTTATGTGTACTGCATTCACCCTGGCAAATGATTTACAAAAATAGTATACATGCTAAATGTCAGATTGAATTGTCAAAGACAACACTCTTTCTTCAACAATGCTAAATGTATCCACCTAACTACATTGGCTACATACTGAATCAGCATCCTGCATCATGCCGGAGACGCTAGAGAATAGGATGGGAGTCTAAATTAGAATGAAGGGGATTTGGGGTGCACGTGCACTGTTCACACATAACGCAACTGGACAAATTTTCCCCAATATCTTAAGGGGATTTGGGAATCAGCATCCTTCTTTTTTTTTTTGTAGGATTGCCCACATCCTTCAGTTGGTCGTATTCTCAAAGACACATGGCTCAGAGAACACCAAACTTGGCACTCATCTAGCGTCTTCTCCGATGCCGGCGATGGTTAGGTGTTAGAGCGCCAGCTGGGGAATGACGGCGCAGGGATCTCGCGGCCGCCGGCAAGGAGACCGACCATCCAACCTCGCCTATTTGGTGTGGGTATTGCCTATGGGGCCAACTAACTTCTTTAGATCTAAACAGAGTATGTAGCATGGACCTGTGTCCAAACATGGAAAACTGATTCCGCGTCGACCATGTAATTGCCAAACAAAGCAAGCTGCTAAACACAATTAAAACATACTAGAAGAGAAAAATATAAAAGGGTTGAAAAACTAACCTGGTGAAGATCTTGAGACTTGGAGAAAGATGCTGCACCTGGAAAGGATGGAGAAGGCAAGCAATGAAGAAGAACGGTACTGTACTGAATGGTAGGTGCGAGCAACGAGTGGTTGTGCTTGTGCATTGACCTGAGTCAACGGAGTGGACATTAATCCTCGTACCTAAGTCCGTATCTCGTCTTCCAGGAAGCTCTGTCCACATTAATGGCGTTTTCAGGAGGCCAAAAAAGTCGGCGAGTCCACAAAAATTTCGTTGCTATTTAACGATGAAATAATATTGACAAAAAAATTACTACAAGCCCACCATGGTACCTCAGTGAGAGGAGTCCCAACTCCCAACTCTTCCGCCGGAAATACTCCCTCCGTAAAAAAAAAAGCATTCAACGATTCAAAATTTATCTAAAAAAAATAAGTCCATTCTACCTCATTTGGTGTGCATGTGGACATGCAGCAATCAATTAGTACTAAATATGGTTAATAAACAGGGATAAACACGATCATTTTACATTCCTATTAATTTGTACTAAAATTCATAGGATGCCTTCTTTTTTGCGACGGAAGGAATAATTCCTGTATCATTGATGAAAGTATAACGTAAGCAATTTAGTGATGTGATAAAAAAATTAAGAGTAAAATGCACAAGAGGTCCATCAACTTGTAAGCGGGTCTCACTTAGGTCCAAAAACTTTGAAAGTGCATTTCTGGGTACATAAACTTGTAGTTTGTGTCACTTAGATCAACAAATTTTAAAAATGCATTTCTATGTCCATAAACTTGTAATTTGTGTCACCTAGGTCCAAACCCCTCCACCTAGCCTTCATTCACTCATGTGTCACCCACGTGAATCTGCACGATGTCCGCGTCACCGGAGTTTCGCTAAAAGGTGAACTTTGAGCCTCTGATTCGAATCCAAGGGCATAGGGAGAGAGGGAATGGGAGACCTACTTCGGATGATATTGACATAGATTAGGGTTCAAAAGAGGGCACAGACTGCCGTTGGAGAGCTAAGGACCAGATATGACCAGAGCCAGTAATGTCGGTGGAGGGGAGGGGTGATGGCTTGGGAAAAGTGGAGGAGGTCATAGAAGCACTCAAGAAGGTGGGGAAATTACTTCCTCTACAGCATTGTCTCCCTCTTTCGCGCTATGTCTAGCACCCACCATTATGGCATGTGTGTCGGACATGGTTGGGAAGATGGCCTTCGAGACCACCTGGGAGGGCCATGATAACGGCGACAACACTCTTCATTAGATAGTGTCGACATTAGCTCCACCTCTGGTGGCCATGCCTACGAGCAACAACACTGACGCGCTCTGACCTCACCCAAAGTGTGCACAATAAAATGCAAGACAGGAGGGGAGAGAGAGATGAAAGGGTGGTCTCTTTAGCAAACAAATGCCAATGCTATATGTACACGTGGAATAGTATGGACCTAGGTGACACAAATTATAATTTTATGGACCTAAAAATGCACTTTCAAAGTTTGTGGACCTAAGTGACATAAATTACAAGTTTATGGATCCAAAAATGCACTTTCAAAGTTTGTGGACCTCTGTTTCAGAGTTTGTGAAACTAACTGACACAAATTACAATTTTATGGACCAAAAAATGCACTTTCAAAGTTTATGGACCTAAGTGACACCCCTGTACAAGTTGGTGGACCTCTAGAATATTTTACTCAAAAATTAAAAAGGAGAGAGAAGAAATAACAAGGACATATAAGGACCCGTTTGGATCCACCCCAACTAAAGTTTAGCTAACTAATTGGAAGAGCTAAACTTTAGCTAGCTGTTGACGGTTGTTAATGGTACACTTTTAGTGCTATTTAGGTGGTGGTTTTGGACTAATTCATATACTACCCCACCACTTGGCACTTGAAATAACCTCGTTTTCGCATATGCATGTATTTTTGGAGGATTTTGGTTTACGCAGGTTTTTGAGCTATAAATAAGCATGTGTAGCATAGAGGAATATGAAGGCAAAGGACCTAATACGACTCGGATTTCGTTCGCTCTTATCTATGGTGAACCAACCCCCAAGAATGAGCAAGGGCAAAGACTTGAAGTTAAGGTCGGATGACTTCAGGATCAAGGTGAATCAGGCGGACATTTGGAAAGTTATCAAGACCCAATCTTATCTCGAAGCAACCGACGTTCAACACCCACATGCATTGGCACTTCAATTCCTAGAGGATCAAGGAGCTTGCATGCGAAAGATGGGACCGAGACAGGCCAAAAAGGCCCTAGGCCGGCCGGCCCGGGGGGGAGGCAGTGCCGGCAGGCCTAGGCCTTTTCTGCGCCGCCTCGGCCTCCCCTTCGAGCTAGGATTTCCTCAGATTATTTATAGCCCTGATACCCGAAGGCACGGCGATCAATCCACCAGAACTCGGTGAAAACCTAGGGCATACATCAAAAGGAGACGACGGCCGCCGCAAGTCCTCGAAGTTGTCTAGGGGGTGGCTTAGGCCAACCCTAGCCGTCATGGCCTCCCTGTGTAGTTGTGGCATGGTAGAGTTCAAGAGCTAGTTGGAGTCATCAATGGTATGTACTCGGTGGTGATGATCCAAACACATCTATTATGAGTAATGTTCTTCTTTTCATCCGATCTCTTAGCGACTCAATATCTCCTTCTATGCTTTCTACCTATCATGAATATGATTGTTTCTTAGTCTAATTCTAGATTAGACTATATAGCATGCTTTATGTAATCATGGTGATTAGATCTAGTGTGTTGAACCCTCATGATATCTAGATACGTTCACTTGTGGACGTGCCCTTGTAACTAACCACGCCGATAAGGAGCATCGTGACAGGGTGTGATCCCATGTAAGGTGGCGTTCTCGGGAGGTTGACCGGAGGCAAGAGTTTAAAGATGGCTTTAGATGAGGTGCATGTTGGGCTTGCTCTTATTAGCTAGAACTACAACTAGAATACGATAGGCTCGTTTATCCTTTGGTTGCTCTTTACCCTTGCCTATGTTATGGATGTGATCAACCTATACACACCACTCATATCTCATAGGTTTCACCCTCTATATGCAATCAACGCTTCATGTTAGGATAGATCCGTTAGATTAGATGGGGAACCCTAGTAAGTTAATTGTTGATCCACGGATTGATAACCTTGGATGGAATACTCTAAAGGAAAAGCTACGATGATCCGTGCGCTTGTGGTTCACAATTGGCGCATCTATGGACCATCAACAAACTTTTCTGGTGTCGTTGCCGAGGATCGGCAACTCGAACCCTAGGGAGATCTATCTAATTTTTTGGATTAACCCTAATTTTATTATCGCATATATCCTGTGTTTCTTGTTTGTGTCCATGAATGCAGGTAAAACCCTAGACACAAAACGATCGAGAAATTCTCAACATTCGGACTTCGGCAAGTCGAATCTCGCTCAACCAAGTTGATGGCTACGTAAAGATCAGCTCTTTAGTAGTAGGTGCTAACTTTTGTTAGTGGCCCATCATCCGCTATTGAGCCCGCACCCAAAACAAGTGAAGATGAACAAGGTATGTCACCATGTCAATTAATTTTTAAGACTAATATTTCTTGGAGATTTGTTTGTCCAAGCTATAGGTGATGAATCATACCCGGAAGAAGTCGTGAGATCCGATCATCAATGTCTTTGGAAGGTTGCTGTTGAGATCAGTTTTTTGCCCATGATCAAAGAGGTACCATTGAGAAAAATTACAAAATATAAAGCTCCATCAAGTCTTCTTTCCAACGCATCAAGAATTGCAAATTTTGAAGATCGGTGCAAGGAGTTATGGTAAAATCTTTCAACATTACGCGTTCTGAAGTCAGTTTGGGATAGAACGTAGTGCCGGAGTAAAACAAGCGTAACTCTTTCATCCCGAGTCCATTTGGAGTGAATGTGCACTCATTGGAAAGAGAATTTGATGCATTGTCGAAATGGAGTTGAAGTTTGGTACATGTTATGCACAGGGCGAAGAGGAATTCAATGAAGAAGAAGCAGCAGCAAATAACAGAGAAGCTGATGATGATGTTGAGGGATGATTGGAGGTCCTTGAGCACAAAAGATGATGATTTGAAGTTGATCAAAACTGGAGGCAACAAGATTAGAAGCACCATGACACCACCAATCTTCTCTAGTAGGATGCTCAAGAAGTTTCTAATTGAGTGATGCTACCAACGAAAGAAACCGCTCAGATCATCGACATAAAGCGCAAGACACCCTACGATCCCGACACCCTGGGTAAAGCAAGAACTATGGAGAAGACATATCATTGAAACCATGCTACTCGCTGGTCAATCAATGGTGATGACCTTGAAGCTTAGGGATGCACACCACGACGCTCCAAAGACCACAAGATCAAGATCATCAACATCTCAAGATCAATTCACAAGAAGGTACTTTTTGTATCAAAATTCTGCAGAACCTATGAAGAAAAAACAGAATATTTTTGGATTTTAAAAGTCCCATGAAGTTTTGGTTCCAACGAATCAAGAATCAAGTTAATCAGAGATTCCTACAAGCGGTTATGATCAAAACATCGAAGGTCGTGCATTCTGAAATTTTCTGGGTAGCACACGGCGCTAAAGTAAAATGGGCATAACTCTTTCGTTTGAACTCTGTTTAAGATGAATGACCACTCGTAATTTCATAAACCTTTCATTAGAGCTATATTTTGGTATATGTTCTATTCTGGACACAGAGGAAAATCCACGAAGAAGAGGCAGGAGCAACGTGATGAGAATAAGGTAGAGGAGATAACGATGACAATATTGAAGAGGAGCTTGGGCAATGCTTTCGTAGAGCATACATATTAAATTCAGAAGCTTAGAAAAAAATGAAGACCCCCAAGAACATTGACATATGAAGACATAAGCCGGCGAGATGTTTAAAGCAAATCACGATGGATTACAAAAGGCAACATCAAGCTGCATGGATACTTCGGATTCTCGCACGAAAGACCATGGCTTCACATGAACATAATTGAGATGAGAAAGACTAGCTCTATGACTTTAAAGGAAGCGCTTTGCGGGTGGCAACCCAATTTTTTTATTTGTGTTGGCATTTCTTAGCATCACCACTAGATTAGTGGTGGCACCAGAGATGCCTCAATGTAAATCTAAACGTTACAGATATTCTGCAAGCGCACAGAAGTACATTGTAGCATTTCACCAGGGAGTATTCCAGAGTATCGTTATTTGTTTATCCGCAGGGAATGCATTTAGTTAAAGAGAGATATCATCCAATGTATTTACTTACAACATTATTAATATACTATAGTCTAGACAGGGGTAAATAATATGGAAGTGTTGGGGTAATGTGAAACACAGAAGTTCATTGCTCATCATTAAGTAGTCTTAGTTAGTAATAGGACATTAGTAAAGATCACTAAGGGTCCATTAGCTTCATACAAATGGGACTTGGATATACTACAATACCCTATACAAACTCATACAATGGACATATGCAAGAGGACATATCGAGGTATCTAGTGGTTCCCTCATCAAGGGACGACAGTAGGACGTCTTATCATAAAGGCCTAATATCCACTCCCGAACGTGGAGGATTACAAAGGACGGACATGGTTGTCACCACCTGCTGCCTACCTCTACTAAACCGTGGGGCAACGATACCCTCAACAGTATCCCGTATTCCAAACACCATGCTTGCAATATAAAATACAACTCTATCTATCACATTAATAAATAGAGCAACCATAAGGCACATTGAGCCAATGTCATAGCATACATTCACTTTAATAAGGTGCAAGACATAAGTAGTATATACTAAGTAAGTAAAGTACAATTGAAGCATACAACATAAGTATGAAGATATTTCCATTAAGCTCAGAGTATTACAAGTAAGTAAAGAGATACAAGAACTGAACTCTAGAACTTACCAAGACTTCTCTGCAAGCCCTTCAGAAGATCTACTACTAGAACTATCACTACTAAGACTAAGACTAAGCTTGTAGCAAAGGAGAGCTCTTCTTCTGGTATGTGTTGAGTACGGCGCCCCTTGCAGGTATTTATAGCATCACATAGGCGGTTGCAGCCGGCCAAAGGCGGCTGAGGCCGTTTGGCCGTGGGGCCAGGTCGGCCGAAGTGACCAGGTCGGCCGACCCTTGGATCCAACGTCCTCAGCATTGCTTGGCTCAGATGTCATCTCCAAGGTGGTTTATAGTTGCAGGTCAAAGGAGGGCCGAGTCTAGCGCACGGAGAGGTCGGCCGACCCTCCACAACAGCCTCTCGGGCCCACCTTTCTCTGGGAAACTATCATGTGGGTCCTGAGGTCGGTTCCAGATGGGTACTGTCGGTTGGGGTGCACTTGGCTCTGGTTGTGGGCCCTTCAATCCATGGGGTTAGAACGTGGCTTATCTTTCACCATTGACTTCAACCGACCATGATTCAGCGTCCACAATCACCTCTGATTGTGCTTCTTGGCCTGTGTGGAGGATTGGCTTGAATGGGGTTCAGGCCAGGTCGCCCGACCTAGCCAGGTCGGCCGACCTGGGCCTGTGCCAATTTTTGTCCATCTTTTGCACCGTGGTCCCTGTACTCAAATATATTCTAGATATGCATGCTACAATATTATTTGAATACAAATGTCTAAGTTATGCTTGATCTTTATTGGTTTTCTGAGCCTATTGACAGTCGGATTTTTGTTATAAGGACCGTCAACAACTCCCCCAAGCTTAGCCCTTTGCTCATCCCGAGCAAAGACTAGAACTTTAGGCTCAGTGGATCAGGAGTTGCTTCCTCATTACTCCTCAAAAGTACTAGTGGTTCAACAAGATATTCTACCAAGAATTGAATAAGCTGGTAAAATAAACTTCCCTTATTACCTTGGCCTTTTATGGGGCTTGTAGCTTCTCCTTGTCTTGGGCGGTTGATAGCCAGAACGACTTAGACCAAGCACCTTGCCTTCTACCTTGCTTGACAATCAAACCAGAGGTTTTGGAGTTTTTCAAAAAGGCAGAGTTCCTTAGGTGGTACTCTCAAGTCACTCAAGGTGTATTTCCTTACCAAGATCCTCTTTCAACTCTCATTTCACTCATTGAAGTGGAGTTTTGTGGCTTACTTGTATTGCACATATTGTAAAGTCAAAACCAGGATTCAAAGAGTAGTAAGTCATACCTTCAAACCAAGATGTGCACGTGTGTAGGTGGCATGGTAAATGATAGCTCCTTTTTACAGGTTCCTCTTCCCCTTATAGAGGTTGCTTTTAGAGACATGGCTATTCTTTTTGAACAAAGAGCCTTCATATGCTCTTTTTTTCGATAGCCCATGCCTCTTTTTGCAATAAAGTCTTAGGGAAGAGTACCTTACTTTCTGCGGAACTTTTATTTAGTGGATGGATGGGTGTCATGTTTACTTCCAAAGTGGAAGTGTAACATGTATAAGGTGGCGTGTGCGTGATCTTGGTTTTAAAAACTTGAAGTAAATCTCTAAGAATCAAAAAAACCTTGACCAAACTCAATGCAACAGTAAGTAGCTTATGTAGGGATTTAAACGATATGAGCTTTGGTAGGAAATTAGATTCACCGTAAGGAACTCTTTATTTTATTTCTAAAAAAAACTTCGGTTATCAAGTCTTACTTGGTATGAGCTTTAAGGTAACTCAAGTCTTATCATATCATAGCCAACAACAACCTAGACTAGAGCTTGCATATGCTATCCACAGATGAACTAGATAACAAAAAAGATCATGCTCATCCAGCAAACTCAAGGCTTAGAAGAATAGCAGGTTGAAATATAGGTACAAGAGAGAAATAAGAGCAACTATTCATCATATCCAAAGATAAAGATTTAAGAAAAAACTTATAACATTAAGGGTATAACCTAGATAGCTCTCATTTACTAACTTTATTTAAAAGAAAACTTTATTCATAATTACTTACCTAAACTTACCTGATTGAGGGTCCTCCCCCAAGCTATTTTGTTAATACCGATGAACCTGTCGGCGCAGGACTCGTGTTTTACGTCGTCGAGTGATGACGCCTCCTTTGTTGGATTAACTTGTAGAAGCAGCATCTGACCCTGGAGATGAGGATACAGATGATTTAACCCGCCATACCTGTTTTACCTTCTTCTGGCGGTCGACAGCTTGTTCCAGTATTTTCTTCGCCTGTGCTTTCGCACCTCGTATAGGCTTCTTGTTCTTCACATGATACCGGATGGGGAATTCCTTTTCCTAGAATTTCTCCATGAGATTTATCAAGCTGTCTTTCTCTGGAGGTGTGACCTCCATCTCCTTGACATTCTGACTGTTTCTCCCGTATTTGATCTTGATCATGGAGCATTGCTCCACTTTTGGCCTGAACTCAAACTTCTCCTTCTTGTCATTAATGTGGAGCTGGATCTCTCCAGCACGCACATTAATGTGAGCGTCTACTGTGCTCAAGAAGGGTCGCCCTAGGATGAGCGACGAGCCGTTGCTCACATCCATGTCCAGTACCATGAAGTCAACAGGTACGAAGCAATCCCGGATATGCACCGGAATGTCCTCGGCTATCCCCTCCGGGTAGCGGACCGTGGAGTCGGCCAGCTGCAGTCTCATGGGAGTAGGGGACAAGGTAGTATAGCTAAGGCAGTCGAAGACTACCTTTGGCATGACATTGGCGCTTGCCCCTAAGTCACAGAGTGCGTGCTCAAAGTGTTGTGTCCCGATTGTGCATGTGATGGTGGGACACCCTGGGTCCTTCTTTTTTTCCTGGACCTTGTTCAGGATGGCTGCACTGCAGTCCTCGGTTAACTTTACGACCTCAGTACTTGGGAGTGGACGTTTGTTGTTCAGTATGTCCTTCAAGTATTTGGCGTAGGTCAGTACCTGCATAGCATCCAACAGCGGCACATGTATGTTTAACTTTTGAATTACCTCTATGAACCTGGCAAATTGTTCGTTTGTCGATGGTTTCTTCTGGCGTCGAGGGAACGGCAAGACGTTGAAGTTGTAGAACTCATGTGGCGCGGTCTGTTCTGCTGGTGCTAGCTCGGCTTCAGGCTCTTGTCCCTCTACTGGGATCTCCTTTCTTGATGTTGCTGTCTTCCCTGCATGGTTAGGTGGGACTGGATCCCGAGTAGCCTTACCGCTCCTCTTAGATACAGCCTTTACATTTTCAAAGGAAGAATCCGGTTTTCCGGGAATTCGTCCCTTGTCCCCAGAAGGAACAGCGGCGGCTAGCTGAGCTAACTAGGTTTCTAGCATTTTATTAAAGCTTAGCTGGCTCTGGAAGGTGGAGGACAAACTTTCTATTTTAGAGTTTATGCCCTCCAGAGCCTTGTCATTTGCAGCAAGCCTCTTGGAAATAGATTCATTTATCTTGGCCTGACCAAGGACCAGATCTTTCAGAGAGGGTTGATTAGAGAAAGAGTTGTTGTTGTTACCTCCCTGGTAGAATGGGCGTTGCTGGTTCCAGTTCCCTTGAGGCCGGTACCCGTTGTTGCCGTTTACGAACTGTACCTCCTCTTGTGTCTCGGGGCAATTATTCCCCGAGTGGCCGGTTTCTCCACAGACTTCACACGTCATGTGTGAATCTAGTGGCCCTTCATTGTCGGCGCCCCCATCCTTGGTGCGATCATCAAGGCGCTTCATGATGAGGTCCATCTTGGCGGCCAGCATGTCCACCTCCTTTACGGTGTGCATACCGTTTGCGCCACTGAAGGAGGTCATCATTCCAGGCTTGGTTTGACACCATCTTCTCAATGAGCAACTTGGCGGCGGCCACGGTCAAGGAGAGGAATGCTCCTCCTCTAGCAGCATCCATATGTTCACGGGCGGTCTGGGACAGCCCATGATAGAAGTTCTGGAGCAGGAGCCACACCTCCGATACAGTCTCCGCAGACTCTTGCTGGAAGCTGAAAATTCTTCCTCGAAGGGCATTGGTTTTCCAATGGGGAAGAACTTGGCCAAGAATGCATTGGAGCACTTGGTCTATGTGTTTACCGCATTACAGTTGAAGTAGAACCATTGTTTGGCTCTCCCCAACAGCGAGAACAGGAACAAGCGGAGCCGAATGGCCTCTTGTTCGACTCCCCGGATGGTGATGGTGCTGCACACCTCCAGAAAGTGCTGCAGGTGAGCACTAGCGTCTTCATTGGCCTTCCCACAGAAGGGTCTGGCCTGCACCATGTTGATCAGCGGGGCTTTGAGCTCAAAAGCATGGTCCCCCACAGCCACTTTCGGACCCGTAGGGATCTGGGCAGCGGACGGGGCGGAGTAGTCGCGGATTGTCCTGTTGGCCATGGCTTCTTCTGGTTGGGGTTCTACGGGAACAGGTTATTCTCCTTGGTTGGATGGCTCTCCGATGACTGGCTCTGTCTCCGACAAGAACACCTGAGAGATTACGACATGAGAACGTACACTCCTTCCTATGGTATTCAAGTTCTCGACGTAGTTGGATGGTAATTGGAAACCAGTCATACATTACCCTGTTTCATGTAACACTGCCTAAAAAAAGAAGCTGTTTTCATCCTAGATGGTGTTGCCGGTGGATCGTTCATGCACGTAACCCTGGATGAAGGGAGAGCTCTTGTAGAAAAGATTCTGGAAAACACTCACTCCACCGAAACACAGCACGAACCCCAGCACAGTTCTAAGACAAGATCCGAGCAAGATGATCCTAGAATGGCCGTATCCAAGCCAAACTTATTCACCTCGCACGATCTAGCCTTAGAGCCCACTCCCAAACCAAAATCCTTGAAGGAAGAAGATATTCAACCTTCAGGATTCAATTTAAAATTCAAGGATGATCTATATGAAAATCATGAAAACACCTTAGACTACCCTTGGCACAAGACGGCTTCGACACTTCCTTTTTCTCATCCTCCCGATCCTCCCAACGAAGCATTTCTCGTGAAAGCCGTAACGAAGGAGTGGTCAGATGGAGGAAGACACTTTTCCAAAGCAATTTGGAATAGTTCACCTTCCATAATCATTCCATGTTATATAAAAGGAACTGTCGTAGAAGCCCATTTCAACCCCAACACGGAGATCAATGTCATGCCATGGCACCTAGCGTATGCTCTCCTGGGAAATGTTCCGCGAAGTCCATCCGACACGGTTCTAAAAAGTTGTCCTTTTGGACACATCCTTCAATGTCAGGGGGTTGCAAGTGCCGTGGCAATCATGTTAGACAAAATCGAGGTAAAATTAGACTTTCATATCTTCAATATCCTCGATTTTGATCTCCTCCTAGGCCACCCACTAGAAAAGCTTCTCCAAAAAGAAGTATCTCATGGGAGCCTTCATGACATGCTTGGGAAAGCTGCTTTTGCCAATCCTATCTCTTGCTCAGAAATTCCAAGGGCAAAGTCATCTCCCAAGCATAACTTGCTCGAGAAGGTGATGTTTGTGTCGCCATTCGAACCTACTTCTCATCTCGAGCGACCTTCATCACCTTCAATCAAGCGGAAGCCGTGTCCCTTAGGCCCTCAGGAAGTTATTCTCGATAATGGTCGAGAAACAACTCCGATTTTCAATGATGAACCTCTTGAGTTGGAAAACCCAAGGGCCATAGACACGTTTGAAGTATTGACTTTGGAGTCCGAGCGAAAGGATTCTATAAATGAGCATAAAACCTTCTCTTTCGAAATCCCACAAGAACCATGCTCATTTAACGAATCTCCAGAGTCAGACACGTTTTGTGCCTCGAGCATACACGAGGACTACAACCACCTTAGGTTCCTCATATCTAAAATGTTTAGGTGGTTGGTTGTGGATGCATTCATTTATCATAAACATTACAGATTTCGTGTTGCATTTGTGGCACTAACATTTCAGCTAGAACTTTAACGGTACATCAACAATTGGCGATAATCATGGGAACTAAGTCGCCAACGATAGCTGCAATGTGAGGGTTCCCCATAGTCTAGCTTCGGACCATAAACTAAGCACTGCCGGGAGATGGCCCAGATTATCATTTATTTTTCCTTTCAAATAAAAACAAGAACATATTTTTAGTATAACCTTCCTTCGGGTATTTTTGGTCGCTAACCATTTTAGGAGGAGATTAAGAAGAACGATGGACATGTGATGCTTAAGAACATGGAGCTACATTAGCAGTAACACCTTGGTAAGTTTTGTTCGTGGAATGAATTTCGAAGGAAGCCAACACACTTAATTTTTGTTGTCCCGCGACACAAAAATCCAAGTGTGGGGGAGGTCGGTAAGAATTTCGCAACATGTTCCATTTGTACAAAATTTTATCTTGGTTTTCAAGTGATGATGGTCTTTAATCTCGCTCTATAAAAAAATCATTAAAAATAGTACGTAAAATAAAACTTTGAATTCAATAAGGCTCTTGGTCTTTAAAACCAAAGAGCCATTGTTTTGTTTCCACCATGTATGAATAAATGCAGGTACAAGATTAAGTGTGGGGGTCTCTCGAGTTTCCTGACATGCATATTATCGAGACCACCCACAGGCAGGTTGTACAACATCGCACAGGTAATCTCAAGAAAGATCAAGGCAACCGAGGCCCAAAAGGGGTCGGCCGATCCCCTTGGTCGGCCGAAGGCCCTTTGGCACCTCTCGTCCACATTTTCGTCCAGAGCGATGGTATGCACATCCTGCCCCTCACCCTCTCTGATTCATGAGTTTAAATATTTTCTATCTTGAGATGATCTCTGAAATTTAACTCATAATAAAATGAACTTTGATGCTCCTTTGGTTTACATGTCTATCCTTGATTGGCTTGCATATACTTTATTCCTTGCAGATACATCTGGTGCTTGTGAACATATATATTTAGGAAACATGTTTATCTAAGTGGTTGATTAAGGAGATACGGTATGATGAAAGAAATCTTGCTCTTTCTGTATAAAGTGCTTGGGATGTTTTTCTTGCAAAAACCTTAAAATCAATAGCTTGCAAAGCTCCTCAGTGATGCCTTATTCCTACCAAAGTCATATGATGTTCACATTAAAAAACCCATACACATATGCTGCTTGTTTATTGCATTGAGCTTTATCAATTTGTTGTGACCCTTGTAAGATGCTCGTCATGCTTTCATGATCAAGATCACGTACACTCCACATACACATGCTAAACTTCTACACTGGAAGTTAGCTATATTCCATCCATCCATAAAGTAAACGCTCCATATAAGCATTCATCTTCTTCTCTCCAAATATCTTTTGCAAAAGAGACATGGGCTATGAAAAAAAGAGAAAAAAAGAAGAAGAAAAAAATATACATGCTCACAAAAGCATTGAGCATGAAAAGAAAAAAAGAGAGAAAAATATATATAGCCATGTTCTCGAAATAAATTCAAGAGGGGAGAGATCATATAAAAAGGAGCTACAAATTCCATTGTTCCACACACATGCACGTCTTGATCAGCTTGTATGAATAGTTTTCTTCTTGGATCCACTTTTTGATTTTGCAATATATGTGATGCAAGTATGCCTCATCTTTACTCCTACCTTGCGCTCCACATAAGCCTTTTAGAAGTAGGGTGAAACAAAGCAAAGAAATGCCTTGGTGAGGAACCATACATATTGAGTGATTTGAGAGAATCATTCGAGGAGCTATGTAAGGTTGTGCTTTTGAAAATTTACAAAAAAAACCCAAGTTACTTAACATAAGAGTTGAGGTGACTTGAATCAAGGCCGTTCCGTTCCTCAACCACTCAAGATGGCATGATAGACACATCAAAACTCACAAGTGCAGGTATGTTTTGGAATAACTTATATGCTTGCATCATATCATTGAGAGTCATGTTGTTCCACCTTAGTCCTTAAACTTTACTCGAGGACGAGCAAAAGCTAAGTGTGGGGGAGCTTGTTGATGGTCCTTAAGTGCTAAACTTAGCCGTCAACTCCTGCAAGAAATATATCAAATATAAGCACCAAATATAGTTATAGGGTTCATTACTAGCGAATTCTACAAGTGTTGGTGTTTTACCTTGTTATGCTGGAAATTACGCATTGGGAGTTAAAAATATCGATGTTACAAATCACCTCAAATGCTAAGTTGGAGTTCACCACTACAAAGATCTCATCCAGATGAACAGGATAGATATATCATTTACCTATTTTGGAGTTCGAATAAATAAAATAGAACAATGGCAAATTACGCACAGTGCAACGTCGGCATTGATGTCATCAGGTCGGCCCTCGCCGACGTGCGCACAACGCTGGTGCAGGAGCTTCCCTCTTGCACGCGAGGCCAACTCCCCAGGGCGATGTGGCGACTGGCCACAGGCCAGGCCGGCCTCTTCGGAGCACAACGGAGCATGGGGCAGACGGGCCCATGTGGACCAGACCACAGGCCACGCAGAACGCAGCAGGCCAGCAGGCCATGCGGGCCGACGCCCGCAGCGCTACGCAGGAGCAGGACCCACACAGGGGCCCGCTTGCACGGAACACAGAGCCCGGCCCACGCGTGGCAGGCCAGTGGCCGACGGCCGAGCGCCCATGCGTGCGTGCTCGCGTCAGCGCCTTCGCGCAGATTTTTTTATTTAATCCTTTTTAAACTGAAATTTTAATATTAACCCCAGCCGATCTAAATTTCCAACAAATAACCCTTTTGGTCGCGCCACGGGCGCGTGGCGCGACTGAAGAGCGAGTCGCGCCACGGCATGTGGAGCGACTGGCTTGCCACGTAGGTCGGCCGGGGCGCGGGCAGCCAGCGCGGCAGCTGACATGGCAGGGCGAGTCACGCCACATGCCTTGGCGCGACTCAGTCGCGCCAAAGGTCGTGGCGCGACTCGCCTGTATACAGACCGGCGCCCACGGCCCCTTCTTCTTCCTCCTCCCATTCTTTCTCCCCAGACCCGAGCTCAAGCTCTCCCATGGCGCCGCCCCCGAACTCCCCCCTCTAGATCCCCCTCTTCCTTCCACGGATTCGAAGGGGAAACGGTGGGAAAACACTCCGGGAAGGTAACTCCTCCACTTTATCCATGTAGATTTGTGCCATTTGCTTGTTTCCTTGGCATTTGTTGTGGTATGGTAACCTAGGGTTTGGGTTGGATTTGGTAAATTAGTACGAAAGGGGCAAGATTAGTTGAGCGTTATCGTGTAATTGATTCATGGCAACGCTTTTGTATCGTATAGATTGTGTATCATGAAACGATTTCGATGGGATTTTAGTGGGTAGATATTCTTGTTAATTTTGGCAAGAAATGTGAATTAGGATTTAATGTAGATCATTGTTAGAATGGTGTTTTTAGGTAGGGTTGTCGTACGTAGTGGATTGACATTTGGGTATACGTGGTCTTTTAGTAGTTTTTGTATAAGTCTATGAATGGTAATGGTAATGTGCCCGTTAAATGTGTGTAGATGGATCGCTTAGTTCGTTATTTCTCTGGCGGTTTGGTTAACGAGAATGAAGAGTTTGAGAGGATGAAGCATGAAGTCACAAGATTTGATAGCCCTCCTTCATTTGATGAAGTTTTTGTTCGAGCTAGCTCAATTTTCCAAGTTGATCAAGAATATAGTGAAATAATCCTACATGGTAGATTCGATGCCGGTGACAAAAGGGCTAATTATGTGCTTATGAGAATTTCATGTGACGAAGATTGGGCTTTTTATAAGGAGTTGGTGAAAGGGTCCCAAGTTGGTTGCGCTGAGTTGGTAGTTGAAGTTCGTGAGAGTGTCTTGGTACAAACTAATGATAAGGTGGGCGAAGATGAGGACGATGAAGAATATGATGTTGACATGGCAAATGAGCTAGATTCAGAGGATGATTGTCTAGTGAACAATGACTTCGATGAGGGCACATTTGATGTTGAGGAGCAAGATGATGATGATATCTCTGTGGGATCAGAAGAAGAAATGAGAGAAGCGTTAACCCAAGAAAAAGTGTTTGAGCCAACTCCAGTCATTGAAGTACCGTTTGTTGAGCCAACACATGGTGTGCAAACACCGGTTGTGCAACCAAGACTGGTAGTTGAGCCGAGCTATGTGGTGCATCGGCGCTCGTTTGTTCAAACATCTCCTATGGTTGAACCGTCCTCTAGTATGGCTACAAATTCCCGTGCTAGATTGACTCCTCTGACTATAGAGGAGTTGAGACAACTTGGAGCAGTTCATGTGGGTGTTCCAGAGGTTCCTCTCTTCCATGCACCCCCTAAGAAGGCATATTGTGATTCTGGCTTGCGTCTTAATTCTCTTGAGCCAAACAGTGGTCAATAGTTGATACAGAGAGGGATGACATTCGACAGCATGGATGAATTGAAATTCTTTTTGAGGGACTACTCGGTGCGGCACCATCGTCCATACGATGTGGTGCACTCTGACTCTAAGTTGCGATACACAGTACGATGCCAACTTGGTTGTGGTTGGAAAGTATGGGCCCGTCCAATCACCGATGAAAGGCAGAAGTGGAGGATAACTAAAGTGGAGCAGCCTCACACATGTGGTAGCTCCCGACCAATCCACGAGCACTCTCAGTGTACGGCACGATATATCGGAGGCCGGATTGCTGCATTGGTGTATGCTGATCCTGATATTTCGGTGTCCATGCTTGTTGAAGCAATTGTCGGATTCACTAGTTATCGGGTGAAGTATGGCAAGGCATGAAGTTCTAAACAACACGCCATGACCATGCTGTGGGGTGATTGGATTGACGCCTACAGTAGGGTACCGCGGATTATACATACAATTGCTCATTACAATCCGGGGACGAAGTGGTGCACAAGCACCACGGGAGCACTGGAGTTGCACAATGGGGTAATGAAGGAAGTAATGCAGCGTGCTTATTGGTGCTTTCCACAATGTGCAGAGGCATTCAAACATTGCAAGCCGGTGATTAGTGTTGATGGCACTTTTTTGACCGGGAAGTATAGGGGGACTTTGTTGATTGCAACAGGAATGGACGGGGAGGATCGTTTGTTACCGCTCGCTTTTTCTTTGGTGGAGAGCGAGAACAACGAAAGTTGGTTTTGGTTCCTTCATTTGGTGCGTAGGGATGTGGTTGGATCGGATCGTAAGATCTGCATAATTTCTGATAGGCACCAAGGCATTCTAAACGCTGTAGAAGAGCACATTGATGGTTACCAACCGATCGTGCACCGTTGGTGCATGCGCCACTTTGCTGCAAACATATGGCATAGGCATAAAAACAAGAATGTAATAAAACAACTGAAGTTGGTGTGTGCATCGAAGGCAGAGAAAACTTTTGGCATACGGCTTGCGAAACTTAAAGAAATGATGAATGAAGAAGCGACCGAGTGGCTTGAGGGTCAAATGGAAAACATCCATAAGTGGTGCAATGCCTTTGACGAAGGTGGTTGGAGGTTTGGTGTCTGCAACACTAATATCTCTGAAGTGCTAAACAAGGTACTTAAAGGGATTCGCGGCATGCCTGTGTCGGCCATTGTTGAGTACACCTTCTACAAGGTCAATTCTTACTTTGTTAAAAGGTGGCAGAAAGCGAAGAGTCAAATTGATGCGAGGCCAAACCAGATTTTGTGGGGCAAAGGTGTGGCAAAACTTCTAGCTATGGAAGAGGAAAAAGCAAATACTATGGCCGCGGAGTTGTTTGACCCTAACTCTTATGTGTACTCCGTTAGGACCACCAACGCTCTAACGGTGGATGGAGAGAGTACAGGTGGTCGTATATACAAGGTTGATCTCACACACATGACTTGTACTTGTTGCGTGCCGCAGTTGTTGCATGTTCCTTGCTCCCATATGATCACTTTCATGCCGTGTTAGAGGGGTGGATCATCGGGCCTCCTTGTATACCTCTCAGTTTTACTTGAAGTCTACCGTGTTAAAGACCTGGACACCTCGATTTGAGCCCTTACTTGACCCTTCCGTTTGGCCAATGTACAACGGTCCTGAGTATATACCGGATAGTACCACAAAGAAAGACAAGGTTGGAAGAAGGAAGAAAAAGCGTCTCCGTAACGAGATGGACGCCTCAAATGGTTATGGGGATGATATGTACGGTTACGGGGACTTCAACCAAGACAAGTCCACCATACTTTGTGGTATATGCCACAAACCAGGGCACCGCATGGAACGGCACAAAGAGGGCCCAAAAAATTTGCATCCTACGAAAAGAAATAGACCTCCTAACCAAAGAAGACAACAAACCAGAACTAGTACTAGTGGGGTAAGAATTAACTAGTTTGAACAATTTGAGAAAGTGTTTACTTGCATGTTTGTCCAACTTACTAGTTGCATTCATAGTTTTACTTTCATTTTGTTCATAATGTGAAATATTGTATTTTGGAAGATATCACTAATAATAAACTTTGTTTACAGGTTGATGGCGAGACGCAAGGATGAATACATACGGTATCCAACAGTGTCATGTGAGGATGCCCCCGTGCCCCTCCCCCCTCCCCCCTGCTCCCAGTCCCAATTTGTGAATGCAAATATCCGGCGGAGGTAAAGCAATCAAGATGGCTGACAACTGCCGGTAGAGCCTACTACAAGTGCCGGACGAAGTGGGGTCAAAACCGTCCGAAATACGGCGGGGACCCATATGTTTGGAATCATGGCCCATGCAGATTCTTTCAGTGGATTGATGGTCCCGACAAGTTTGACCCTCGGATCCGCCTTTTCCCATATGATGAGGAGAAGACAAAGCCATACCATCAGTTCAAGAGGTGGGTGCCTCCACCACCTAATCCACCTGTGATGATATGGGAAGAAAAGCAAGCGGCAGCATGCATCCGCGTGAAGAACCCTCCCTTATGCCATTGTGGTATTCCTTGCAAGATTTAACATCACAACCTAGAGCTCCCCGTAAAATTCACCCCATTCTTCCATTGCAAGCTAACGACCCATGTAAGTTTGGTTTGTGAGTGTGCTTATTTTGTTGTGCATGACTTTTCATTGAACATATTGTTTTGATATTCTATGTATATTTTTTTTTTGCAGGATGGGTGGCCCATGTGTGACTTCTAGGAGTATATCTATGGCCCAAAGGCTCATTGGTACACCAAGGAGGAAATCCTTGCATTTGAGAGCGGAAAGGAGAGGTGGCCATATGAGAGGGCCCCTAGACCTCGTTGCAAATGTGGGATTTTGGCTTGACGGGGTGTTGTTCCGATGGAGTTGGGTTATGGATGGTATTGCGGGAACTCCTATGGAGACTATTGGGTAAAGACTAATTTGCATTGCAGCACTTATTTTGTTTAACTTTAACCCTTTTGTTCGTACAATTTAGCAATCGATTCAATGTTGTGCAGGAAGGGTGAACTTGTGACTGGGAGACCTTTAAAGGAAGGGAAGATCTAAGACGCTATTTGGGCACATGCTCCGAACCTTTAAAGATGACAGAGACCCTTAAAATCAAGGAGAAATTAAGGGAGAAATATGATTTGCCCATTCCTTCTGACAAACAACTCTATGGTCCCATTCTGACAGATATGATAGCCGAGCATGGAAGATCCAAAGTTATTGGTCATGGGAGTAGAGAGCGCATCATCTTCTTTTGGAGGAAAAATAGAGACAAGTATCCTCCTCCCCTTACTGGTCATGCTAAGGTGGAAGCCAAAATCAAGGCGGAAGAGGACTACAAGGAGGACGTACGAAGGATGAGAGAGGCGGAATACCGTTCGAAGACATCATTTGATCCTATTACGGTGTTTCCTCCTGGCTCATGGGATGAACACTTTCAGAAATTAGAGGCCAAAAGAAGACGCATTGACTTGAGCGTGGCAAGGCAGGAAAAAATGGCAGAAGAGGCCCAAATGGAGGCGATGAAGGCACTTGTAGCTGATTTGGCCATGCCGGTTCCCGAGGGCAAGGGAAAGGTGGCGGATGGAGGGGTGAGGCCAACACAAATGGAGGCAATGAAGGCACTTGTTGGTGATTTGCCCATTGAAGAACCGGTGATGGTGGACAAAAAAGGTAAGGGTGTTCTTGTGGCCGATGATGTGGTGGATGTAGGAGTGAGGCCGACACAAATGGAGGCAATGATGGCACTTGTTGGTGATTTGTCCGTTGAAGAACCTGTTACCGTGGACAAGAAAGGTAAGAGTGTTGTTGTGGTCGATCATGACGATGAAGATGATGATGATTGGGGAGATGACGAGCTCTTGTTTGAGTGTGATTCCGATTATTAAGATATTGTTGAAATTCTAGTTGTATGGACTACTTGTATGAACTATTGTATGGACTATTTGTATGGACTGATTGTATGGCCTATTTGTATGGACTATTTGTATGGACTGTTTGTATGGAGGACTATATGTATGGACTATTTGTATGGACTGTTTGTGAGGCCTATTTGTATGGACTACCTTGTATGGACTGCGTGTAAGACTATTTCTCTCTTGAATATTAGGTAATATGAAAGGCATACGGATCCATTAACCTCGTACATTACATGAGTCATTACAACGGTCATATAGAAACATACATATTACATAGCTAGGTTAATAGCTACAATATTTAGCCATAATAGTTCCGTTGTCCACTTACCGTAGGTGGCATGAAACGTCGATTAACGTTCCTCTCTCGCTCTTGACGCAGTTGTTCCTCTAGTTGATTGTACGTTCTGCCATTTGTATCTTCTCTTGCTGTAGATTATTGATCTCTTCATTTTTGCTCATACTATAATGCAGCAGGTGGTTGATATTATCATACTTCTCCGTGTTCTCCTGTTGCATGACTTCATTGGTTTCTTGTAGATGGCGGATGTACTCTTGCATATGTGCCGCCATTTGGTCATCAATCCAATAAGTAAAGCGGCAGTCGTCATACTAACAACATCAAAGCATGCCAAACATTACGGCCAAAGACCAAGAAATCTTCTATAACCGGATTCAAAAGCACTTACCCTATACCGAGGGCATCGGAAGAAGCACCGACCAGCATCGGGAACGAGCTCGTAAACTTGAACAACGACGTCATATCCATGCTTGCATTGAGGCCAGAACTCGCATGGTAGGGCATTATGGTGACCATAGAAATCTCTAGTTCTAACACCTAGATTAGGGTGTGGATTAGGCGGGTCCAATGGACCATAACGAGCTCGTAAACTTGAACAACAGCGTCATCTCCATGCTTGCATTGAGGCCAGAACTCGCATGGTAGGGCATTATGGTGACCATAGAAATCTCTAGTTCTAACATCTAGATTAGGGTGTGGATTAGGCGGGTCCAATGGACCATACAACTAGGACATGGTGCGAACTCATGTCTCAGTATGTGGCTTCGGTGCCCATTATATAGGCCATTTGTCGTTCACTAGACCAAGTCCATGTTACATGGTGCACACAATGATTCTCTAAAAAGCCTCCATTGGATTCCCTGAAAAGTCCTCCCTAAGGTCCCATGAATAGCCTCCCTCGGATTCCTTGAAAAGGCTCCATCGGATTCCATTGAATCACTGAGAAAGCCTGCATAATGATTCCCTGAAAAGCGTACGTCGGATTCACTGAAAGACCTGCCACCGAATAACTCCACCTAATAACTGACAAGCAACCTGGGTCTGAAGGAGTCGCGCCATAGCCCATGGCGCGACTCCTTCAGACCCAAATGGCCTACCTCGCACCACGCGGCCTGGCGCGACTGAGGCAGTAGTGGCGCCACCAGGGTAGCCGACTCAGGACCCAGGTAGGCCATCTAGGGCCAAAAGATTCGCGCCAGGTGATTTGGCGCGACTCAATAAAGCCCTTGGCGCGACACCTTGAGGGCCAATTGGCCTACCTGGGTCCTGAGTCGGCTACCCTGGTGGCGCGACTACTGCTTTAGTCGGGCCAAGTGGTTTGGCGTGACTAAAGTAGAAGTCGCGCCATACGCCATGGCGTGACTTAGGCAGCAGTCGCGCCAAGCATGTGGCCGACTCAGGACCCAGGTAGTTCATTTAGCCACAAAGAGTCGCGCCAGGAGCCATGACGCGACTGAAGCAGAATTTTTTCTAAGTCCATTCCTTAGCTTCACAACAATTCCTTTTTTTACCAATATGTTGACGGTCCATAGACGCGCCAATTGTGAACCGCAAGCGCACGGGTCATCGTAGCTCTTCCCTTAGAGTATTCCATCTAAGGTTTATCAATCCATGGATTGACAATGAACTATCTAGTGTTTTCCATCTAATCTAACGGATCTATCCCTAGCATTAATCATTGATTGCATATAGAGGTAAACCTTTAAGATGTAAGTGAGTATAAAGGTTTGTTGACGCGGAAAATCGGCGGTCGTATCTCCCGCGTGCAGCACACGATGACCGGGGAGAGTCTGCTTCGCTCCAGTGCCAGTCTACACTCCAGTTCAGGTTCGCGGCGTGCCAGTCAATTTGACCTGAAATTGACAAGGGAATAAAACAGTTAAATTGCTCTATGATTGTGCCGGCTCTATTTCAGACGATGGAGTAACGTCGAATTTTAGCCAAGACCCAATCAGACACGCATCGGCCGATACTGATCGGACCTCAGAATCGGACCTCAATGATGACGTCAATCGGACCGAGTGATCGGACCTCAATCAGACATCAAATCGGACCTCAGGATCGGACCAATCAGGATCGGACCTTGATTAATATAACAGACCAGCCTTTGCATAATAAAATAAAGCATATAACAAGGCCAATATGTAAAATAATGGATCAGCTGTGTCTTGAAACAAGATATTAAATAATCACAGTGTAAGCCGATACATTGTCCATCTTGTCTAGTTGCCAGTTTGACTCATCTTGTCGGACTATCTATAGAACACGTGCTTATACATCACCCCCTATACCTAATCAAAATATTAATTCTAGCGGGATTCCTAATGATGTATACGATCAATATTTGCGGCAAAGTTCTTCTAGCATGCCTCATGTTGCTNATCAAATCAGATAGCTAGATAACCAGATTCGACTCATCAATCTGTCAATTAAACAAGATGCTCGCACAGGTGTTGATCAGATTAAGCAACATAAGCAGATAAAACATTAACAGATACGTTCTGATTCTAAGATATGCTACTGAACAATTAAGCAAGATCCAGCTCCGACGTAGGGAATCTACACCACACTTAACATTCAAATAGCAATAAGGCATAACCAAAGCTTCCTTTAACTAATCAAGATGAACCTAGCTCCGACGTAGGGAATCTAGACCAAGCATGACAGTTAAAGATTAATCTAAGTGCATTACACAGATCCAGCTCCGACGTAGGGAATCTACACCAATGCAATGCTCAAAGAACAACCAGATTAAACCACAAAGCAAGATCGGACATAGAACGATGCTGTAAGATAAATATTGCTTAAATCGGACCAAGACATATGCTCAAAGCCGTCGAAGAAGTAGAATTGATTCACATGGCGTAGATCTAAACCAATCTAGCAACTCCAACAAACCGCAAAGACTATCTTTAGTAACCAAGATTACTCTAGCTCCGACGTAGGGAATCTAGACTAATCTTGATACCTAGCTCCGACGTAGGGAATCTAGGCTTAAAGTATAATCCGATAAACGATAATCTGTTGAATAATCAATATTGATCTAGCTCCGACGTAGGGAATCTATATCAATCTTGATTATTCAGAGATAATCGGTTGAACAATATAAACGAGAAAGGGCGATGCGCCTCAATTCAAAGCCTATATTAGTTCGATAAATTGACTAACTTACTGGTAAGCCGGAGATCAGAACTGATGCAGCCCGTCCACCAATGAGCTTCGTCGGTAACTACTACTAGGGTTTTGGCGTGAAGCCGGGTTGTATTGAATTGTGAGAATTATTCTTTACAATGGACGAGGGTTCATATTTATACCCTGGTCATGGAGAGTCCTGATCGGACCAGACTAACTAAATAAAGCAAACTAATCTTAAGATACAATGGGACTCTCATACGCCTTCTGAAAAGGAAATAGTCCCCGGATCTGACACGCTTCCCTCTTAGCCGACACGTCTTTCCTCCCTGTATTCGTCATCGGATCGGACTCCCGCTTCATCGGACTCCTCTTTGGCATCGGCTTCCTTCTCTGTCACCTTTGGCTTTGACCAGTCAATGGGTCCACCGCACAGTCTCATGTCACCATCTGACTCTGTATGTCAAGTGCGAAAATCTGGTGTTAACACACACCTTTATCAAAATAGGAAAGATACCTCCTAGTACCTTTGCACTACACTTCGCCTTCACGTATGAACCAAAACACCAAATCTCCAACACTAAGTTTAGAGGTGACAACCGTAGTAGGGCAAGAGGTATAAACCAAAGCACCAAATCTCCAACACTAAGTTTAGAGATGACAACCGTA
>CM014273.1:16486850-16498807 GCA_004135705.1 Alloteropsis semialata | reverse complement strand
AATGGGCCTCCTCCATAATGGGCTGCGTAGGGCTAGTGCCGACTTGCCAAGGCAGCTGCCACGTCAATTTCATCATCACCGAATGATGTGGCAAATGCTGACGTGGATCAAATCTATGACCTTTAAGTTCATCACTATAGGATTTGTCTATTGTTGCTGATCATCGATCGATGACGAAATGAAACAGCAATCCATGACGGCTCAAGTTGGTCTAGCAAATCTATGACGTGAGATACATGACGGATATTTCGATCGTCATGGCAAGTTAACTGTGATGTATTTTTGACTGTTTATAACCAAAGCGATCGTCATGTAAAGCAACACTCCTTGTAGTCTAGACATCCGTCTAAGGAAAATTGTGCTAGCAAGCTATCAAGGCGACAAATCACATGTTAACTTAGCCAAGTTCTATATATATCAAATGCAAGAGTGCTGGAGTTAATGAGGTTTGAGTTAGGATTTGCAAACGTTAGCAACAAATGGATTGAAAGGCAACGTAGTCTGCTGGAGATCGAAAACAGGGCTTCGATGGAGGCACAATTCGATTTTGTATCTGGAAACATCTTCATTGGGTCATATAGCCCATGTGACGAAGCACATGATTTGTCAATACGGGACCCCTTTCAAAGTATATGTCGGTATATAGGTCATCTCCGACGAGATAAATGGAGGTATTTTATTTTCAGGTACGAATATCGTGCAAGCTTTAGTCTCAGTTTGATATTTGATATATAGTTGCCTGGAACACTGTAGTTTGCCAACTGATTTGATGCAATACATATATATATGCGTATTTGTTCTAAACGGAGAAAATCTCTTCAGAAACCGTTGTTATTTTCCACCTGGTTGTCCTTGCGATGATTGCAATTTGCACATATCCCCAGACATAAATACAGTGTAACCCATTCAGTTTCCTCCAAAAAGAGAGAGTGTTATTTAATTAGTAGCCACAAGGCCACATATTGGTTGCCCTAGGCTGCTTAAAGCATGGCCAGGGAGTTGTAATTTTCAGATATTAAGATGGCGAATTTTCAGATATTTGGTTACTTAAAGCATGGCCAAGGATTGTACCAGATGTTATAAACCTTCTGAAAATGTTATCTTATATCCTTCTGGAAATGCATGTTAATAAATTCATAACCTTGCGTTTCAATTGCTCTATGTTTGTTCCTTACATATGGAAATTTGGTATATTCACAAGCTCGAGGTGTAAGAGATTGTTTCTTAAATGAATGAGGCCAGAGGACTGGCTGTTATACTAAAAGAAGGTCAGCCAAGACAGGCCAAAAACAAGACTTACCAAAAATCTAAAGAAAGAGTGTAAAGAAAAACTATCATTATCGGCTTGTGAGAACCCACAGATATTTTGCTCCTGCCATGATCTATGGTCTTCTTTCATCCATTACTGGATTCTGCTTCTTTGCCGAAAAACCCTCGGCAAAAGCTTTCACTACGGGAGAAGGCAGATTTTCCGAGTGTCGCACGGTTTGCCGAGAGCTGAAACATAAGCACTCGGTAAAGACACGGTTTGCCGAGTGTTGCACTCGGTAAAGGCAGGCACTCGGCAAACCAGGCCTTTGCCGAGTGCCATAGGGTCGACGACACTCGGCAAAGAATGACACTCGGTAAAGACCTTCTTTGTCGAGTGCAACACTCGGCAAAGTTGACACTCGGCAAAAAAATACGTCATATGACGGCTAAGACAACCCACGCCGTTAATCTTTGCCGAGTGCGGGGATTAGCACTCGGCAAAGAAGCAAGGTTTGCCGAGTGCCTTCTCCTGGCACTTGGCAAAGAGCCTGGTTTGCCGAGCACCTTTTTCTAGCACTCGGCAAAGAGCCTGCTTTGCCGAGTGCCTCTGCCTGGCTCTCGGCAAATGCCCTCTTTGCCGAGTGCCAAAAAAGGCACTCGGCAAATAATTTTATTTTTTTTTGAATTTTGATTTTAAATTTTTTCTGTGGTCCTTATATATTGTATACAAGCATAGGTTTAAATTTGAGACTTTTTTGTGACCTTTTCCTATAGTTTATAAATTAATTTTATTTACTTGTATTTTTTTTCAAAAAAGTAAATTTGAATAGCAGGTGCATAAAATAATGAAATATAGCCATTCAAAAAATGGCGTTCATGGTTTAGAGTGTATTTTGAGGCTGTATCCAAAAAATCACCCAAAATTTTAAGCGCCTTATTCACGAAACATGGTCATCCGTTTGTGTTCGGAGTGTTTTAAAATCATATAAAATGCAAATGAAGTTCGAAAATCACGAAACCTGTTGAAGTGTCATATTATCTTATATAGAAGCTATGATAAAAATTTAGAAAGTTTTCGAGCAAGTTGTGATGTCGGTTGTCCAAAACCCTAATATCTACGGATGTTATCACATGTGAAACTTGTGGAGATGATAGTGTTTTGGACATCCGACATCGCAACTTACTCAAAAACTTCCTAAATTTTTATCATAGCCTCTATATACGATAACATGACTCCATGACAGGTTTCGTGATTTTCAGACTTTATTTGTATTTTATATAATTTTAAAACACTCTAACCATAAACGGGTGACCATGTTTCGTGAACAAGACCTTCAAAATTTTTGGATGAGTTTCTGGATACGACCTCAAAATATACTCTACGCTATGAATCCCCTCACTCCCCTGCCCCCTCCACGCCCGCGCCGCTCCACGCCGCCACCAAGTCCGCGCGCTGCGCCGCTCGCCCCCACCGGAGCTCCGCGTGCCGCCTCGCTCCCCGCCGCCGGCCGCGCTCGCCTGCGCCGCCGCGCTCGCCGCAGCCGCCCCGGATCCGCCCCCACCCGCCTGCGTCTGGGCCAAGAACCTCGAGCACGGCGCCGGCGAGAAGCGCTACGCCAACGGCGACCGCTACGACGGCGAGTGGCGCGCGGGCCTCCCTGACGGCTGCGGACGCTACGCCTGGCGCGCCGGACTCATCCACGGCCGCGGCGCGCTCGTCTGGGCCAATGGCAACCGCTACGACGGTGGCTGGGAGGGCGGGCGCCCGCGCGGGCAGGGCACGTTCCGCTGGGCCGACGGCAGCCTCTATGTTGGCTTCTGGGGCCGGGAGGCGCCCGGCGGCGCCGTCCACCAGAAGGGCGTCTACTACCCGTCCCCGGCGGCGACGGGCGGCTCCCCCCGGGCGCGCGACCCGAGGGAGGTGTTCGCACGGGACCTGCCGGAGTGCGTGCGCTCCGGCACCGAGGCCCAATCAGCGCTTACGTCTCTGAGATCCCTCAAATGGCTGATGCGCTCGGTCAGCGGCCGCGGGAGCTCGTCGTCTGGCCGGAGCAATGGCTCGGGAGGCAGCCTCGTGCACTTCTGGGGGTCGGACGGGGAGGTCAAGTGCGAACCTGGGGACGACTGGAGACGGCGGAGCGTCAGAGAAGGGAGGGGGCTGCCACCGCCGTCGCCCGCTCTGCCTCCACACCTGCCCAACGGCGCGCCCCTGCGGCTGTCCAAGCGCCAGGGGGTGACCAATGCCAGAGGGCACAAGAAGTACGAGCTAATGCTCAATCTGCAGCTCGGGATCAGGTGCATTTCCTGGCCATGATGATTATCGATTTGATTTTTCTGTGTGACCTACTCGATGAGCTTGAAAATGCCCATTTGATATCTCACATACAGTTACCAAAATATTCTGCAATGTGACATTGTTAATTAAGTCTGATAACCCATCTATTGACAGATTTGAGCCTGACATGCTTGCATTCTCTGGTTGCTACTATGGGGGTGGAGACATTGAGAGAAGAGAACTTGGTGAGATTCGTAAGAGGTGGAAGACCCTGCATGTAAGAGAGTAGTATTGTATTCCGTTTTAACTAGTGATGCTTCTGAAAGTAAAATCATTTTAGTTTTTTTATGTGTCACATTTGTTGTGCAGGCAAGCAACCCTGACAGAGAACGGAGGCACGGAAAGTGTCCTAACACCAGAGGAAGTAGGGCTCATGCTCAGGGCATTGGGATTTGGGAAGGACGTGCACCTTTATGTTGCATCAGGAGATGTATATGGAGGCGAGGAGACACTGGCACCACTGAGAGCACCCTTCCCAAACTTTCACTCAAAGGAAACTCTAGCAAACAAGGAGTTAGCTCCGTTCTTACCATACTCATCTCGCATGGCTGCTCTTGATTTTATTGTATGCGATAGGAGCGATGTTTTTGTGACAAACAACAATGGCAACATGGCCAGAATGTTGGCTGGTCGAAGGTACTCTTTTCTTTCTGTTTTTCCTTTAGTGCTAACCTAAACTCAGTGGCAATTGATTGAACAAAGTGGATTTGATTTATCTTTATTACACTCTAAGGGAATGGTGATTGACTGATAAATTGTGGATTTTCAGGAGATACTTTGGGCACAGGAGGACCATAAGGCCCAACACTAAGAAACTTTACTCATTGTTTCTGAATCAAACCAGCATGAGTTGGGACACATTTGCATCTAAAGTTCAGACTTTCCAAAAGGGATTCATGGGGGAGCCTAATCAGATTAAACTAGGAAGAGGCGAATTTCATGAGCATCCTGTAGATTGCATTTGTGCGAGATCGAAGGGAAAAACTGGACACAGCAAGCCTCACCTAGTTAAAGGTGCTGGAGAAGCTGTGGAGAACCATTCTATTGAAGGGGACCTTGACTGGAAGGATTTGGACTACGGAGACTCGGAGAGCATACACCCTTGGGCAGGGATTCATCTAATGAAACCGAATCAGATGATATTCGTGTTGGTGGATCAGACATTCCTGAATTGGAGGATATGATGTCAGACTAGACAAATGGATAGTTAATTATAGGTTTGTTTTTATTTACAAAGGTCTTGATGATAAGTTATTTTGAGGACTGAAGCTGGTACATAATATATCTTTCTCCTATTTATTCGTGGAGATTGGAGACACATAGAAATAAGTAAGTTTTTGCCAGCTCGACAAAGAAGAAAGGTCTCGAAGAGCTTCCTTCAGAAAAGACAGGTAAATACAAAATTCTTGAAGTAAGCCAATCCTTTTTTTTTTCTTTTGGTTTCAACTCCACTTGATTCTTTGGGAAAAAAAAATTACCTCATCAAAATCTTCATATATTTGTATCATCACATTATTTCAGTCTTGTCATACCTTCGACTCAATTGGCATTAAATCATCAGTATTGACACTCTCTTCTGAATGCAGAAGGAAGCCTATAGTTCGGTATGAGGTAACAACTGTACAGTGTATGATCGGTCCTCAAACAATGCTGACTGGAGACATGGAAGTCATTTTGACGTCATGGTTTATCTTTCATATAGAGCTTGTACCGTAGATAGAAACAAAAGAATCCCTCTTATGTTTAACTGTGTAGTGTTATAATGAGATTTTGATGGATCTACCATCATTCTTGATTTTTTTTTTCATAAATGTCCGTTACCAATTTTGCTGGCCTCCATTTAAATTTGTATATGTATGAAATGAAACATGAGAATGTAAGGGAAATGTCCCTTTTGCATCAATGTACGGTTGTGCCTTTTTGGAGCCAGTTCATGGAGTCATTAACGCTATATTAAGATCCAAAGAAGTATGGTTGTGTTTTTTGTTTGACAATTTGCTTAACTTTATTAATGGAAAAGCAAAAAACAAAAAAAAAATTAGAGGTGGCTTTGCCGAGTGCATTCACTATGGCACTCGGCAAAGATAATTTTTTAAAAAATAAACAAACAAGCTTTGCCGAGTGCTGGCGCCTGGCACTCGGCAAAGAGGCAAGCTTTGCCGAGTGCCTATCTCTGGCACTCGGCAAAGAGGCAACCTTTGCCGAGTGCTTCGCGTCGCGGCACTCGGCAAAGAGGATTTTTTTAAAAAATAAAAAAATCATTGTCGAGTGTTGCACTCGGTAAAGAAAATTGAAAAAAAGGCGTGGCCGTATGACGGACGGCGTCAAATATTTGCCGAGAGCCGGCACGGCACTCGGCGAAGCCTTTGCCGAGTGCACGTGATTCGGCTCTCGGCAAAGAAGCATTTTACCGTGAGGCTCTTTGACGGTGGCTCTTTGTCAAGTGTTGCACTAGGCAAAGGCTTTGCCGAGTGCAAATTGGCCTTTGCCGAGTGCAACTAGCACTCGGCAAACCAAGGAGCTGCTGTAGTGTTTGCTGAGGGCCGCCCTCGGCAAAGAGCTCTTAGGAAATTTTGAATCGGCGAAGAGGGTCTTTGCCGAGTGCCCGATAAGCCTTTGCCGAGCAAAGAAAAGTAGCCGTTAGGCCTGATGTTCGTTGACGGTGTCTTTACCAAGGGCCGGCCCTCGGCAAAGACACCGTCAACGACTTTTTTGCCCTCGGCAAAGAAATTAAATTTTTTCAGAAATTTCTTTGCCGAGGCAAAGAATTTATTTTTAAAAAACCAGTCCCAAAGGAATCTAATTTTTTTTTAAAAAAAGTCTTTACCGAGGGCTGGCCCTCGGCAAAGAAATTATTTTTTAGAAAAAACAGTCACAAAAAAATCTAATTTTTTAGAAAAGTCTTTGCCGACAAAGAAATTAATTTTTTCCAGAAATTTCTTTGCCGAGGGCCGGTCTCGGGAAAGAATTTATTTTTAAAAAAACAGTCACAAACAAATCTAATTTTTTTTAGAAAAGTCTTTGCTGAGAGAAATTAAATTTTTTTCTAGAAATTTCTTTGCCAAGGGTCTCTGCCCATGGCCCTCGGCAAAGAGCCGTTACTGATTTTTTGGAAAAACCCTTTGCCGAGGGCCTCAGTCGATGGCCCTCGGCAAAGTAACAGAAAATTAATTTTTTTTGCATTCCATCAACACAAATATATATATATATATATATATATATATATATATATATATATATATATATATATATATATATATATATATATATAGGGCGAGGCTAAAATGCAACAAGGTGCATTTTGTATAGGAAACGCACAGACCCTAGCAAGACTACCGAAAAAGAAAAACCAGTGCTCTTACACTCTCGCGCCTCGCGCTCCCGTCCACCCACTGCCTGCATGCAAGTTGCATGCATAGAATCTTTTTATGTTCAAAACTCCAATTCACTTTTTCTTCTAAATCGTAAGTCGAATCGACGAACCGTTTGTTGCATCTTACTCGAAAAAATGTGCTTAACAAAATAAGATCCAACATGGATATATTTCGTGCATTTTTTGTTAGTTGCAACTCGGAAGCATATACAATTGCAACTCGAAAGCATATACAATTGCAACTCGAGTTGCAACTCTGTACGCAACAAATGTTTATGCAAATGCAACAAATGTTTATACAAATGCAACAAATATTTGTACAAATGCAACAAATGTTTAGTTTCGTGACACAAAGACAAAGACATTCAAAAATACAACGCAACAAATGTTTAGACAAATGCAACAAATATTTATTTTTGTGACAAAGGGACAGAAACATTCAAAAATATAACACAACAGACAAATGCAACAAAATGCTTAGATAATAGGTGAAAGTCAAACATTTGTTGCAATTGCAATCAAATTGCATACAGCTGCAAATCCAGTTGCAACTTTGGGCGCAACTGAAAGTCAAACATTTGTTTTTTTCTTTTTCTGAAAAAAGTCAAACATTTGTTGCATTTATTAAAAAGAAAGACATTTGTTGCAATTGCAATCGAATTGCATACAGCTGAAAATCCAGCTACAACTCTGGGCGCAACTGAGTTGCAACTGGATATGGTGCAAATATAACATGTATAGAGTTGCAAATGGAAAGCACACAGAGTTGCAATTCACTAAAATAACATGAAATATATTCATGTTGGATCTTGTTTTGTTAAGCACATTTTTTCGAGTAAGATGCAACAAACGGTTCATAGATTTGACTTACGGTTTAAAAGATATCACATTTTTTCAATTCGAATAAGGAAAGATTCTCCACATGCATGTATCTGGTGGGTGAGTAGAGACGTGAAGCAAATGAGCTGGCATCACGCGTTTGATCTGGATCATTAGTTTTGCATGCATGCATGTGCGCTCGCTGGGGTCTGTGCATTTGCTATATAAAATGCACCCAGGTGTATTATAGCAAAACACTATATATATATATATATATATATAACCATCACATGCATATATCATAACCGCAATTATCAACCACAAATCACAATATATTACAACCAGAAGTGACATGTTTATCATCGTTCACAAGGTTATTACGATATGTTCATCAAATCCATGAATAAGTCACAACCATAAACCACGCTAAGTCTAACCACATCACATAGCACAAGTCCAAATCAAGCTACTGCCTATGATACGGTGGCGAAGGAAAGGCGTGGTCACCCGGTGACGTATTTAGTGGGTTGATTGGAAGCCGGTGACACATTGGCGAGATGATTGGAACCTGCGGACTGAGGCCGCACAAAGGAGCAAAGAGTACAGTGAGTAATCTTAAAATACAGTTTTGAACTTAGAGATTACAGGTAGTAATCTAGGAATACAGAAAGATTAGATTTAGTTAAAAATTTTGGCAACACCTCCCCTGCACGGGGAGGTTTCACAACCTACAAAAAAAAAACAATGGCACGAGCGCCGATATCGACGGCACAAAGGCCGACATCCACAACGGCACGAAGGCCGACATACATGCAAAGCACAAGCGAGAAGTGAACTTTCATACTTACAGGAGTAGGTGTAGGAGGAGAAAGCACATGAGACGACAGCTGCACAGGTACACCCGTTACTCGTCCAAGATTTTGCATGATCACCATCATCTCCGCCATCTGCTTCTCATGGGCCGCCAACGTGGGTTTCGTGGCATCCAGCTCTGCATGCTGCTCTTGACTATGCTTTTTTGTTTGTTCCAGTTCGACCTGCAATATTCCACTTCCAACGTTTCAGTTGTGCAAATCTAATTTAGGTGTGTAAAAATCAACGTATGACAATTAAAGCAGAAATTACCTGTAGTGCTTCGTCCCTGGGGATTGATGGACTAGGCCGTGGGCGTATGGGCTGGCTGGAGCTCGTGCTCCATGCTCGGATAGCGTCGAGGGAGGGAACAGTGGTGGAGTCGATGGCACCGTCTGCAATCCACAACTGCCCGTGCTTCTTGCCTCCTCCGAGCCTCATGATTGCCTCTACACCAATGGGTTCAGTGCGCACATTGTAATGTTCCCTATGGATCGCCCCTACCGCTGATGTGTACTCTTGAACTTTATTGTACACCTTCGGGTCGGAGTATGCCTGAGGCGGGGCAGCCGGGTCGAAGGAGACAGAGGACGACACCCTGCCCATGTGGGACATAGCCCACGCAGAGAACTCCGAGACCTCCACGCCTGGGTGCGCAGGCTCCTGCGAGAAAGACAGGAAGATGGCGAGAAATCAAGGACAATTGAGCATCAAAATAAATGAAAGAAATCACTTACGTATGCTTTTTTGTATCCGGGGAGGCTTTGGCTACCTTGATGGTGAGTTGGACCTTGCCTCATCATACGCTGTTGCCGTTGCTTCTCGTGTGTGTCAACAAAGTCCTGTGATAACCACTTGTCCACGATCATGGCCCAACACTCGGGATACGATCGGCACCACCAAGAAATCACCTACATGTCATCGAGTATTTGACATATAAGAAGTTAATCGCCTACTTAATATCAAAACGAATCATTATCAATTCTACCTCAAGGTACTGGTCCTGGGTCAGCGTAATCTGTCTTGCTTGACTCTTGGGGAGAGGCTGCTTAAGCACCGACCTATAGTAGTCTATGTGGGCCTGGACGCGCCCATGGTGGTGCATCTCGGTGACGTACTTCCTACAAGCTTTGGCAGCTGCCTGATCCGCCTGGGCCTCAAGTCCTTTTTCAGCCTTGAAAAATTTCTGCATACAAAATCGATGTATGTGTTCATTATTTCAATAAAAGATTAAACCGATGAACACGATATATTAAACAATGTTGTGCAATAGAGACTTACCCAAAACTCCGCCAATACCCGCTCCTGCTTGTTGCGGTAAGTGTCATCCGTGGCCAGCGCGTACCTGTCCCAGTTAGAGGCCGGCTCCCGCTCCACCGGCTCTTCGGCTAGTATCACAATGCCGGGGTACCATTGCCTGCACAAAACACCAAGGATGCTCGCGGGGGTACGTGCTGGAGTACCCGACAAAACCAACCAGGCCCTGCACAAGTGATTAAGAAAAATTTATGAGTTTTTCTTTTGATTTGCAGCATATCTTATGAAGTAGTTATGAGGACATCTATAGTTACTTACCTCTTTACCATAGGCCGAATCACTGGACGGTTGTGAGGAAGTGGAACCGGAGGAAGGCTCGCGGGACCTCGCTCGTAGAGAGGCAGGGTAGCGGTACCCCCTCCCTCGCCTCCGTCGCCCTCGAGCGCCTCGTCTTCGTCACCCTCAAGTGCTTCGTCTCCCTTACCAGTTTGCTGACCCCTCTCGTCCTCGTCCTCCTCAAGCAAGGGCTCCTCATCCGGCACCTCGTCACGTGGCGAGGAAGGAGACCGCTGCCTCCAGCGGCGGGTGCCCCCTGGTCCTCCTCTCGTCACCTCCTGCAGACGCTGCCCCGGATGACGACCCCTCACCTCGAAGGAGAGGGCGTGGTCTCTCCCGTAAACTGAGGGCGTGTCACGGCGTGGACGTCTGCTCGCCATCTTCGTTCAATCACCTGCAATCATAAAGAATGAACAAGACTAATTAGTACATATATTAAAAATAGATTCAAAATATATAAACAAAACACGGGTTAAAAAATATAGTATTACATGTATTACGAATAATCTTCATGATTGGGATCATATGTCTCATCATCACTGTCCAAATTGTCCAAATCAACAAGACTATCCGAAGGTTCTATGTTGTCATCGTCGTCGTTGCCTAGAAGTAATCGCTCTAGCATTGCTATGTCCTTGGCATTTACCACCACATCTCCAGGAACCTCGCCGTCAACCGTTTTGTTGTCTACTTCCATTTCGATTGCTTCGGGTAAGACTATCTCAAACGTGCCTGGTAGCCCATCTTCTTGATAGAACTGTCCATCATATATGCTTGCGTCGAAGTTGTAATCATCATCGTTTGGGGCAGGTAGTTTACCATGTGAAGATACCTGGTGCACAATAGCCCAACCCTTAAGATCCTCTTTGTCTTGGTTGGCGTATCAAGCATAATACACCTGCACGGCCTGTTGAGCCACAATGTAGACATCTTTTTTAGGATAGATGGAATCTTCTCGAATCTCGACTAGCCCAAGATGAGGGGTTCGTCTCGTTTCTCGAGGATTAAACCAGTGGCATTTGAAGATGACAGGTTTAAGAGGTTTGTCTCCATAAAATGAGAGTTCATAGATTTCCATAACCCTACCATGATAGTCAAGGCCATCAGTGCCGGCAGTACAAACTCCGTTATTTGTGGTTTTTTGGCTGGGACGACTCTGCTCATAGCTTGTTGTGTGAAAGCAAAATCCGTTCACATCATAGCTGCTAAATGACATGACCCTAACATCGCAGCCACTTGCAACCTGTTTCAACTCGTCACTTATGGACGAAACGGTTTGGGCCTACATGGTCAAGCATGATAAGTCGTTATATTAATCAACGTATGATCACCTTGGATGATCAAACATATGAGTTAAATTGGACATTACCTTTTGTTTGAACCAAGAAATGAAATCAGGCCTCCCCGCTCCCGCACCCCGCGAAACAATGGTGTCTTGTTCATGCGAGGTAGGATCCTTGATTGATGCCAGAATTCACGAACAAATTCCCTGTCCGAACAAGAATCAATGGGGTTGGATGCAGAATAAACACGGCGTATTGAAACAAGTTCGTTAAGAACTTACTTGATGAACGGCCGTGCCTCGGTAAGGTTATTCAGCACATATAGCATGATAATGTGCCACTCTTCATTTCCCAATAGCTTCGGTGCCGAGTTGTCCTTGGAAAAGGCTGAGGGTCGATTCATTTTCTCCAGCGTTATAACGAGGGAGTGGATTATGATTGCTAGGAAGGT
>CM014273.1:16468722-16485850 GCA_004135705.1 Alloteropsis semialata | reverse complement strand
CCAATGAAACCATGATCATTAGCATTAGGCAACACATGTTCACTCTAAGGATAAGGTGTTTGTCTCTCGTGTATGAAATGACATCCGTCAGCAAGCATATCTGCACCTTCGACACCGATGTTCACAGGAGTACCAGTTGTGCAAGCTACAGAGCTACCCTCTCCATGGTTTGTCCAAATCAAGTAATTCTCCATAAATCCTCGACACACGAGATGAGAAAATATTGGTTTTGTGTCATCAAATACGATAACATTCTTGCAGTCTATGCATAGATAATATATGTGCTTCATATTTGACCTCCAAGCATAAATCTTAGTGGCATCGATAAACCTCTGCACCTCAGGTATGTTTGATGGATCAACTCGTGATAAATTATACATCCAGAATGACCTCTTGTTGACACTTCTTAGTTCAACCACCAGAGACAGGGTGTTAGGCTATCTCTGATAATGGCGCCAGAAGTGTCTGAGGGTATTTCTTATGTCTACTGGATAATTCTGCAAGCGCACAGAATATACCGATGTAGCACCATGGATCAGCTTCAATGGCTCGTGCGGCGGCGGTGGTTCGAATGGCCTCTTGTTCCTTTTTGGAACCTTCCTCAATCTTCTTCACAAGAGGTCCATTTTTATAGAGAGCATGTCCACCTCATGAACGGTGTGCATACCCCTCTTCTTGGGCTGGAGACGCTCCTTATTTCATCCTTGATTGATAACCATCTTTTCAATGAGGTCCTTAGCATCCTTGACATTGTGTTGCAGGAATGCTCCTCTAGCGGTAGCATCAAGGTGACTACAGGCTAATCCAGTCAGCCCATGGTAGAAATCTTGGATTAAGAGCCATTCTTCAATTCCATGATGAGGACAGGCATGAATGTACGCCTGGAGACGTTCCCATGCTTCAAAAATCATCTCATCTGCTTGCTGTTAAAAGCCTGAAATCTTTCCACGAAGAGCACTGGTTTTGCCCATCGGGAAGAATTTCTTGAGAAATGCATTTGCGCACTTCTCCCAAGTGGTAGCTTTATTCTTGTTGGCATAGAACCATTGCTTCGCCTTCCCAAGCAATGAGAATGGGAACATGCAAAGACGGATGGCGTCTGTCGAGACATTCTTGATAGTGAAGGTACCACACACCTCCAAGAAGTGCTGGAGATGGGCATTAGCATCTTCATGCGGCTTCCCACATAACGGGTTGCTTGCACCATATTGATAAACGCTGGCTTGAACTCAAAGGTAGCATCCTCCAAGTTGAGATGAACCTTTGAGGTGGAACTTGACGACATATAGTTCTCCTCAACAATTGCTCAGGATCTTCAATGAAATTTGACGGCAATTGAAAACCGCTCATGCACTATCTAGCTTCACGATAATGAGAAACACAGACAGGGGTAAGTCCCTAACACTAATCGATAACTAAATTGATATTAGACTCCAGATTCACTTTTATTAATATTCCTAGGCTGATGCTTTCCCCGGCAATGGCGCCAGAAATGCTTGTTGACACTTCTTAGCGCAACCACCAGAGACAGGGTGTTAGGCTATCTCTGATAACAACGCCAGAAGTGTCTGGGGGTATTTCTTATGTCTATTGGATAATTCCACAAGCGCACAGAATATATCGATGTAGCACTTCACCCGAGAGTATTTCAAGGTATCATTATTTATTTTATCCTAAGAGAAAGCGATGCTAGGAATAATTAATAAAAGAGAGAGATCCTTAAGTCTATAGCAACTTAGTATCAACTAGTGATAGGGGGTAAATTGATATATAGAGGAAAGGGTAATGACACAAAGACACGACAAGGTTTTGGATAACTAAGATAACTAGTAGAGTATAGCGAGGTGGGAGGACAACGAGTGAGTATAAGACTCCTATGACTCTTACTTTACTCCTGTGAATTGTCTTATCAAATGGATGAAATACACTAAGACAGCTACCTTACTTCCGGTGTGTAGGGGATAGTGCGAGATAATAGAGGATATAACCTCTAACCGAAGCGTCTATGCTCTTATGGGAGCCTACCTTTTAAAAACTTGCCTAAAACTCGTGGAGGGATACTAAGACTAGACAGGTGCCACCCGCTAGCACCCACTAACAATCCGTGTGACAAGCGGCATTCAAAGGTAAGATCTAGCCTAAGCATCACGCTTACACTAAGTCTCACTACTCCATCTGCGTACCAACACCTAAAGCACCCTATGACAGGCGATGAACTACACCCGTGAGCTGTTTACAGGATCACTATCTAGTGTAAGTCAACTATAAGGTAAGACAAGACACAACAATACTATAATGAATAGTAAAGTACTAAGTAAAGATTTAGTAAAGTAAAGCAGAGATAATATATTGATAAAGGTAAAGTCTTACAGAAGGAAAAGTACAAGAGTTATACCAGACTCTCCAGCAGATGACTCCGGAGACTCCGAGCGTAGCTCGACTCGACTCTAACTTTCACACTAGACTAATACTACTACTACTAAAGAGTGAAACTTCACTCTAGCTTGCTCTTGTGTATGTTGTGTGTCTTGAAGAGGGTAATGGCAGCCTCTATTTATAGGAGAGAGTGAAGGAGTGCCACGTCAGTGATCCGCGTGCTCCTTGCCTATCCACCCTTGCATGAACCGACCTTGAACCGCCTTAAGATGGATGGCCGTGGATAAACCAGCACGTGGGAATCATGCAGGTAGGCAGTGGAGGCCAACCGACCTGGCTGGGCACCAAGGTGGGGTCAGCTAACCCCCTATGATAGGTGGGCCTAGCCAGGTGTTGTCCCCACCAGTCATAGAGTATGGCTGTGTACTTGATTTGTTGGTACTTTTCGGTTCACGCCTTGATCCATGTGCCTTAATCTTTCACCATTGATTAGAAACACAACTTTGATCTAAAGGTGGAATTCAGTTGGATAGAAGGTCACACAGATTGTGCCATGTCTGCAGAGCTAGGTAGGGACCACATGTGGGTCGGTCAAACCCAACGTGGGCCCTCTTTGAGCTCTCCTCTCTTCTACGTGATGTTGTGCACCATATCTTGATGTTTCATGACTTGTTTGATCTTTTCTGTATTCACAAGTTAAGAGTACAAATGGAACTCGTTATTGATAAAATATGTTCATGATATGCTTATTCTCCTTTGAATCCGAGACCTATTGACGGTGTTTGAATGTGGATTTTGATGGTATATCCACAGTCAATAAGATCCCTAAGCTTAACCTTTGCTCGTCCCGAGCAAATGCTTAAACTTAGCCTCGATGGATCAGGAGTTGCTACAATGTCATATTTCAATAATACCATGTGCACAACAAAATACTTCTCTTTTGAATAGAAAAATTGGCTATAAAAACTCATCCATTTTACCTTGGTTCTTTATGGGGCTAATGGCCTTTCCTTTGCCTTAGGTGGTTAAGAGACATAATAGTTTGACTAGAGTACTAACTTTCTCATTCTTTGTAAGTTTCATATTGGAGGTTTTAGCAATGTTTTTCAAAATAAAACTTAATATTCCTCATATGGTTCTCTCAAGTCGCTCAAATGTTGTATGATTCCTTACCAAGGCACAAAGTAAATGATTCCTTCTCTTTATCATCCTACTTCTAATCATGGCTTATGTGGAGCTCAAGGTAGGAATGAAAGAATATAGCATACTTACTTTGCATATATTGTAGAGTCAAAGCTTGGATCCAAAGAGAGAAGTGTCATGCCCTTAGATCAAGATGTGCAAGTGTGTGGAAAGAGTGGACTATAAGGCTCCTCTATTTGAAATTGTATCTCTCTCTAAATTTTTAGAGGCATGGCTATCTTTTTCTTCTTTTATTTATGAGCTTAGACTTGCTCATTTCTTTTTCTTTTCTTTTCTTTTCTTTTCTATGGACTTCTCATGTTTCTTTCTTTTTCTTTTCTTTTCTTTTCTTTTCTATGGACTTCTCATGTCCATTTTTCTTTTTCTTTCATTTTGCATAGCCTTTTGTCCCTTCTATCATATAGCTAAGAGAGATTTTCTATGACTTTAACACATGGAGCATTTATTTAGTGAAAATAAAAGGCATATGGTTGCATACTTTCAGTGTAGAAGCAGCATGTATATATGGTGTGTACGTGATCTTGATCTTGGGAGCATGACAAGTCTTTCAATAAGGGTCAACAAGACTTGACAAAACTCAATATAAAACAAATAGCTTATGTGAAAGGTTTAAAACATGTGTAGCATATTTGGCTTGTGGTAGGAATTTATTACCATTTGAGGAATAATAAGGTTTTGATTGTTTTAAGGAAATAAATCTCCAGTAATCATACATGCTTAGAACAATATTATAGTAGCTCTTATCTTACTATGTCATATCTCACAACAACTTAGACTTAATTCTAGCACTTAGCATCCATAAAGTTTTTAGGTTCATGATGATTTTAAATGAGCCAAGTAATCTATACTCAAAGAAATACTAAGTTGTAAACTATGCGTTAAAGAAACATTAACAGGGCAACTATTCATCATTTTCATGAGAAAAATAAACATTCATGAAACATATGGGAATAAGAAAAATATATTTTGGTATTTTTATCTTATGTATTTTTTAAGCAAAGATAATAAACTAAAAATAAATGCAATAAGAGGAGATAGAGGACTTACCTTGATGACGGATAGTATTGGAACCATCCCGCCCAGCGTTGTGCTTCTTCATCTTGGATGATTTGAAATAATTGGGCAGTATGTTGTGCCATGTTCAGAGTTGCATCTTGCTCAACTTGCATTGCGTCCATGTCATCGAGAAGTTGATCCATCTCCGTCCTTTGATTCCGACGACCCCTCGCTCGTACGGACGGACGGGGAGTGCGCACTCTTGGAGTGTGCTGTTGAGGCCGTTCCATGGACCCTGAAATATCTATGGAACTTGCCTCATCGCCTTCTTCTTCGTTTCTCCCTGCAGCTCGTGAGGTGCAGGCTTGCTCAAATGGAGCGGCTTGTGACATACTCCCTGTCACCCTTCTTGTCCTTGCAACATTTTGGCTTCTTGTCTCTCGGTCCTAATTTATGGTTAGTGTGCGCAGCACAAACAATCGACGTCTCTCACATGGGAGAGAGATTTTGACTGTATGGCCTGGATAAATCATTTTTAGATCACCATTTTCATCTCTTTTTAGGACTTCAGCACTTGTGAATAAATCTTCAGTTATGATGTCTCTAGGAGAAGCAATATATTCAATATAGTGTTTTCCATTTAGCAAGTTCATTGTTTCAACAATGCGAGTGATAAAAGAGGTAAAGAATATAGGCTCGCTTCTATGAAAATACCAAGCCAAAAGTGGACTAACAATTTAGTAGGGGAAACTTTTATTTTCTGGGTCATAGCATAAAACAATTTTAATTCATCACTGAGAAGAATTTGCACATTCGAGCCAGGAAGAAGAGTTATAGCCATCCAATAGCGAAGCAATCGTAAAGTGGGATTATGAATTTCATCAGTTTTAGAATCAGAGCAATCATTAGATCCAGTTATGCCTTTTCAAAATTCAACTTCATCAAATTTTCTAGTGGCACTAGCTAGATCTAGATGATAGTTATTATCAAAGCCTAGTGCCATGCTAAAAACTTCCCAAGTTAAATTATACTCTTGATTGAACATGTGAAAGTAGATATTATCATTAGTGGTTTGAAAAGAGCATAGAAATTCTATGGTGAGTTTTTCAATCCCAAGTTCTTGCACTTCCCAAAAGCTCCTCAACCGATTGTATTGAAAACAGTATTAAACTCTGCGGTCATACCTGTGCTGTCCAAAAGGACAGGGTCAATGGTGTCGGTATGTTTATACCCGCGGTGTCGGATGGAGAGGTACCCTTGGTACTCTTCTTGGTCCAGTATAAGGCCGCTCTCTGGATCGAGCGTCCTCTCGAGAGGCACTCCAAAGCTTTGTCTCGATGGAGCTTCTCTTCCTTCAGCTTTGTCATGGCGGGGTCGTCGGGAGGAACTCTCTACGACACCATTGGCCTTCTTGAATGTGGAGGAGAACTTCTTCATCTTCCTATAGCAATGAGACAACACAAGAACGCACTAGGACATTAAGGATTAGCGTTAGCATTAGCGTTAGTTGTCCCAATATTAGTAGTCCTTGTGGGGTATGGATACCTCCACAAAACCATTCTTGTGGGTAGAAGTACTCCTCAAACAAGTTGTTGAAAGCAAAGAAAAGCTTCTATTTTGGGTTTTTTTTTGGTTTAAGTGGCTACTACTAAACTTGAGAAAGAACTTACTCAACTAGAGAGGAGAAGAGAGATTGTGTGCTCGAGATAATTCAGCTGGTTTGGGCGTGGATTTGAGAACATAATGCAAGGGTATTTATAGGGGGAGAAGGGCTGGTGACCAGGCCACTAGGGCCAGGTCGGCCGACCCCACCCCTGACAGTGTCAGAGCTGATATCACCTTTGGACAGGGAATCTATTTGAATTCAAACACAATTTTACAGATAGGGCTTTAAACATGGGTCGGCCGACCCATGTTTGGTCCTCTTTTCAGCTTTAAACAGTGTGTTTCACCTTGTCCAGTAAAGTAGAGACTAGTGGTGGACCAAAAGTGGTGAAATTTTCAGAGATTCCCTTGCCTAGCGCTTTGTGAAAGAGAAAAGTGTATGACAAAAGTGGGGACATGTTTTAAAGTGATTCCCATGGACCATGGGAGCACTAAAGCATGCCAAAGTGTCCACTTTTTAGAAATTAGATGTAGTGGATGTTGGATTCTCATTGGAGCATGTGAAAGTGGTCATGACCAAAAGTGGTCGACCAAATTCAAAATGAGCTGGTGCTTAAGGTTGAGACAATGATCAGAACACCAAACCAACACCACCAGAGGTGAGTGGGCCCCATGGTAGGATAGGTTGACCCCACCTTGGGTGGTCCCGCCACCTCAGGTGTGAGCACTATAGTTCTTTTCAAGTTTTATTCATCTAGGTATTTTATTTTGTCAAAATACAATATTGCAAAATTTAAATATGAAAATGTAATGCAAAAATGTAAGAATTGAAATGCAAAAATTAAATATGAGATAAGTACAGATTTACCTTACCAGCAAGGGCTCCATATTTTAGGTCCGTAGAGCAGGACCTCTCAGTTTCGGGTTCATTCTTCGGTGCTTCGATCAATTCCGGAGATGGGGACCGTGATGATAGCACCTCTTTCTTCCGCCATTCCTTCTTGGTTGATGCTTGCGACTCAGCGGAGTCAGCCTTGTTTACCGCCTCGGCTTTACTTAACAGTTCGGCCATTTTGGCCTTTGTCAGTTGATTCTTTCGGTGGGGTGCATATTGAGGCTTGTTCTTCCATAGGTTCTTCCTTGCCTGTTGCATAGCTTTATAACCATTGAAAGGACATTTAATTCTCTTACTTGGGAGTTGGAAGTGGACTTGGCCAGATCCCACGTAGATGATGGCGTTAACGGTGTTGAGGAACGGCCTTCCCAGGATGACGGGGACTTCGTCATCGGCTCCCATATCTAGAATGATGAAGTCGGTAGGGATGTACTCGTCTTGAATCTTGACAAGGATGTCCCTTGCCAATCCCTCGGGGAACCGGATGGATTGATCGGCCATCTGCAATTTGACAAAAGTGGGGTACAAGGGTCCCCTAACAAATTCTCATACATTACCCTGGACATGATGTTGACTCCAGATCCAAGGTTGCAGAAGGCATTGTTGAAGGTGTGCGACCCAATCTCGCAGGTGATGGTTGGATGACCAGGGTCACTCTTCTTGTCCATGATTGGCGGATCAAGAAGGCAACCAGGATTTGACCTGACCGGAGGCTTACCAAACCTCGCAGAAATTAATCTAACACTCTCAACCAGTTCCTCAGGTTTTCCTGGGATCTTACCTTGTTCGAAGGATGGGACAACTGCTGCTATTTGAGGTAATTGTGTTTCTAGCATTTTATTGAAGCTCAATTAATTTTTCATAGCAGTGTGTCACACCCCAAAATTCTAATTTTGGGATGTGACTAGAAAACACTAAAAACAAAACAAAATATTTCTACCATTTTCTAAAAATTCCAACTTAGCTTAAGTTATTGACATTCTAGATAGTGGAAAATGTGAGTTTCTAAAAATTTTGTGAATAATGTAAAGGTTTGTTGCATTCATGCCTCTGCATGGTGTTTTATCTGAAAAATGATTTTAAAAATTTTCAAAGCGCATAGGGTTTTATTGGAATCAAATGCATCAATATCTTTGATCAAGTTTCCATCCATGATTAAATCCTTGGAACCATACATCTTGATCCTTGTTCCAAAAACCTTGATGAATCTCCAAACTTTCATCTTGCCAAACATCCGAGCTCATGTTCACTAAAATCCTAACTGTTCACATCCTAACTTGTTCTTTCTTTCTCCTCCTTATATTTGAGCTCCTAATCCTTTTGATATCGAGTCTTCTCCATATCCCAAATCTATGCTAGATGACCAATCATTGTATCTCCTACCTCTCATACAATCCTACCATCACCTTGTTCAAGTCAAATCAATCACATGTCGTGTACCCATGATAATCGCAGTTGACTTTCTTTTCTTTCCTCACCTTTGGGTGACATACACATGGACTCTTTCTTCTCCACTCATTCTCCTCTTGATCAAATCCAAACATATTTTTGAACCATCCTTGAAAACCATACGGTCTTGGTCTCACCATTTTGGAATGCTAAATTTCCCGAAAACCCTTATCGTTTCTTTGCGAATTTAGCGGGCCAAGCCTAACATTCCCATTCCATCTTCTCTTCTCTTGGGACAAATCCATAAGTTACCCCACTAGTAAACTAATCATCCATCACTCTCTTTTACTACCAGGGTCAATCTAACTCATTGGTCCAAACTTTGAGTTATCTCTCGCCGCGGGTCAAGACTCAAACATCCTCCTTTCATTTGTGGTCCAACACCAAGCTCAACCAGTCCTCTACCTCATCTTATCCCCTCTCCCATGTCACCCACTGAAACCCCCTCCATCTTGCACAAAAATATCAACCAACGCATCAAAATATCAGGACACAACCCTTTGCCTTCCTACCCTTTGGTCTTCCACCCTTTCCCCTTCACATACACCTCCCCCACAGCCCCCTCATGCCTCCCCTCTCTTCCTCATGTCAAAAACAGAGGAGAGACACCCCTGCAGCCCCTCCATCTCCCCCATGGCTGCCCCAACAATTCCCCAACCTTCTTCCCCTTCCCCTCCATGGAAACGATGCATCACGGTGATTGCAACCCATCTAGCCACCTTGATTCCCTTCCCAAGCACCCAACAAGGATTTGGAGGAGATAATCATCACCCTCCCTGCTGGTCAAGTCGTGGTGATGGCTTCTACCACCATGGATGTCACCCCGATCAAACGCATCGCAAGAAGGATGCACCGTTGAACCGCGTTGTCATCACCGGTCGTCGTCGATGTGTTTCCCCGCTCCACCACACCAACCCCCATGGTGAGAACCCTCTATCATCTCTCTGATTATGTTCATATTGTTCTCTGAATATCAAGTACCTTTGATGAGATATGGTTGATCCCCGTTGAATTTTACCCGGTGTATGTGTTGCTGTCCTGGCGGCCAGCAGCGCTGCTGTCCGTAGAAACAGCGTTCCTCGCTGTTCCTTTGATCAAATCATCAAACCTTTTGGTGGAATTGTATTTAATATCCTTGAACATACCCCTGCAAAATGGTTTCCTCATAGGAGTTGAGAATCTAGAGATATCTCCATCTCTGTGGCACTGTCCCTGCTGTCTGGACAGATTGGCATCTCTGAGTGCTTTCGGCGTTCCCCACTAATCCGCTGACCAAATCAGCAATCCCTTTAACCTACATGTTTATTACATACCTGCACATGATCCCACAAGTTGGTTTCGCTATCCCACCCATGATTGTCAAGATATAGAGACCGAAGTGTCTGCCAACCCTGCTGTCCAAACAGCAATCACCCTGTTTTTGGCAGCGGCGTTCCCATTTATCCATTCAACCCCTTGATGAACCCTTTGGATATATTATCCTTTATATAGTTGCACACACCTCTGAAAAGTTTCATGGCTATAGGATCAAATATGAAAGAGATATGTTCCTATCTTGTGCTCTCTGTCCTGCTGCGCTGCAGCGACGCTGATGCTTGTTGGCATGCATGTTCCCGATGATTCGTTGCTCCGGTGATCCAAGTCCTTGAACCACATTGTGTATCATATATCTACACACATAACTGCAAGTTGGTTTGATCATATGAATCATGACACTTGAGTTATAATCATTGTCGTGTCACTGCCCTCGCCATGCCAACAGCCACATAGTCCTATCTTGTGATCATGTTCTCCGACCAACGGATGGTCAAAACATCATCTCTTTTTGTCGTAACCTCCCTCATGCAGTACCTAGAAACCCCACAAGATGTTCTTCAATTTGTATTTGTTACAACCATGTAATCCGTCATCATATTTACCGCTGTCCATCACTGGTTCCGCTCAACCGATGCACGAATCGCCATAATCTTGTTGTCCTTTGATCTAGCATCCACCTCGGTGCATTTGTTGGTCATGATATATTCTGAAGTAACCTATTCACTTATCCAAAATCATTCCCTCATATTTCTAAGGAATATTCGGAACACAAGACATTTTTGTAACCTCTCTTTCCACCTTAAATCCATGGTCTCCATGCGCTTGACATGATCTACCCGTCTAAACCACCACCACCATATTTGTCATGTGATGTTCTATAACCAGAGATAAATCTTGTTATCAATGTCATATCATGTTATCTATTATTCAATCTATGTCCCTCAATGGTGCCTATTAGCCTACTGCCAACTAGCAAATTTGTTCCGTCCTAAGTGCATCTCTGATTGACATGCCCTCTTCATGTGACATGCCCTTACATGTTACATGCATATTCACCATATTTTGGTCATCATTTGCATCGTCCAGATCCATGAGCTACATGTTAGCTACTCCTATCAAATTACACTCCACCATAATCTTGTGACCACTAAACATACTTGTCTTATTCAAGTCATGCTTTATGAACTCTCCTAACCTGCATCCTCACCACAAATAAATGTCTATCCTTAGTATCAAACTTGATATGTCACTCCAGATTAGTCAGGGCAACACCATATCACTAATTCTCATATATCCCTAGGAGATGCCACATGATGTATATCAATTTAATATTATTCTCCTATGCATTCTATTTCAATATCTCAAACATATCCCTATCACACACCATAACACATATCATGCTCTACAAAGCCAAACCTTGTGCTTAGAACCTAATACATATTCAACCCTTTTTGTTATGTTAGATATGTTCTAATCCAAATTCCACCTTGCTCATCTAATCCAATCCTTGCCACATATACCTTTCAACTCTCACATCATTTAATTGTGATTCTTGTTTTGTTTAGTTTTTGCGCTCACATGATTATAGAACAAGCCATATGTTTTCAAAACCTTTGTAATTTATTTTTATAATGCTTGGTGTATTGTTTCTAGGTTTGAATGTGAAGCTTATGTTGGTTGTTGCGATCGATAGAAAAGATGCTATACGAGAAAAATACAGAAGAGAAGTCGGAAGGTTTGGATAGCAAGCATTTGGAGGCAAGTATAACCTATGGTCTTCCTTGTTACCTAGCAATTATTAAATAACATATATTGATGTGCATGTGTCTAATCTTGTAAGCCCTAGCCACATATATGTACCTGTTTAGGTTTTGCGGATCAATCACCTTGTTACCTATGGGGGGAATTTATGCATATTAGAGTTACTAGCTGCTATGCTCAACAATGATATTATGGAATCTTGACTTAAGAATTACGAAATGATGGATAAAATATGTTTTTGTCAACAAAGCTCGAAGGGCACTGGAGTATGAGTTTTTGTACTCTTGTTGCCCTCCATCAGGACTTCCATTGAAAGTTGATCTCCCAGGAAATCCGTACATCCACGAGAATCAATGGGCTCTGATCTTATCCAAGTACCTAGTTTTTCTCTAGCTCGTTAGTGGTTACCGAAAGGCGCAAGAGGGGGCTTGGGTTCTAGAATGGGTTCTGAACCTGTCAAGATGTGTGCTGGGCTGCGGTCACATGGTGTGCCATTCTTGAAGGGGGCCTCCATTCGCCTTGCTGTTGAAACCTCGCGGCTACTAACTTGTTAGGGTGATTAGTGAAAAGCTTTGCAGTGTTACCCTGCTCGCTCACCTTGGCAGTGTTATGGGGTCGACGGGCCCCAAGCATATGGGTATACACGACTCGGGGTTAAAGCTGTACAAATTCTGTAGAATTCTTTCAATCTAATATATCAGCCGTGCTCACAGACACGAGCAGCCTGGAATCCTTTTTGTATCAGTTGATACCTATGGAAGTGTTGAGGAGTTTTTTTTAAAATGATGCTCAGAGATAAACTTAATTTACTTGGGTTATGGGTTATTCATTAAAATTAGTAAACTAGACTCTAAGTAAATATTGACCAGCTAAAAGTAACTGCTATAACCTGTGTCAGCCTTTTGAGCCTTATATCCCCCATAAGTATACTTGCTGAGCTGGATGAGCTGACACTTGTGGTTGTCATCTACATAAAAATCCCGGATGGGTACCAGATGGTGGTTCAAGCAAGGTGCTTCTATAAGCTGTTCCAAGAGTACTAAGCGAGTGCTCCCCCAATCAACCGTCCCTGTGGAGTTTGGTGACCCGAAGATAGAAGACGAAGAGTGGTTTCCGCTGTGCTATGATATATTTGTAAGTCATAATATAAATATGTTTCACTATGTATTAAGCATTGCTTTTGATATTTACTATATTTGTCGTTATATGTGTTGTGCGGACATCCTGGGCACACATATAGTTAATGCTTGGTATTCTTCGAAAAACCGGGTGTTACACAGTGGCAAAGCTATCCATTTTCTCATTAAGATTTTTAAGAATCTTATCATTAGCCATTATTTTCTTATTTATACTGTCATTGATTTTAAATTGGCATAAGATAAGATCATTAAGAGAAGGTTGGTTACCATAAGAATTATTGAAATTATTGCTGTAACCATTACCTTGATTACCTTGGTAGAGGGGGGCGCGAGTTACATCCTCCTTGTTGCTGGGATCAATACCGATTGTTGTTGTTGATGATGATGAAGCTCACGTCCTCCTTCGTCTTGGGACAGTTGTTGCCCGAATGATCTTCCCCACCATATACCTCACACCATGGATCAGCTTTAATGGCTTGTGCGGTGGCAGTGGTTCGAATGGCCTCTTGTTTCTTTTTAGAACCTTCCTCAATCTTCTTCATTAAGAGGTCCATTTTTGCTGAGAGCTTGTCCACCTTATGAACGGTGTGCATACCCCTCTTCTTGGGCTAGAGACGCTCCTCATTTCATCCTTGGTTGATAACCATCTTTTCAATGAGGTCCTTACCATCCTTGACATTATGTTGCGGGAATGCTCCTCCAGCAGCATCAAGGTGACTACAGTCTAATCCAGTTAGCTCATGGTAGAAACCTTGGATTAGAAGCCATTTTTCAATTCCATGATGAGGACGGGCACGAATGTACTCCTGGACACGTTCGCATGCTTCGGGAATCTTCTCATCCGCTTGCTGTTGGAAGTTTGAAATCTTTTCACGAAGAGCGCTGGTTTTGCCCATCGGGAAGAATTTCTTGAGAAATGCATTTGCACACTTCTCCCAAGTGGTAGCTTTATTCTTGTTGGCATAGAACCATTGCGTCACCTTCCCAAGCAGTGAGAATGGGAACATGCGAAGATGGATGGCGTCTGCCGAGACATTCTTGATAGTGAAGGTACCGTACACCTCCAAGAAGTGCTAGAGATAGGTATTAACATCTTCGTGCGGCTTCCCACAGAACAAGTTGGCTTGCACCATATTGATAAGCGCTGGCTTGAGCTCAGAGGTAGCATCCCCCAAGTTAAGGTGTGGACCGATGGCAATGTTGTCAGCCGATGGTGCAGAGAACTCAGAGATGGCCTTTTGGGTCATAGCTTCCTTAATTGATAGTACAGAGCCTCGTTTCTTGAACGGATTCAGGTTTGAGATGAACCTTTGAGGTGAAACTTGACGACGTCTAGTTCTGCTTAACAATTGCTCAGGATCTTCAATGAAATTTGACGGCAATTGAAAATCGCTCATGCACTGTCTAGCTTCACGATAACGAGAAACACAGACAGGGATAAACCCCTAACACTAATCGATAACTAAATTGATATTAGACTCCGGATTCACTTTTATTAATATTCCAAGGCTGATGTTTTCCCCGGCAACGGTGCCAGAAATGTTTGTTGACACTTCTTAGCGCAACCACCAGTGACAGGGTACTAGGCTATCTCTGATAACGACGCCAGAAGTGCGTAGGGGTATTTTTATGTCTGTTGGATAATTCCGCAAGTGCACAGAATATACCGATATAGTACTTCACCCAAAAGTATTGCAAGGTATCGTTATTTATTTTATCCCAAGAGAAAGTGGTGGTAGGAATAATTAATAAAAGAGAGAGATCCTTAAGTGTATAGCAACTTAGTATCAACTAGTGATAGGGGTAAATCGATATATAGAAGAAAGGGTAATGACACAAAGACACGACAAGATTTTGGATAACTAAGATAACTAGTAGAGTATAGCTAGGTGGAGGACAACGAGTGAGTATAAGACTCCTATGAATCTTACTTTACTCCTGTGAATTATCTTATTAAATGGATGAAATATAGTAAAATAGCTACCTTACTTCCAGTGTGTAGGGGATAGTGCGAGATAATAGAGGATATAACCTCTACCCGAAGTGCCTATGCTCTTATAGGAGCCTACCTTTTAAAAACTTGCCTAAAACATGTAGAGGGATACTAAAACTAGACAGGACTGTCACCACCTGCTAGCACCCACTAACAATCCATGCGATGAGCGGCATTCAAAAGTAAGATCTAGTCTAAGCACCACGTTTACACTAAGTCTCACTACTCTAGCTACGTGCCAATAGCTAAAGCACCCTATGACAGGCGATGAACTACACACGTGAGTTGTTTACATGATCACTATGTAGTGTAAGTCAACTATAAGGTAAGACAAGACACAACAATACTATAATGAATAGTAAAGTATTAAGTAAAGACTTAGTAAAGTAAAGTAAAGATAATATATTGATAAAGGTAAAGTTTTACAGAAGAAAAGGTATAAGAGCTACCAGACTCTCCAGCAAATGACTCCGGAGACTCCGAGCTTATCTCGACTCGACTCTAACTCCCACATTAGACTAATACTACTACTACTAAAGAGTGGAACTTCACTTTAGGTTGCTCCTGTGTATCTTGTGTGTCTTGAAGAGGGTGATGGTAGCCTCTATTTATAGGGGAGAGTGAAGGAGTGCCACGTCAGCGATTCACGTGCTCCTTGCCTCTCTACTCTTGGGTGAGCCGACCTTGAACCGCCTTAAGATGGATGGCCGTGGATAAACTAGCACGTGGGAATCATGCAGGAAGGCGGTGGAGGCCAACCGACCTGGCTGGGCACCAAGGTGGGGTCGGCCGACCCCCTATGACAGGTGGGCCTAGCCAGGTGTTGTCCCCACCAGTCATAGAGTATGGCTGTGTACTTGATTTGTTGGTACTTGTCGGTTCACGCCTTGATCCATGTTGCTTGATCACCGTTGATTGAAAAGATAATTTTGATACAAAAGTGGAATTGAGTTGAATGGAAAGTCACATGGATTGTACCATGTCAGCAGAGCCAGGTGGGCCCCACTTGTGGGTCGACCGAACCTAATGTGGGCCCTCTTTGAGCTCTCCTCTTTTCTACGTGATGTTGTGTACCATATCTTGATGTTTCATGACTTGTTTGATCTTTTTTGCATTCACAAGCTAAGAGTACAGGTAGAACTCTTTGTTGATAAAATATGTTCATGATATGTTTATTCTCCCTTGAATCCGAGGCCTGTTGACGGTGTTTGAATGTGGATTTTGATGGTATATCCACCGTCAATACCTCTACATCATTAACTGTAAAAATATAATGAATTTATTATGATGAATGCAAAATAAATATGATTATTTATAGGTATTAAATAATTAACGAACCTTTTATTCCAGCAACCTTATTCGAAGAAATACAGATGAAAACCGTTCACTTGAATAGTTTTCAATTTGTAAACCTTTCGAACCTTAGTTCACTAAAATTTAGAAAAATAATGTCGGTTAAAACTCATTCTCAGAGTCAAAGATTGAATATTTTGCAATTAATAAACATAATTTATAAAAAACAAAATTAAAAAAACACAGTTAAACCCTATTAACATAATTAAAAAAATATGAAACTAATTAACAACCTATTAACATAATTAAAAAAATTAGAAGAATAATGTGTGTTAAGAAAGGATTGAATATAGACACCCAATTAACATAATTAAAAAAATAAAAAATAAAAAAACTAGCTCTCCCTATATGAATAACACAAGAACACACAACATTCATAAAAACAGCTAATATAATCTAAATTGAAAAGTAATTATGAAAAGGAAGAGAGGAGAGACACTATCTAACCATCCTAAACAACCTAATTTGAAAAAAGGCAATAACCTATCAATCATTCTCTCTAACTCATGGCAAACCCTAATCCAAAAAGTGGTTTAAATTGAAGAAAGTTGATTAAATAGAGGCAAAAGATACATAACTAACCTTTCTTAGTAACCTTCTCCAAAGAAATGAAGAAGAAAACCTCCCCCTTGTATTTTGACAGATCTGGACCTCCATAAATGCTTCCAATGGCGGCTGGCTGCAAGTAACTGTTCGGTCAGGTTGAGAGGAACGCGTATTTATATCAGATTTCACACTGGCGGTTGGCCTAACGAACCGCCAGTGCAAATCACTTAACACCGGCGTTTTTCTTAAACCAACCGCCAGTGACACCGGCGGTTTTCTTAGCTCAACCGCCAGTGTTAAGTTACGATTTTCACTGGCGATTGGTTTAAGAAAACCGCCGGTGTTAAATGATTTGCACTGGCGGTTCTTAACTCTGACCCTACAAACTCAACCACCAGTGTTAAGTTATGATTTTCACTGGCGGTTGGCTTAAAAAAACCGCCAGTATTAAGTGATTTGTACTGGCGGTTTTTAACTCTGGCCCTATATTTTATT
>CM014273.1:16453713-16467722 GCA_004135705.1 Alloteropsis semialata | reverse complement strand
TTGGAACCGGCGGTGATGTGGGTACTTGTAGTAGTGTAGAGATAGACATGAAAATGGAGATAGAGCTAGAGATAGAAATAGAAATAGAGGTGGAGGTGGAGATAGAGGCAGAAGTAGAGATAGAGATGGAGACATTAATTTGTAGTTAGACCTTGCTTTACACATACTATAAATATAAGTGTGCTGCAAAAATATGGTGACATAAGATCAACAAAATTCAGCATTCGGAGGCAAGTTAAGAGGAAATATTAGTGCATGGTTTGCTATGAAAGTAATCTTTCAATTTGTTGTATATGCCTTAATTTTTACCATTTTTGTAACCCATCAAGCTCGGGGTAAGGATGATTGCGGTCGTGAGAAATCAGATATTATCCTTAAGTGCTTCGGCACCATAAGATTTGGTGTGCCTATGTTGATCCAAGCCCCAAATGTTGTAGCCTTGTGAAGTTACATGACATGGCTTGCATTTGTCGTATGCTTTCCAATGAAGATAAAAAACTTGTAGATGGTAATAAGATTATTTGTCATGCGCATGCCTGTGGAAAGCCATTTCCAGTTGGAAGTAAATGTGAATGTAAGTACCAAATATGATCTATCTTATTTATTTATGAAACCAAGTACTATTATATCTTTATCAAGTAACTATAAAGTAGAAAATGTATAAAGTATTTTCAATAGTCTCTTGCATTCTAATAAAACTAATATGAACTCGGTTTTGCCATATTGGATCATTGTACCACCACCATTGCCAAGGGCACATCCAAAATCATCTGTCAAGGCTAGCAACGCAAGGGAGAATCAATTAGTTAAGTAATTAATATGTACTCAACTCACATTTTGAGTCATCTTATAAGTGGACTTAATTTTATTAATAAAAATAGCTCCTAGCTATTTATAAGTAAAAAGAGTATGATGGTCTAGAAGTGCGTTTGTGTGCCTAAGTGAATTTAGTGTCAAAAAATTCAGTAGCTAATGGTAGTCAAGAATTTGGGCAAGCGATTAACTATTTAAAAAAGTGAAGAGGTCATGTGACACCCCCCCCACACACACACAAAAAGGAGAAATGACAGCATGTGGATTTACAAGACATATATATACGGTTTGTTTTTGAATTTGAGTTAGGCATGTTGTACTATTAATGAGTGGGGGAACATCCTTGTGCACACTTAGTTTTCGAAGGTTGCTACTAACACAGTTCTTCAAACATAAAACAAATTAGGAACATTGGGAATCACTAACCTTTGTGGATTCTAGAAGTTTTGGTTCACAACTGCATGTTATGAGGTCATTGTGTTATTACTTAGAAGTCTGAAGTTCTTAGACCATTCATTTTGTTTCAAAGTGTGTCACTTGTTCTTTATTCACCGACTAGGTCAATGCGATCATGACCCACCTAAGAGCATCTCCAGTAGCCCCCCAATCCTCAATCCAACTAGGAGTGTTATTGAAAAAATAGTGCTCCAGCGGATCCCCTTTATTTTTCCCTTTTCCCAATAATTATTGGGATGAACCAATAATCTACCCCAACTCTCACCAAATAGAGGGGGAGTTGTGACTCTCCCAATATGGTAGTTGGATTGGGACAAGATTATTGGAGAACTAAAAAAAGCAACTCTCTCAATAATCATAAAAGAGATATTGGGATATCCCCATTAGAAGATTATTAAGAAATGTTTATTGGGGGACTGCTGGAGATGCTCTAAGAGTTACAAAATTGTGAGATAACTCCAAATAGATGGACAATCCGAGTCATGAGCTAAACCAGAATGAGAAAGCTAATTCAAACACTGACTGCAGGAACAGAGTGTAAAACGACACCCCTAAAATAACAAAGTGCAAAGCTAGGAGATTTCTAACTTCTCTAGTGATTGCTCCTCTTGGTACCTGATCGAAGGATTCTGGCTATATGGTAAAAACTAGGTTCATTTAATCAGTCTTGATTAGAACATGAGATATGTCATTCTCCATATCAGCTAGGAATGCTTCTCCTGCAGTAGTTAGGCCAGTCTCAGTGTAAATTTCATTGCACAGTTACAAAAACTCACGAACTAGGTAACCGTGTCAAGAGCGTTTTATGGGATGAAACTCCTATCACATCTTAGGGCATGTACAACGCCCGTGTCCATGCTGTCTTTTTTGCTCCACGGTGGCTAGGTTGTCCGATGTGGGTACGAGTAAATGAAGAGAGAGTACAACGTCGTCGCCTCGCGAGAGGACGACGAGGGCTCATGCTCCCAAATTCTATCGCCCGGCACCGCTCCGTTGTACGCCATTTTTCTGGAGATGATGACTGCGGCTGATCTCATGCGGCGAGGCACGCCCAGCCCGGAGATAACTTGCAAATCCCATCCTGTTGACACCTAATCTGGCCAACACACCGAGTAGCGCTAGATCGCGCGGGTCGCAAACGGACCGAATCGCCGTGGGGCTGCGCAGACCGGTTGGACCAGTTTAGCAGACCGGTTGGACTGGTTTACTAGGTTTTGGCCTAATTCAGTCGTTCGAAGGGATAACTATCACGCTTATGTGGTGAAGGACGGCGAGGTTTACAAGCAAACCAGCAAAGGGATAACCAACGCACTTACGTAGCGAAGAATGACTAATTTACGAGCAAACCAGCAAAGGGATAACCAACGCACTTACGTAGCGAAGAACGACTAGTTTACGAGCAAACTAGCAAAGACCGTCGAAGCTCTCGCCCGGGAGGGACCCCGTCAGGGCGTGAACGTCGCCGGACGTGCCCTAGGTTGACCAGCAAGCCTTAGGACGTCATCTATGGTCGTGGAGATCAGTAGGCGAGTAGCATGGAGAAGTTGGAAGAGAATTAGGGTTTAGAAGATAAAAAGTAAAGACATGTTTGTTTGATTCGATTGGGATCCCCTTAATCGGCCGTGGCCCTTCATAAATATAGGGTGAGGAGGTCTTGCCCCAGCAGGAGCCGAAGCTTATACAAATCTCATGTCAAAATATAACTCCTAACTCGGATTTGGCTGTCCAAACCGGTCTAACCACCCCTCCAAACCGGTCTAACCGGTCTCCGCAGGTGTCGATCTTCCCGAGGTCATAACTCCTTCATCCGGACTCCAAATTGGATGTTCCACATATGCATTTCGATCTTCTCGACGAGAGTAACACAATTCTGAAGTCCAAATTGCATTTTGAGGACTTAACACAGACCGGTCTAACCGGTTAGGCACCCCGGTTAGACCGGTTCGCCCAGACTGGCAGCAAAATCCAACTGGTGCCAATTTTGGTCGTCAACATATGCCCCCCCATTTCTTGGTAAAGCTTACGTGCCAAGAAACATTCATCTGAACCAAAATTGTATAGGGACGATGGCTAACACCATCACATCGACCATGACTCGCTTTTCAAGGACAATAGCACCTATCGGCCATGTTATTTGATTCTACTCAATACAATGACTTCATATGCTGCTGCTTATATATATTCTGTGAGGAAAGCCTGTGCATATACATCCTCAGCTGTAGATTCTTGGAATAGTAATTCAAAGCCATTCTCACACTTGCAAACTATTGTGGATGCATAAAGCGACCAAATTGCTATATTGTCAATTGGTCTTTGCAATATCCCTCAAATTGAGAATGAAGAAAGGCAGAACAATTCATTATTGCATCCACAAGTTACTTTGACCATAAACCGAATAAGGCAAGTAATCAGCCCCAAAAGATGAATATGACACAATTACCTTAGGATTGATAATGGCCAGATTACTCTTGAACCCCTCTTGTTTGTTTACACCTTGTCTTTCAATGCATCTTGGATTATGGAAACAGCCAACAACAAGCTTTCTCCAACTACTAACCTTGGCCCTACCAAGTTCTGAAATCTCAATAGCCAAAGTAATAGCTATACCGGTCAGACCGGTCTCAATGGCGGTCAAATCGGTTTGTCGAATATGAGCCCTCTGCCACTAAGTACCGGCCTATATCATGTAAATTTCTTTTTGGATATTGGGGCTGAAACGACCCGAATTCCCAAAACTGAGAATCCGAATCTCTGCACCTCTGCGATAGTCCCAGGAAGTGGCTATCGCGTGCAAACCCTGTTTAAGCTGTTACAAACCATGCACAACACACAATAGAGATAATAGCAAGGTTTATAGATAGATAAAGCAGTTATGTTTATTACATCATTTCGGCATTCTAGCCGGTACAAGTCCGACAGGACTGAATCATGCATGGTAAAACATCTACGAAGAGCAGGGAAGTAGAAGCGAGGGGAACTCCCATCCCTCAGTCCAGCTTGAGCATAGGCGGAGCCCTACTCCTCCCAATCCTCGTCTTCAGTGTGGTACTCCGGGTCTGTTCCTGAAACACCACCATCTACCCGGGAAGCGGGTAGGCCGAGTCACTCTCCATAGCAGCAAGCCAAGGAAACGGGGGAATTAACTATATGCAAGGATTTCTATATATTTGGCTGTGGATTTCCTAGGCAGCAGCAAGCATTCAAGGATTATATCATTTCATCTGCGGGGCCTCGCCCCAACCAAGGAAGTCTGCACCAACACCCGGAACATCTCCCATGTTCCGGCCCAACACAGTTCGATGTGAGAGCTCCCTCCCCTGCACATCTCAGCGGTCCCCAAGACCGGAATATCAAGAAGAGGGAAGGTAGAAGCACAAGAAAAGTCTAGTCGGAGGTAGCAGTAGATAACAGTACCGTCCATAACCGAGGACGCGGCGAGAGAAGGAAGATGACGTCGGGCTCTGTGGCCCCACGCGTCAGAGAGAAGAGGAGAGGGACGCGCGCGGCCGGCCGGCCTCGGCTCGGCCTTGGGCCGGTGCTGGGCCAGGCCCGCGTCGGGTGAGTGAGGGGGAAGAGTGGAAGGCTGGGCCGATTGGGTTTGTGGTCGGCCCGGCTGTGAGATAGGGTTTTCCTTTTTAGGTTTAGGTTTTTAGTTTAGCCTTTAGTTTGAATTTTGAATACGAATTCAAAATCCAAACACACCTTTGAGAACCAAACAAACCAAGAAGAGCCAAATCACAATGCACATGCATGAGAGATTTATAATTACATAAGCTTTATTTAGTTGCTAATTTTTGGGAATAAGGTGAGATTCGGAGGTTTGACCCTAGGTTTGACCTCGTTTGCATGATAACCACAACACCATACAAAAGTTTTAAATTTTTGGTAAAAACCAACCTTCATACAATGTACTACTTATATAATAATCCTTGGGATATTACAGACTACCCCCCTTACGAGAATCTCGTCCTCGAGATTTAAGCATCGACCATATCTTTAAACAAATGTGGATACTCCTTCCTGAGGTCTTCCTCCTTCTCCCAAGTGGCTTCTCTCTCTGTGTGGTTCCTCCAGAGTACCTTGCAATAAGGAACGCTGGTCTTCCGAGTACTCTTCTCCGCTTTGTCAAGAATTTGGATGGGCCATTCCATGTACTCCAATGTGTCCTGTAGGTCTAGTGCATCCGTGGGTACTTCCTCCTCTGGAACTCTTAGACACTTCCTGAGTTGGGAAACGTGGAATACTGGGTGCACTCCTGCTAGTGATGGTGGTAACTCCAGCTTGTAGGCCAAGTTTCCAATCCTTTTGATCACCTTATAGGGTCCCACAAACCTTGGTGCTAACTTCCCTTTCACTTGGAACCTTTTGGTACCTCGTAGGGGTGATACCTTGAGGTATACGTGATCTCCCACTTCAAAGTGTAGATCCCTTCTTCTCTTGTCAGCGTAGCTTTTCTGGCGACTTTGGGCTACCTTCAAGTTTTCCCTGACCTTCGCCACATTCTCTTCAGCCTGCCTTATTGCATCAGGCCCGAACACACTCCGTTCTCCAACTTCCGATCACATGAGTGGGGTTCGGCACTTTCTCCCATATAGTGCCTCAAATGGTGACATCTTTAGACTGGCCTGATAGCCGTTGTTGTATGAGAACTCTGCGAAAGACAGACTCTTCTCCCAGTCTGCCCCGTAGTTTAGGACGCATGCCCGTAGCATGTCCTCCAAAACCTGGTTCACTCTTTCTGTCTGACCATCCGTCTGTGGATGGAAAGCTGTGCTGTAGTTAAGATCAGTTCCAATGGACTTGTGTAGGCTCTTCCAGAACCTGGATACAAACTGTGGTCCCCGATCCGATATGATGCTCCGCGGGGCTCCGTGTAGCTTAAGTATATGCTCCACGTACAGCTCTGCCAATCTGTCGGTTCTGAAAGTTGTCCTGACTGGTATGAAGTGAGCCACCTTAGTGAGTCTGTCCACTATAACCATGATGGAGTCATTCCCTTGCTGTGTGCGGGGCAGACCCACTATGAAGTCCATGGAGATATCATCCCACTTCCATTGGGGTATTTCAATTGGTTTAAGCAAGCCTGCGGGTCGTTGGTGTTCAGCTTTCACCCTCCTGCAGGTGTCGCAATGAGCGACATAATCCGCTATGGAGTGTTTCATATCCTTCCACCAGAATCTATCCTTTAAATCTTGGTACATCTTTGTGCAGCCGGGGTGGATCGAGTACTTAGAGTTGTGAGCCTCGCTCAGGATAAGATCCCTTAACTCTTGCTTTTGGGGTACACAAATCCGGTCTTTAAGCCACACAGTGCCTTGTTCATCCACCCGATGGTTCACAAAGTTGCCATCCTTCATTCCTTGCAGCAATTCTTCTATTTCAGGGCACTCCTTTTGAGCTTCTCGGATCCTTCTTTCTAGGTCATAGGTCACTTGCAGCGCATTTAGTTGACCTTGCTCCACAATTTCCAACTTCAGTCGTTCCATTTCCAAATATAACTCGGGTTGCTCTTCTTTTACCATAGAGTGTTGCAGTAGGTCTTCCTACTCAGAGCATCTGCCACTAAGTTCGCCTTCCCGGGGTGGTAGTGGATTTCGAGCTGATAATCTTTGATTAGTTCGAGCCATCTCCTCTGCCTCATGTTGAGCTCTGACTGAGTGAAGAAATATTTTAGGCTCTTGTGATCAGTGTAAATATCACACTTGTTCCCGATCAGGTAATGCCTCCAAATCTTTAAAACCACTGCGGCCAACTCAAGGTCGTGAGTAGGGTAGTTCTCTTCATGCTTTTTCAACTGTCGGGAAGCATATGCTACGACCTTGTTGTCTTGCATTAACACGCAACCCAATCCTTGCTTGGATGCATCACAATACACCACAAAGTCCTTCCGAATGTCGGGTAAGGTTAGGACTGGGGTGGTGGTGAGTTTGGTCTTGAGCGTCTGGAAGCTCTTCTCACATGCCTCTGTCCACTCAAATTTGACGTTGTTCTTGAGTAGTTCTGTCATGGTTTAGCAATCTTTGAGAAGTTCTCAATGAAGCGGCGGTAGTAACCTGCTAAGCCCAGGAAGCTCCTTATCTCGGTCACATTCTGTGGTTGCTGCCATTCTGTCACAGCTTCAATTTTTGCGGGATCCACGGCTACCCCTTCAGCCGTCAGAACGTGTCCAAGGAACGCCACCTTCTCTATCCAGAACTCACACTTACTGAATTTGCCGTAGAGTTGGTGTTGCCTTAACCTTTCCAGTACAATCCGCAAGTGTTCCTCATGTTCTTCTGCGGTTTCTGAATAGACGAGTATATCATCAATGAATACCACCACAAACTTGTCCAGCTCATCCATAAAGACCTTGTTCATCATGTTCATGAAGTAAGCTGGTGCGTTGGTGAGACCAAAGGAGACTACCGTGAACTCGTATTGACCATAGCGAGTCACGAAGGCGGTCTTAGGAATATCCGCCTCCCTAATCTTCATCTGATGGTATCCCGACCTTAGATCAATTTTTGAGAAGTACTTTGCCTTTCTTAGCTGATCCAGGAGGTCGTCGATGCGAGGAAGTGGGTATTTGTTCTTGATGGTGACTGAGTTAAGAGTGCGATAATCCACACACATCCTCATCGACCCATCCTTCTTCTTCACAAATAGCACTGGAGATCCCCAAGGGGAGGCACTGGGCCGAATATACCCCTGGTCCAAGAGTTCTTTCAGTTGCTTCTTTAGTTCCTCCAACTCATCGGCAGCCATTCGATACGGCCGCTTGGCCACCGGTCCTGCTCCTGGTTGCAGCTCTATTACAAACTCCACATCGCGGTCTGGAGGTAACCCCGGTAGCTCTTCTGGAAACACATCTGGGTACTCACAGACCACGGGCACTTCCTCCAAAGTTTTCGCCTCCAAGTTGCATAGTACGGGTGTGACTCTGTGGCATCGGGGTACACATCGTACTCGATGGCCACTCTCGTGCTCCACCTCCACGTACCTTGGGTTGCAGGAGATCAAACCCTTATGCTTGGTTAGCCAATCCATCCCTAGGATCACGTCAATCCCTTCTGACCTGAGTACTGTAAGATCAGCCAGGAATTGGTGTCCCTCTAGCATCACCTTGACCCCCTTGCAGATTAGCGGGCACTGAATTTCTCCTAGAGGAGATACTGTAGTAATTGGCCATGGTCTAGGCATAGTTGGTAATGACCTTTCCTTAGTAAACTTGGTGGATATGTAGGAGTAAGTAGCACCAGAGTCGAACAGTACTGTCGCTTTAGCGGAGTCAACGAGGAACTCACCAAGGACCACGTCTGGAGCAGCTGCGGCGTCCTCTGCAGTCATGTGGTTGAGGCGGCCTCTGGTAGCAGGTGGCGCCGACCTCGTCTGAGTCCTCGGTGCTGGTGCCCCTGGTGCTGGCCCCTTGGCCGGAGTCTGATACTGCCCGCCCCGGTTCTGCTCCCCCTGCTTGTTCTTCTGCGGGCACTCGAAGGACTTGTGGCCCGTCTGGCGGCAGTTGAAACAGACAACCTGACTGTTGCCTCCGGTGGTGGCTGGCTGCGGCTTCGGCTTCCAGTTGTTGTTGCCACCCCCGCTGCTGTACTGCCTGGGCTGCTGAGTCTGTGTAGTGAAGTGGCGAGGCTTCTGAGGAGGTGCTGTCTGCCTCGGCCCCTGTGATGGCCCTGCACGGCCAGTGAAGTCAGTCCGCTTCCTCTTGTCTCTACGTAGCCCGTCCAGTGCCAGAGTTTCCTTTTCCACGAGAATTGCCTTACTCACAAGGTGGCGAAGAGTGGGGTAGTCGTGAGCCACCAACTGTCGCTTCAACCCGGGGTGAAGGCCTTTCAAGAACCAGTGCTGTTTCTTTTTCTCAGTTCGAGTGTCGTCTGGCGCATACCTCATCAGCTCCTGAAACTTGTTGGCATACTCCTGTACTTTCATGGTCCCCATCTTCAGACTGCGGAACTCGTCAGCCTTGTTGTCCATCACTGCCTCTGGGATATGGTGAGCTTTAAAGGCTTCAGTGAACTCGTCCCAAGTGATGCGAGCCGGGTCTGCGTGGGAATCCTGGAAACTGTCCCACCAGGCCCTTGCAGTACCCACTAGCTGGTGAGTCGCAACTGCCACACACTCCTCGTCAGTACAAGTGGTAAGGTCCAGCTTCTTGGTCACTTCCCGTAGCCAGTCATCCGCATCCAGCGGGTTGTCTGAGTTGTCAAAGGTAGGCGGGCGCAGCTTCAGGAACCCCTCAATCTTCCTCTGAAGTGTCTCCACTGGTGGTTCCCTGTGTTGGTTCTGTCCACCCTGACCACGTTGGTTGTTTTGTGCCAGAGCCTGAGCCATAAGTTCCATTAGTCGGGTCTGCGTGGCCATCATCTCTGCCAAGTTGGGCGCCTGCGGCGGCTGTGGCAGGCCTTGATTGTCCTGACCACCCTGCCCTTCCTGTTCTTCCTGCTGTCCCTGTACCTCCTCCTCTTCCTGCCCATCCTGACCGGCTCCATGACCTCCGCGGCCTCCCTGAGCTCCACGGCCGCCCCGGTTGACTTGGGCACCTCGGCGACCCCGCCGGCCTCTGGCAGGCTCCTCTTGTTCGGCATCGTTGAAACGGTTAAGCAGCCGTCCCGACCTTCTGATCGCCGACATCTGTTTCCAAAAGAATGAGGTCAGCCAGGAGGTACAAAGCTTAATCCAAGTTGTCATAAGTGCTAAAACCAGGCCACAATTTAACTAATTGTATAAATAATATAATGGAGTCTGAACAGGAGCACACAAGCAATTATTTCACTCATGCATGAGAAGCATAACAACCATAAGATCCATAACATCCAAATCACTCATACAAGATCACCAGTCAAAAGGGGTGTATCTCAAGGCCGACTCCTAAGACCTTGGAGATACACGACATCATGGGCAGTACTACTGCGCGAGATACATCATAAGAACTACTACATCATGGTGGTCAACTACTAGAACATCATCCGGGAGAGTCGCAGCTCCATCCCACTACTACATTATGACTCATGAAGACATGCTACTCAGTGAAGGCTACTCCTCGGATCCCCACTCGTGCGGAGGAGAGTCAAGGAAGCTGCTGGGGTCTCCCACGTGTGAAGGCTCTGCCTCTGAGCTGGGGTCGTCACGTGGTGGCGACTCGTACATCTGAGCCAGTCGTCCTGCCACCAGCGTCATCTCAGGCGTCAGCATCCGGATGCCCGGAATGCTGGGAGCAGGCCCAAGTCTGCTGGGAGGTAAGGCAAAGTCTGCAACGTGGGGCTTCTTGCGGTTGAGCTCGGACAGCTCCGCCTACCTCTTCAGGTCGGACTTCTTCCAAGCCTCAAGCGTCCGCTCTGCCTCGTCCTTGTAGGTGACGTGCTGAATACCCATATACATCATATTCTTGATGTTATGGGCGCGGTTGTTCTGCAGCCGGCGCACCTCTCTCTGGCTCTCCACCAAGCGTCGATCCAGGTCGTCCATCTCCTCGATCTTCTCTGTCAGAATCATGTCCTTATGGTGGAGGATGGACTCCTTCATCTCGAGCTCGTCCCTGAGCTTCTGCTCCCTGGCGGTGGAACTGGCCAGAAGCTGTTCAAGGTTCTCCATCTGTCGCTTGGTGGTAGCCGACTCTGTCTCCAGTCTCTTGATCTGTATCTCCTTGCTCAGCTTAATTGCTTCCAGAGTGGCGATCTTCTCACCCATGCCGGTGAGGCTGGTGATGCTGCGGTCCCACCCCTGTCGTAGGTGCTCAATGTCCATGTCCATCTGAAAGATGGCCATGTCCTGAGCGACGATGCAGCGTCCAGCTACACGCAGCGCCTCGTCCGACTCCTTGCTGTAGTCCTTCATGATCTGCAAGGCCTCCTGGCCCAAGTTCCCCATACCGCGAAGTGCTCGTGGAAGCACCCGGTACGGAGTCCCTGCCAACCGTGGGCGCAGCTGGGCGTGAGCCTGACGTAGAGCCCGTCTGGCCACGGTCTGCACCGCCTCACGAGTGCTGAACTCCAGAGCGTGGACCGTGAGGCCGGCGAAGTCGGGTACGGAGGGGTTGTAGGGGATAGTCAGCTTCATCTTCGTGGGCACTGCATCACCCTCTCCGTACACCCATCCCTCGTAGTACAAGGGAGAGGGGTCGACTCCAGCGCAGGCCAGGGTGTCTGCCAGTAGCGTGGCAAAACCCCCGTAGTGCAGCCCATCGGTCTTGATTGGCTTCCAGTCAAGGTCTTCCATTGTCCTGCAGTTAGTGTTAGTGGGTTGTTAGTAAGTCAGTAGCAGTTAGAATAAGGATGTGAGTTAATATTATAAATTTCAAGGATAAGAGAGAGTCAATCAAGGCGTATTCATATAAAACGAGTAGTTCAAGGAGTATATATAACAATAGAATAGTTATAGTCCTCCTAATGCTAATTCCATTTCCTAGGGCTCGTCCTATGGTCAAGCACGGCTCTGATACCAGCTGAAACGACCCGAATTCCCAAAACTGAGAATCCGAATCTCTGCACCTCTGCGATAGTCCCAGGAAGTGGCTATCGCGTGCAAACCCTGTTTAAACTGTTACAAACCATGCACAACACACAATAGAGATAATAGCAAGGTTTATAGATAGATAAAGCAGTTATGTTTATTACATCATTTCGGCATTCTAGCCGGTACAAGTCCGACAGGACTGAATCATGTATGGTAAAACATCTACGAAGAGCAGCGAAGTAGAAGCGAGGGGAACTCCCATCCCTCAGTCCAGCTTGAGCATAGGCGGAGCCCTACTCCTCCCAATCCTCGTCTTCAGTGTGGTACTCCGGGTCTGTTCCTGAAACACCACCATCTACCCGGGAAGCGGGTAGGCCGAGTCACTCTCCATAGCAGCAAGCCAAGGAAACGGGGGAATTAACTATATGCAAGGATTTCTATATATTTGGCTGTGGATTTCCTAGGCAGCAGCAAGCATTCAAGGATTATATCATTTCATCTGCGGGGCCTCGCCCCAACCAAGGAAGTCTGCACCAACACCCGGAATATCTCCCATGTTCCGGCCCAACACAGTTCGATGTGAGAGCTCCCTCCCCTGCACATCTCAGCGGTCCCCAAGACCGGAATATCAAGAAGAGGGAAGGTAGAAGCACAAGAAAAGTCTAGTCGGAGGTAGCAGTAGATAACAGTACCGTCCATAACCGAGGACGCGGCTATACGTATAGATTATACCTCTGCAGAGGGTGTACAACTGTACCCACCCGAGATACAGCTGGCTGGGGATCAGCCATCCAACTATACCCAACGGCCCGAGCGCTAGTGGGAAGCCAGCACCGTCCTGCCTCTCCGAGTCCGGGGATGTCTTCAGTCACAGGGCACACCGTCGCTAACTGTAGACCTCGAAGCTGTGACGACCGCCCACGGGGCCAGCGTGGGCTAAGTCCCTCTGAGTCCATCAACTCGTACACGATCCGCCAATCCGCCTACAGGCAGGTGCTGTCTTCCCTCCAGTCCCAAAACCGTCCCCTGCCCATACAAGGCGAGTGGTCTGTACTAAAAGTACTGTATCTGGTGGTATACCGACTCGGGTCCTAGGGTGCAGAGAGCGAGCACTCTCCTCCTCAAAATGTACCGCAGTACAACTGCTAGTCCATCACAGACCAGCCACCAAACTCCTCAGTCAAAGTCGCAAACAAGTACCCGCCACAGGTACAAAGTATGGGAAGGTCCCGAAACCTCCTTCCCCACAAGGCACTTCCACAGTACCGTCCTGGCTCGCTCCCCGCTAAAACACATCAAGGAATATACTCACCCAAAACTCACGCCGAGAGTGGTCAAGGATCCCATCACCAATCCATGGCATAAACATGCCCAATCATCACACAAATAGCATGTGATTAGTTAGTAAGGAACTAGCTATGGGTAAGTAGCTAGTTCCAATTAGGTGATTTCAAGGAATCAAGTTTTAAATTATCAAGGCATAGCTTAATTAAACAGGTTATGCAATTCAAGACATGCAATTCATCCATCAAAGCACTAGCTCTACTGCAAGCCTAATAGGATTCTATATGATGGAGAGTGACTAGACACCTGGTTCGTCGATCCACTCTTCCTCAGTGTAGTTAGGGTCGTCGTAGTTGGTGTAGTCCAAGCTGGGGTCTAGAGATCAACAAGATATAAGAACAGTAAATAAACGGCCTAACATACAATGCAAAAAGATCCAAACAGAATCAAATAAGATCCAAATAACTCCAAACTATCTACAAACAGCAAGAGCTCGATTTATAGAAAAATATGAAACTGGTTTCATATTTTTCTGAGCTGAAATGAATTAGTTATGAATTTTTGAAGGTTTTCAGCCATTTTAAGCATTTCTGAAATTAATAAACAGTGGGGGATACATGTCAGCTCCTGGTGAAGCCACGTGGCGGTCCGTGAGTGTGCCACGTGTCAGGATGACGTCAGCATGACGTCATCGTGTGGGTCCCAGAAATGATGACGTCAGCGTGGGCCCTGCTGACGTCATCGTTGACCGGTCAACGGTCAACGGTCAGCCCTGACCAGCGGGTCCCACGCGTCAGCAGCGGGTCCCACCTGTCAGCGGCTCACTTGGCGCGCTGACGGGGTCCTGCGTGGCGCCTGCGTGGCGTGCGCGTGGCGCCTGCGTGGCGCTGGCGTGGCACGCCACGTTGGCCCGGATCCCGTGCGGCCCGTGTGGCCACGTGAGCATGTGGCCCTGTGTGTGTGTGTCCGTGGCGTGCACCTGTGCCACCCGTGGCGCGACGCCGCGCGCGCGC
>CM014273.1:16425577-16449785 GCA_004135705.1 Alloteropsis semialata | reverse complement strand
GTGCGTGGCCGTGGCGTCGCTACGCGACGTGGCCAGCGCATGCACGCGTGCGTGAACGCGGCTCGCCGTGGCGCGGAGCGTCACCGGCGGCGTGGCGCGTGTGGTGTGGCCGAGGCGTAGAAACGCCCGGCGAGCGGATCTCGCGCGGTCCCGTGGCGTATCGAGGCCATGACGGGGCCAAGAGCGCCACGGCGGCGGTCCGTCGTGAAGAGGCGATGCCTCGTGTGTGAACGGCGGCGGCGGCCCGTGTCGCCCGCGTCGCGGCCATGGTCCGGCGCGCGCGCGTGCGTGGGCGGCCCCGCAAAGACACGGCCTTTGGCCGGTGCGACGTGACCTGCAAGGAGAACAAGGGCAGCGGCGCGATGGCCGGACAGTGGCCCGTGCAACAGGAGCGGGGAAGACCGGCGGCGATGACCGGCGCAACTCGTCCCCGGCGAGGCTAACAGAGGAGGGGGAAAAGCTTAGAGGGCCGTGCGTGTGGCTCACCGTGGGGCGGAGGTGTAGTGGGTAGCAGGCTCGTTGAAGGCTCGCGGTGCTCTTCCTCGGCTCCGGTCGATGGCGGCGGCGACGGCTCTTCCTCGGCTCCGGTCGATGGCGGCGGCGACGGCTCGGCGTAGGTGAAGTAGAGCGGCAGCTCGGGGCAGTGGCGGAGCGGCTCCTCCCCGGCCCGAGCTCGGTCGACTTCCCCTCCTCGCGGTCCTCCCCTTCCTTCTCCTCCTCCTCCCCTTCTCCCTCGACTCCGGCGGCAGTGGGTTTTGGAAATGGAAGGGCTTTCGCCCGGGCGGTCTAGAAGCGGCGGCGGCGGCGGCAATTGGGGTTTTATAGAGGGCAAGGAGGGTGGCTAGGGTTTGGGGTAGCGGTGCGGGAAGGTTCCGGAGGCGCGGCATCATCGTGCGGCCGGCGATCCTCGGTACGCGGGTCGGGGCGCGTGGCGCCCATCCGCGGAAGCGGATTCCACCCGAGGCGCCACCGACGCTCCCCCGAGGCGCTCCCGTACGGGGAAGATAGGGCTGGCCGCGGTGGCGTCAGCGCGGGGGCGCGGCCACTTTTGGCGCGACGTGCCCTCCGGTCTTGACCGGTCGCGGCGCGGCGGAAAAGCAGAGGAGCGGGGGAGAGCGAAGGGGAAAAGGGCGAGAGGAGGAAGATGACGTCGGGCTCGGCGGCCCCACGCGTCAGAGAGAAGAGGAGAGGGACGCGCGCGGCCGGCCGGCCTCGGCTCGGCCTTGGGCCGGTGCTGGGCCAGGCCCGCGTCGGGTGAGTGAGGGGGGAGAGTGGAAGGCTGGGCCGATTGGGTTTGTGGTCGGCCCGGCTGTGAGATAGGGTTTTCCTTTTTAGGTTTAGGTTTTTAGTTTAGCCTTTAGTTTGAATTTTGAATACGAATTCAAAATCCAAACACACCTTTGAGAACCAAACAAACCAAGAAGAGCCAAATCACAATGCACATGCATGAGAGATTTATAATTACATAAGCTTTATTTAGTTGCTAATTTTGGGAATAAGGTGAGATTCGGAGGTTTGACCCTAGGTTTGACCTCGTTTGCATGATAACCACAACACCATACAAAAGTTTTTAATTTTTGGTAAAAACCAACCTTCATACAATGTACTACTTATATAATAATCCTTGGGATATTACAGGGGCCTGATACTCCTCATCTCAGAGTGCTGATCCTGGATTTCAATCATTTGCCAAATCATGCCCCCCGAACATTGAAACCACCAATAAAGTCATAAGCAACCTCTCACCGGGAAGCCATCACTTTAGGACGATGATCAAAGATATTCATCGGCCATATAGATTGTTGAAGATGATAATTCAATATCATCCATAATGAATCCATCCATAAGAATATGCACACCTGAAATAAAGTATAGAGAAATACATAATATTTTCAGAAACTAAATATTTCAGCTTTTTTGAAAATTAAATGGCAACCACCATTGCAACTAATCAATAGGCATAGCAATCTAGTGATAACCCTCCACGATATAAAGACCCATGTGGAAACAAAGGATCAAAATAAGAGTGTGAGAGATATCCAAGCATATCTAAGGATGAATTCCAAGACATAGGCATATGTGGCATTTGTAAATCAAATGGATGACTTAATGATCAATAATTCTGGTAATTTGGTGTAAATTTCAATTTCAAAAATTGTCTCTCATATCTCTTCCTCTCCTTCAACTGTGTTGCACCTTTTTCTCGAACATCATCCTTGTGTTGAGTCTGAATGCTTCTTTTAGGAACCCATGCCATGCCCTTCTTTCTCAGCTCCTGAGCACTAAGTTTCTTCTTTTGCCAATTTGATAAACTAAGTGGATGACTTGGCTTTGCTTCAACTTTGGACAGCAGTGCTCTTTTCTTGATTTTTGGCTTATTCAACTCCTTTTGTTCAGATTTGGCACTTGGAGGATTAACAACTGGATTTTTCTTCCCTTTGCCATTAATAGCCGAAGTCTTCAACACATTAATCAGCTTTTCATCAACTGAATTCAGATCTGAACTTTTATCTTTGCGGCCATCTTTTTTGACCCTATAAACTTGCTTTACAACCTTTTTCTTGCTTTGAACTTTAGACCGATCCTTATGCTCAAAACGGTCATTTTCAACATAAGGCTGCCCTACACTTGATGGTTCTCTTGGAGCTGCATACTCTACATGATATGGTCTAAAATATGAAGGAGTACGTGCCCAAGGATTATTCCACTCCCATAATGAGTAAGGATTAAAACAAGTGGGATGTGGAGCATATGGAACTGGCATTGATGGTTTAAAAGGAGAATATGATGCTACTGAATGAAAGTTTTTCTTACCGATTCCAATTCCCAGAATTATGTTTAGGAGGTGATCTTGATGATTTAACATCATTTGACCGATTAAAACACTTGGCCTCATTTTCTTTTTGGTATTTAGCCAGAAGTTCATCAAAAGTGAGCTTCGGCTTTTTACCATTGTGTTTGACACGGTCTTTACCTCCATTAGCTATATAAGGTCCAGATTTGGGCATCTCTGAATTTTTCAAACATGGACCAGTCTGACCGGTTTGGGAGACCAGTCTGACCTGTTGGTCCATACCGGTCAGACCTGTGTGCCCAACCAGTCTGACCTGTGCACTCAGCACAACGGGAGTAACAGGTTCTTAGTTTGATGGAGAAAAATCCGTTTGCCCCTCAGTAACTTCTGGGATTTTGATTAGCTCATCGTCCTCAATAATTGCTTGATCTTGCAAGTCATAGACGATGTCATTTTCATCACTTGGGAGCTTTGGATCTTCCTCTTTGGCAATATTTTCATCATTACATGAACTGGCCTGTGCTAGCCAATTTAGTAACTTTTTGCAACTAAGACCAATTGGAGTCAACTGGTCATTCTCTTGAGTTTCAGCAAATTTCAATCGTCCTATATCAATGGCCGATTGAATCATTCGACGAAACATATTGCAATCATTAGTGTTATGACCAAATGAGTTATGCAACTTACAATATGTTCGCTCTTCTAATTCAAGAAATGATGGACTGAATTTGTGATCAAATAGCTTAATAAAATTATTCTCCACCAAGATATCAAATAACTTATCACACAAAGTCAAGTCAAAAGTATACTTCATTTTCTCTACCCGATGCTTTTGTGGAGAAGGTTTTAAAGCCAAGCAAACAAACGGTTCAGATTTCTCATCAATCCGTTCGGCTATAGATTTCCTTATGCTTCTCATACCCGACGCTATATTATCATCGAATTTGACAATGCTTGGTTTTGATTTTTTGCTTTTAACTCCAAAATGACCACAAGTAAACCAGTTAGAGAAAAACTTTGGCAATGACGTTGGAGAAATCTTAAATGCCAAAATATTGCTGTTATCGGCATTTCTAACTTTTACAGTACAATGGCCGACATAATCTGAAATCATGCTACTTTTAACAAGTAAATTATTCTCCTCAACTGATCTTTTACAATTATTTATCATGATATTGCAGCTAGATGTATTAACTGAAACCATATGGTCAGATTGGGAATTAAATAAATTACTTATGCAACATACTTTATCAAATATATTGGAGAGGCGTGGAACCTTGATGTAGATAGTGTCGTACTTCTTCTCTTGATGGCGGCCCACAGCAGCTGCTTCCCGTAGAAACCGGTCAGACCGGATTACAGGACCGGTTAAACCGGTGTGCCTAGGGTTGCTGAAAATCACCAAATCGCGACACGCCAATGCCTCCTTTTTTCTTCCAATGCCGTGATCTTCAACACTTTGACTGGCCAAATTTTGTCCAGCCGTGAGTTGCCATTTATTGATAACATGATAATCACTAGACAAATGCACAACTCCATTTGGAAAATCAAGTATAGCTGTTTTCTTATGATTGACCTAATTTTGTACAGCCAAGCTTATTTCTTTTGGTTGAACAGATTCAGATCGTTCAGTTGCTGTAATAACCGAACTATTGCCCAAATCTGAATCGTTCTTCTTTCCCTTATTGATTGCCCTTTTAGAAAAGTAATTCTGTTTGAATTGTCTAAGAAGCATCTCCAGTTCCTAGCGATACTCCTCAGGGAGATCCTTGTATTTAACTTCTTCATCTAGAAAATCAGATGCTTTGGTTTCAAAAACAGAACATCCTGATTTTACAATTACTGCATGCTTGCTGAATTTCCATTAATTTGGCTATGGTTATGAATAACATTTGGAGCCAAATTATGATTATTAGCATTTGCAGATGGTGCTAAAAAAGTAGATGCAACCTCCACTCTAATAGCATGTTGTGCAGCATATGATGGTTGAGAATAATTGGCTGGATAGCTAGAATTAGCATAGCCAATTTTTCCATTCACCGGCATATATTGTGGTGAAACCACATACTGTGAATTGGCAGCTGATGAATAAAAAGAGGGAACACCTTGCTGAATATTGTTAAATTAGTAGCATGTGGTGTTTCATAAAAATTGGCCAAACTTACTATGTTAGTTTGGCCTTGATAATTGCTCACCGGCATATGAACTTGCTCTGCAGCCGATGTATAATTAGGTGTATGTTGTATGTTGCTAGTGGTATCAAAATCCAAAGTGTGCATATCATTTAACATTGGCTTTTGTAAATAATTTTCAGAGTCATAATTTGCACTATAAAAATCATCTGAATAATTACTAGCCGACGCAATATGCATACTATCATTACATCTAGCAACATCAACATGAGGATTTGTGGTACTTGCAAAATAACTATTAGAACCATATGATGTATTTGCAAATTGTACCTCGGGCTCGCCGTAGTAGCACTGCTGTGGAGTGTATGGATAGCCCGTCATGTACATCTTGATGCTTCAAGTCTTGTGGTCAATAAATCCAATTGTTCTTGATAACTTGAACAATCAATGACCAATACTTCGCTTCTCTTTTGATCTTCAATATGCAAGAGCAAGCAAAGCACAATGCAATCGGCTGGAGAGTTTGATGCAAAGTCACAAGTACAGATGCAATCAGTCCAAAAAGACCAGATGCAATTCTTATGGCGAATCAAGATAGTAGATCAATTAGGTATATGGCTAGGCCAGAAAATTTCGGTTGTTTGAATAACCAGAATATTCTTTCCCAGCGGAGTCACCAAAAATGTGTTGACGCCTAATCTGGCCAACGCACCGAGTAGCGCTAGATCGCGCGGGTCGCAAACGGACCGAGTCGCCGTTGGGCTGCGCAGACCGGTTAGACCAGTTTGGCAGACCGTTTAGACCTGTTTACTAGGGTTTGGCCTAATTCAGTCGTTCGAAGGGATAACTATCACGCTTACGTGGTGAAGGACGGCGAGGTTTCCGAGCAAACCAGCAAAGGGATAACCAACGCACTTACGTAGCGAAGAACAACTAGTTTACAAGCAAACTAGCAAAGGAATTATCAACGCACTTACGTAGCGAAGAACGACTAGTTTACGAGCAAACTAGCAAAGGCCGTCGAAGCTCTCGCCTGGGAGGGACCCCGTCAGGGCGTGAACATCGCCGGACGTGCCCTAGGTTGACCAGCAAGCCTTAGGACGTCATCTATGGTCGTGGAGATCAGTAGACGAGCAGCATGGAGAAGTTGGAAGAGAATTAGGGTTTAGGAGATAAAAAGTAAAGACATGTTTGTTTGATTCGATTGGGATCCCCTCAATCGTCTGTGGCCCTTCATAAATATAGGGTGGGGAGGTCTTGCCCCAGTAGGAGCCGAAGCTTATACAAATCTCGTGTCAAAATACAACTCCTAACTTGGATTTGGCTGTCCAAACCGGTCTAACCGCCCCTCCAAACCGGTCTAACCGGTCTCCGCAGGTGTTGATCTTCCCGATGTCATAACTCCTTCATTCGGACTCCAAGCTAGACGTTCCACATATGCATTTCGATCTTCTCGACGAGAGTAACACAATTCTGAAGTCCAAATTGCATTTTGAGGACTTAATCCAGACCGGTCTAACCGGTTAGTCACCCCGGTTAGACCGATTCGTCCAGACTGGCAGCAAAATCCAACCGGTGCCAATTTTGGTCGTCAACACATCCCAATCTTGTAGGCTGCCGATGCAAAGAAGAGAGACGGAGGCGGCCACGAGAAATCTGTTGGAAGCTGGTAAGGCACGGGAGGAGATGGCTACTACGACGCGGGAGCAGAAGGGCTCGGGGGTCAGGTCGGGGTCGGGGGTGGATGGGCGCGGGGCCTGGTCGGCATCGGCAGGCAGCGGCCGCTCCGTTGGGGGAGAATGGTGCCGAAAATGCCTAGTTTGTTTACTATGTGATGCTTAGTGAGATTGCAAAATGATTACTGATGATAATATACAGCGCGCCCATGTGGAAGCCGACTACTCATTAGTACTTTGCATTTAGTTAATTGGCTCTGAATTTTGATAGAAGACGGGCTCATGTGCTCTGAATTTTGCATCTACTTAACGGCTCTGAATATATAACGTGCCCATGTGCTCTGAATTTTGATAGTTTAAACTGTTGAATCCGATATTTTTTTGAGTTAATTTGAATCCTAGTGTATGTTACAATGTGTGGTTGTGATAGTTTACAAATAAAGCATGTTTTTACCAGGTTGAAGCCTAGTGTATGTGTTGACGATCAAAATTGGCACAGCAAGAGTCAGTGCAAGAAGCAAGACGAAGGATTGGCGCAAAGAAGGAAAATCCGAGCCCAAACCGGTCTGACCGGTTTGGGGAACCGGTCAGACCGGTTTCCTCTTGTAATTCGACTAGGTTAAGACTCTTTTGTAGATCTAAGTTGTAATAGGACTCTACTTGCGGGACAAGCCCTACCCTCGCTATAAATATAAAGGGATTCGGCCGATTGAAGGTATCACAATCGATCAAATCAATATATCTTTTATCGTATTTACTTTTCTTCCTCGTTACCCAACTTTTCCAACCCCATGTGCTGTTCTTCTCCTGTCTCCATGGCATGAGAGGGCGCCCTAGCTGGCCTGCCGAGCCTAGGGCAACCCAAGGCGCACTTGCCCTGACGGGGTCCCTCCTTGGCGAGCGTTCGTTGGTCTCTCGCCGAGCTTCCCGGCGAGAACCGGTCTGACCGGTTACCAGAACCGGTCTGACCGGTCTGGTCAGAGGTGCTGCAAGGAGCTCCTCTACGAGTGCGAGTATTTGGCGCGGCACGTTTTCGCGTCAACATACTTTTTGGCGACTCCACTGGGGACGAGAATTTGGCTATCATGGCCGATCCGTCAAGCCCTAGCAATATGGTGACACTTGAAGGATTACCTGAAGATCTATTGGATGGCATCAAGAAAATAGTGCATCCTTACTGTTATCAAGTAACGGAACAAGGCGTCATCATGATGAATATAGCTGTCATCAACGTGTTCAGGAAGTACGATCTACCAAGGAATAGTAAGTCCACAGCCAACTTTATAAGTGGTTTGCTTAGATTGACTTACTTAATAGAAAAAATAATGTAGATCTGATTCCTGGTAATCAAGAGTCGGTTCTTGAAAAGCCGACTACTGTTTTTTCCTTATCCTTGCAAAATTTGGCCAAGTTGTGATGTTGTTGGTCAAGAAACAAATCGGCCATCCATGGTCAAGGTTGTTGACCCAAAATCCCCTAGCAAGAGCATAGAAACTACATCTAGTACTTCAACGCTCAGGGGGCAATAGAACAAAGGCAAAGGTGCTGGTTGTACCATGACCGGTCTGACCGGTGCCCAGACCGGTCTGACCGGTGCTGCATCCGGTCTAACCGCTTCACCTAGGGCTTCGCAAAGTAAATCTAAACCAAAGATGGTTAAGCCCAAAAAATCTGAGATTGGTGTTTGGAAAACAATTGAATCCAAAGGTCGTAGCAAGCATCAAAGAGAAAAGCCGAAGTCTAGTGAAAAACTTCAGGTTAAGTCTCAAAGACAAAAGAATGTCAACGGTGCTGTTCGACCTAAAAATTCCAAACGCTCGAAATCTTCTCCAAGAGAGAAGTTTCGTAATCAGAATCGGCATAGGAATATTTTTCCTGCATCAATGCCATTTCAGTCACATGGATCATCTACATCTATGCCATGGGGATTTTATTGCAGCATGCCTTATTCTTATCCTCCATGGTCTTGTAATCCATATATGTCGTCTTTTCCTAGATATTTTTATTCAGATCATATTATATATAGAGAGCCGACAATTAGTGAATCACCATCTATGCATAATGACCGTTTTGATCAAAAGAATCGGTCCACGTACAAAAATAAGCGTAAGGTGATCAAGCAAGTTTATCGTGTCAAAAAGGATGGTAGATTAAATCAAAATTCAGATTTGATGCTAGACATAAAAAAGCCGAACATTGAAAAATCATTGGCTAGTTCTACTGGTCAGATTGTCCCCAGTGAAGAACTTGTTTCAAACAATATAGCTGAGCAACATTCATGTTCGGCTGGGGGGCACGATAACCTCAAAGTGGTTGGTTCTGAAGGAACCGGTCTAACCAGTTCTCCAACCGGTCTGACCGGTTGTGCCAGAAGATCTGGTAGAACTGAGAGTGTTGCATCGAAGAATAAGACGGTGAAGAAGAAGCCAAACTTTGATGAATTGTTATATAAATATCAGAAAATAGCCGAGCAAAAGCAAAATCGATTAGAAGTTCATCAAAGGAGAAGCTCTTCATCACCAAGAGCAAAGAAGCATCAACGGTCCTCTCATTGGTCTTCATCATTTATCCCGTCGATGCATGTGCCATGGAGTATATATTCAGGAATATCTAATCACAATCCATGGTTTTGGTATAATCCTTGGTTCTCGTCCTATGATTATCAATATTATGCTTATGCCTTACCAAGGAGCTCTAATTGTTCATCATGGCTACATGAAGGTTTTAGTTATTAGATATTCTGTTCAAAGCTGAAATAGTAGTTTCATACATATTACTTGTTAGGATTTTATTTCGGTTATAATAGCATCCATGAAGAACTTAGAGATCATAGTATGGGCGATGTATTGTTTAGTATGGGCGATGTATTGTTTATCATCATTTTTAGACAATTTTGATCATTGAGAATGTTTTCTGGCACGCAAGCTTTGCTATAAAACAGGGGGGCATATGTTGACGATTAAAATTGGCACAGCAAGAGTCGGTGCAAGAAGCAAGACGAAGGATTGGCGCAAAGAAGGAAAATCCGAGCCCAAACCGGTCTGACCGGTTTGGGGAACCGGTCAGACCGGTTTCCTCTTGTAATTCGACTAGGTTAAGACTCTTTTGTAGATCTGAGTTGTAATAGGACTCTACTTGTGGGACAAGCCCTACCCTCCCTATAAATATAAAGGGATTCGGCCGATTGAAGGTATCACAATCGATCAAATCAATCTATCTTTTATTGTATTTACTTTTTTTCCTCGTTACCCAACCTTTCCAACCCCATGTGCTGTTCTTCTCCTGTCTCCATGGCACGAGAGGGCGCCCTAGCTGGCCTGCCAAGCCTAGGGCAACCCAAGGCGCGCTTGCCCTGACGGGGTCCCTCCCGGACGAGCGTTCGTTGGTCGCTCGCCGAGCTTCCCGGTGAGAACCGGTCTGACCGGTTACCAGAACCGGTCTGACCGGTCTGGTCAGAGGTGCTGCATGGAGCTCCTCTGCGAGTGCGAGTATTTGGCGCGGCACGTTTTCGCGGCACGTTTTCGTGTCAACAGTATGTTAGGTAGAACTGAAAATAGAACTTTATAGTTACCTGGGTGATTGCCTAGTGTATGCTAGTGTGAACTGATATTAGAATTTGTTTTAAAGTAGATGCCTACTGTATGTCAGGTTGATTCCAAAAGGACATGTAGTTGATAATTGCCACTAGTGGTTGGCAATAGTGATGGAAAATCATTTAGTATTGAATCAGCCTAAAATCATACTGAATTGTGTGAGGTACTGCCCTGGCTATTGCCATCATCTGTGATCAAGTGTGCTTGTGATATCCGAATAACTGAACATGTGATTAACTGATTTCTAAAACTTGCACTGAATATCTCCACATGTATGTCATGACTGTGATGGAAAACCAATTGCTGATGGTCCAATTGTTAGAAAAGATTTTTCTATTAATATCTGAGCAGTTGCTGATGGTCCAATTGTTAGAAAAGATTTTTCTATTAATATCTGAGCAGTTGCTTATGGTCCAACTGTTTGCTGAATAAAGGTAGTGGTTTACATCTTGCTAAGAGGTAGTTTACAACTTTACATCTTGCTGTAATTTACATCTTCCTGGGGTAAGGACACCATCACCTATCACCATGCTAGCACCACACAGAACTATGACAAGGAGCACAGTTCTCACTTTTTTGTCCTTCTCTAGTATGAAGCTTAGTTCCTCATCTGCTGCTTGTTGATTTGGAAGCAAGCTAAGTTTTGCATGCTTGCAAAGTAGTGAATACAGTGCAAATGGTCCACCTACAAAAGATTAGCTAATTATTCATTTGTCCCCAGCTCTACAAGGTAGTTGTTTTAATTCTGATATATTGCTTCTTGATGTAATCAGGCTAATTACTGGTTTTTGCTAGTACGAACTGTTGGTTGCTACTGTATTCTCTTATAAAAGAACAAAATAGCTACAAAGATAAAATTTATCCTTGATCACAATGACTTATGTGTCTATGGATGAATTAAATAGTTTGCAAAGAACCTAATAGACATATCGCTGTATAAGTCATCTGTTTCAATGTCTATGTGTGACATGGCATGCAACTTGCAGACAGTAGTTGTCTAACTGTTGAACATGCCCTTATAAAAATATCCCTTCTCTCACCTCTTAATGACCTTACCATATCAACAAAATTGCTGATGTGGCATAGTATTTAATATACATGAAACTATCTACGACACTCCCATTGAGACTGGCCTTGGAGCATCATTCAATATGGGAGTGTGTTGTTCATAAATCTTCCGTCCCCCGTAAATCATCCTACAATAAAATTTCACCCGTTACTATTTGAACTTAGTTTTTTTTAAAAATCTTAATTATGTATGTTGTAACACCCTAAAAATAGGCTAGCAAAAATAGTAAATTAATTTATTTTACTTTGGTCAAAGTGTGCATGGTCAACTAAGATTACTATAATTTTGTGCTAAATAAAATTAAATATAAGAAATTAGAAACATGTGTGTGCATACATGCTGGTGCATATTTTTGACTGAGAGCCATTCAATTTGTGGGTATTCAAAATCCCATTTGAATTTGCATTTATTTGAGTGTATTTATGTTTTCTGTGAATAAGTCTAGATTTCACCCATGAACTTTAAGCCCGGCCCCCTTTAAAACCTAAACCTTTTTCCCGGTCCTCGCTTAACCCCCTCGTGGCCCAAACCAGCTTGGCCCACTCGGCCCACGTCTCCCCGCCGCTGCCGCTAGAGTAAAGCGCCAAGGCGCCTTCACTCGGGGCCGCCGACAGGTGGACCCCACCTGTCGGGGTCATCCCCAACCCCGCGCCCGGCTCGATCTCGGCCCGTCGCCACCCTTTCCATCCCCGGCCACCGGCTTCCCCTTTCTCCCTTTCCATCCCCGGACTTCCCTTTTCGGTGCTTTCCATCCACGGCCACACCCTGCCCTATATAAAGCCGAGCCCGCCCCCTTTTCTCCTCATCCCGAGCTCCACAGCACCGCCGCCGTTGAAGCCCAGGTGAGCCTCCGCCACCGTGCTCCAATTCGCCGCACCAAGGACCCCTGCTCACCCCATTCCCTCCCTCGCTGTGCACAGGAGCTCTCCGCGGTTGAAGCCGCCGTCTATAGCTGTTGCCGAGCCCCGAGGAGCGTCGACGCATTACAACGATGCAGCCGTCCACCGCTGTCCGCCGTCACCGCCGCCCGTCCGACCTCCCCGACCGCCTGGTGAGCTTCGCCATCATCCCCACTACCTTCCTGCGCCACTCGCACTCGCAACCGAGCCCCCTAGTGCCGTATCCGCTATCGGCGGCGAAGTACCGCCACCGGTCGCTAACCCGCCGCCCACCTAAGCCCCAACCGTCGGATCTAACCCGAGCGATCAGGAGCATCCCATACCCCTTCGCCCTTAATTGGTCCATGGTGAACCCATAGACTCGGTCTACGCCTCGGTCCACGGCCTCGTCAATGACACGTGGAGCCACGTGGTGCCACGTGTGTGCCGCATCTAGGGGTGGGCAATCGGTAAAAACCGACGATTCGGTTCGGTTTCTTCGGTTCGCCAAAACTTTGGTGTTCAGATATCAGGAACAGATCGGTTGAATGCAAAAACAAAAACCGAGCACTTCGGTGTCGGTAAAATCGGTGCGGTTTTTGGTGTTCACCAAAGTGAATTGAACACAGCACACAACAAAGCAATTCATCGGTTCTAGAGTAACAAAAACTCGAACAACTAGCAAATTTCAGCAGATCAGCACAAAGACAAACTCCGATGGGACAAACTCCGATGGAAGAGCATGCCAGCTTAGCGTGGGTACCGCCGCCTGCCGCCGCCGCAGTCTTGTGATTCTTGGTGCGCCGGCTGCCGTCTGCGCTTGTGATTCTTGGTCCGTCGGCCGCCGGCGGCCATGTTCAACTCCTGCAAGCCACTGCTCATCCAGTAGGCTTGAGCGACGTTGCTGGTCCGTCTCGCCGTGCGCCATCGTGGATTTGTCGCCGATGTGGGATGCGCCGTGCCGCCGCCATCCGTCATCCATCGATGCCGACGATGCCACACGGGATAAGAGCAACTCCAGCAAAGCCCCTACTCAGGCCCCTACTCAAAAAGTAGGGACCGAGAGAAAAAAATATCACTCCAGCAGAGTCCCTATTCGGGCCCCTAGAGTAGGAAGGCCCCCAAATTTCACCCCTCAGCCCCATCTCCCACGGGTCCGGAGGGAGGCCCCTACTCGCTCGTTGGTTCGTTTCGCCCGCGTGCCCCGACGAGGAACCGAGCTCGAGCTTGCCATGACGACTGAAGAAATCGAGTGGGGACTCCAAATCGAGAGCGGGGAAGCTGCAGCTCGCAGCGGCGGCGCGGCGGCCCACGGGGGCAGCGCACGGCCGCAGCCCGCAGCAGCTCGCGGCGGTGGCAGCCCGTGGCGGGAGTAGCGCGCGGCGGCGGCGGTCCGCTGTGGGAGCAGCGCGCGTCTACAGCAGCTCGCAGCGCCGGCGGCCCGCGGGTGGAGCAGCACAAGGCGGCGGCGGCCCGCTGCCTGGATGTGCATCTGACGCCGTCCGAGCAACAAGGTGGGCACTGGGCAGGATCGAGCTCTTCCGCCACCAGCCCCCTGAGAGAAAATGAAATCGGTGAGAAAATGATATGCAAACAAATCGATTTGATCCACTGGCAGTAGTGGATTCCCATGCAAGTGCAGCTGCTCGAAGGTATTTTAGTGCAAACAAATCGAAACAAGCAAGATGTGGTGCTTCCAGGCTTCGAAGGGATCTCAGTGCACGGAACTCCATGGGCCTGACGTTCCAGGCTACCGCGTGGAGGGGTGGAGGAGCAGCATGCGGGGGCCGGCAAGCTCCGCCCGGCACGGGGCCGCCAAGTTCCGCCTGGTGCGGGGGCCGCCAAGCACCGCCAGGCGGGGGCCAGCAAGCTCTGCCATGGCGCGGGGCGATGCGGTACGGGGATGCAGACCTGGGGAGGGAGAGAGATGGGGAGAGGAAAAAAAATGTAAAAATAAAAAAAATGACTGACCCACTGACAAACAGGTCCCGCAGCCTGGAACGTCAGGCCCATGGAGTTCCGTGCACTGAGATCCCTTCGACGCCTGGAAGCACCGCCGCATCTTGCTTGTTTCGATTTGTTTGCACTAAAATACCTTCGAGCAGCTGCACTTGCATGGGAATCCACTACTGCCAGTGGATCAAATCGATTTGTTTGCATATCATTTTCTCACCGATTTCATTTTCTCTCAGGGGGCTGGTGGCGGAAGAGCTCGATCCTGCCCAGTGCCCACCTTGTTGCTCGGACGGCGTCAGATGCACATCCAGGCAGCGGGCCGCCGCCGCCTTGTGCTGCTCCACCCGCGGGCCGCCGGTGCTGCGAGTTGCTGTAGACGCGCGCTGCTCCCACAGCGGACCGCCGCCGCCGCGCGCTACTCCCGACAAGGCTGCCACCGCCGCGAGCTGCTGCGGGCTGCGGCCGTGCGCTGCCCCCGTGGGCCGCCGCGCCGCCGCTGCGAGCTGCAGCTTCCCCGCTCTCGATTTGGAGTCCCCACTCGATTTCTTCAGTCGTCATGGCAAGCTCGAGCTCGGTTCCTCGTCGGGGCACGCGGGCGAAACGAACCAACGAGCGAGTAGGGGCCTCCCTCCGGACCCGTGGGAGATGGGGCTGAGGGGTGAAATTTGGGGGCCTTCCTACTCTAGGGGCCCGAATAGGGACTCTGCTGGAGTGATATTTTTTTCTCTCGGTCCCTACTTTTTGAGTAGGGGCCTGAGTAGGGGCTTTGCTGGAGTTGCTCTAAGGTTGTGAACCCTTGAAAGGATAAGGTTTGGCTTGTGTATGGCAAAGTGCGACCTGCACCTGGCTGCTGCCAGCAGCTTGCCGTGGCCTTTGGGCCGAGGTGACCAAGTGGGCCAAAGTGGAGGGGGGCCTGTTGTAGCTGGTTGCCTGATAGTTTGCCTCGGTGACATTTGCAGTTCGGTTTCCACGGTTGTTCGGTTCGGCGAGAGACAAAAACCGATCCCGAAGCCAATCACCGAAACTCAGAAAAACCAAAACCGACACCGCACCGAACAACTGAACAACCGACAGTTCGGTTCGGTTTCCGGTCGGTTCGACTCGGTGATCGGTTTTCGGTAAAAAAGTGCCCAGCCCTAGCCGCGTCAGCAGCCATGCAAGCCAAACCCACTGTGCAGCACCGCTTTTGTGTTTAAGCCCTTCTGTTTTTAGCGAGTCAACCCGTCGTCCAACCCTAGTTCAAAAGTATTTACAGTTTAGTCCTTTTTCTTCTGTTTTAGCCCCTGCACTTTTAAATAATAGAAAGTGCCATTCTTTTTCTTTGTTTTTACGCGTTAGACCTTCTGTTTATATACGTAATTATGTGTAGGCACCTGTTTTCTTACAAGTATGCCCTTAGACCTTGTTTTATTCATATAAAATACATTTTAGCTTCGATTAAAGTGATTCTTGCGCTCATGTGTACATAATCATGCGTAGAATAGTTTTATATGGCTTTTTGCTTCTGTTTGTACTGTTTGGTGTATTGTTCTAATAGAATTCACTTGTATTGCATGTACTGGCTTGTTTGGATGTTTGTGTGGTGTTGTTGATCGAGTATAGACGGTGAGCCATTCGTGCCTTCTGAAGATCAGCACTTTGAGGAGCAAGAGCAGCAGCAGCAGTGCCAAGAGGAAGGCAAGTGTAACACGAGAAATTTCTTGTGGACCAATAATCTTTAATTATTACATTCATATATGCATGTGTCCAATTTGATGAACTTTAAGGACTTTACCTAGCTTTACTTTATCCTATTTACCTTGTACACCTAGGTTTATGCATTTATGGGTAGATTATCTCTATGCTTCGCAACCTTTGCTTTGAACCAATGATCTCACGATAATATCAATTGTTAACTTTGATTAATGGTATATAGAATTGTGATTAAAATATACTTTTTAGTAACATGGTTAGGGAGCTTGAGCATGTGTTTTGGATTGCTCTAAGCGTCTCTCCTTAAGGTCCGGTTCTTAAAGCGGCAACCCAGGAAAACCATACAACCAAGACAACTATATGGCTCTAGTCTTGATTGAGTAAAATGAACAAATCTAGATAGTTAGTGGTTACCGAAAGGCGCAAGTGGGGCTCTGTGGTTTAAGTATGGATCTCAGCTCGCCTCTAGCATGGGATCATGTTTACATGTGGGATTGACTGGAGGATGAGGGGTTCATGAGCCTATGTTGAAACCATAGCGGCCACTAACTTGTTAGGGGGACTTTTGAAAGATCTCGTAGTGATGCCCTATGCTCATTTTGGGAGTGCATTGTCTATGACAAAGGGGTGTCGCGACTGGTGGTAAAAGTGTACAACCTCTGCAGAGTGTAAAACTGTTATAACAGCCGTGCTCACAGTCAAGAGCGGCATGGATCCTTTTTTATTAGTGGTTACCTCTTTGACTTGGTGGTTTAATGAATTTGATGGTTATTATTTCTATATTTCTACTTCACTAATTTTGGTTTTTCAACTGGATACACTTAATTGTAGTAATTTGGTTAATGCTAAAATGTGATCAACTAAAAGTGCTAAACGCAGTCAAACCGTGTCTAACCTTTTTAGCCTTCATAACTCATGTTGTACTTGTTAAGTAAAGATGGATTACTTACACTTGCATTATTCAACAAAATCCTGTATGGGTACTCAGATGCACCAACAGACTTTGGTGAGTTCCCAGAGAAGATTCAGGAACTCTAGACAGTTGTTCACTAGCGGCGCCCCTGTGGAATGACGGCGTCACGAGAGTCTAATAAATAGTGTCTATGTATTACTTTGATTAAAGGCTTGTATCTTATTTGTAATAATTCAGGATGTTACTCTTTTGATTCTAGCACTGGTTTCTCTTTGATATTATTATTCTGGAGCTATATGTGTGTGTTGGACTTCCTGGGTTCACATATAGCAGTATTTGATTTTCTTTGTAAATCCAGGTGTGACATATGTTTATAGTCTAGCTTATATATGCTTTATTTACATTGTCGGATACTCCCTCCGTCCTAAAATGAATGCAACTCTCACTTTTAAGAAGTCAAACAATTTTAAGTTTGACTAGATTTATGCAAAATAATACTATTATTTATGGTACAAAATAAATATCATTAGATTGATCATGCAATATATTTTCATACTAGATCCATTTAAAAGTATAAATGTTAGTAATTTCTTGTATAAATTTGATCAAATTTGAAATTGTTTGACCTCCCGAGAAGCGAGAGTTTCATTTTTTTTGGGACGGAGGGAGTACAGTGGTTGAAACGTACCAAGAGGTACCGGGAGGTACTTTTCTATTTTGGTAAAAATACCAAGAGATACCGGGATGTACCTTTCCTATTTTGGTACCGTATAGTACCTTTTTATAGGTACCGCCTGGTACCTGGTATGTCTCAACCATCGGATTCATCCTGATGGACGATTCTTATTTGTTTCAACCATCATAAAATTCCTCTTAATTTAAATTTTCTGAAATAATTATAGTGTCTTTAATATGTAAGAATGGAGTCTCTTAGGCTTTTCTAAACTACATGCGTGAAACAAGTGCACTTTACTAGTAATACAATCACCTGCAGGTTCTGCTTTCTGGGAAAAATTCCCCTCTATGCTTAGTGCGTTCTGCTGGTGCTGGTGTGCTTCTGGGAAAAGGGAGGAAGGCACCAAGGTTAGGTACGCGCACTACGGTGGCTAAGGCCAATGCACTCCTAATATGCTCGCGTCTATCATTGTTTTGTTTAGTGCGCTACTCTTAGTCTTGACTGCTTTCACGGTGGCTTCTCATCCTTTCGGAGCAGCATCTTCTTCCAAGCCTCAAGGTGATCTCCCGGTTAGTTTCTAAACCTTTTAATCTTCTCCACTATGTTTTTTGCTAGTGTTTTAGCAGCTCTATCCTTGTTAAAATTATAGTTGATGTTGAAGCAATTTTCCATTCTGGACACAAGACCACGCTCTATAAGCAAGTACTCGATCCGTTTAGATCCAATTAAAAGATTGGTGACTCCATAGGCGTGCCTATACCGGCGAGCTTGGGTAGTCAGCCTACCTACCGGCGGCTGGCGTTCCGAGAAGACGCTAAGGGCTTGCTGTTGTTCTCTGAGCCAGAGAAGGAGATAGAGAAGACGACCAACTGAAGGATACGGGCAATAATTCTAATCTAATAAAGAAAAATGGATACCCTTTCACTGGATATCTGGAATTAGGTGGATACGGGCAAGGGTCTGAATAGATGCTGAAGGCCCTGCTTAGACTATCTGCAATGGTACCCTCTATATATCACCCCCTAAAGCAATATTTTAAGGACCCTTTAAAAATTTTCACCCTCCAAACAACAATTTGCTGCAACAATACCCTCCAAATTCATCCTCTATTTGTGGGTCCCACCTATCATTTCTTTTTTCCCCTCCCAATCCATCCCCCACCCCACGCCACCATCCACACACCGCTGGCCAAGAAAGCCCCCCTCCCCCTCCACCTCCTCGGGCAAGTCGCGTTGTCTTCCATTCCCCACTTCTCCGCTGCGCCCCGGCGACCCCCAGCATCCCAGTGGCCGTCCTCCTCCTTGCCCTCTGCGTGCTCTACCTCATCTTCGGCCCGGCCACCTCCGACCTCGACCTCGCCATCCCGCGCATCCGCGTCGTGTTCAAGGAACCGGCCGTCCGCATAGCCGTCCCGGCGCCGCCTGCCGCCGCCGCGCCCGCGCCCGGCAACGCGACCGACGACGAGGACAGCGGCCTCCCGCCGCCTCGGCAGCTGACGGACCCGCCCTACTCACTGGGCCGCACCATCCTGGACTACGACGCGCGCCGGTCGGCCTGGCTCGCCGCGCACCCGGAGTTCCCCACGCGCGTGGCGCCCGCGGGGCGGCTGCGGGTGCTGGTCGTGACGGGGTCGGCTGGCTTTGATGGCCATGGAGGCGACGGCGCGGCTGGCGTTGACGGCCATGGAGGCGACGGCACGGCGGAGCAGCCTGCGTGCGAGGTTTGAGGGAGAAAGCGACGCCTGGGAATTTGGGGGAGGGAAGCATCACCCTGGAATTTTTTCTCCAAAACCGCTATATTTAGGGGTCCAGGACGCTTTACAGGCTGCTGTTGCAGATAGTCTTATACTGGATATCTAGAATTAGCTGGGTTGGACCAGATAGTTACTGTCTGGCTAATTAGAAGAGTTTTACCGGCTCTGTTTAGATCCACCACAGCTAAAATTAGCTGCCTACCAATTAGATGGTGGATCCAAATAGGCCCGATGTATTGCTCACCCCCTGTGCTACTATTGTACACGAGACATATTTCAGTACGTAGTCCATATATTTCCTTTTGTAAACCATTTACCAGCGTGAATATAATACATCTAATAATTTCCTTTTGTGGTCGGTCTGAATATGTTGACCTATTTGTCCTTTTTTTACATTTCTGTTGTTTTTGGTGAAATCCACAGGAAAGCTACGTACCATTGTACTAATTAAAGATCAGGGAAGTCAGAGAACAAAACCCTCACTTGCAAAGGAGAGAGCAAGAAAGAAATAAAATGCATGGCAACATGCACCTCACAGAAGTTTCCAAACAAAAACGAATGTTCGCTACGATGTGAAAGTGCTTTTGCAGTCAGGAATTTTTATTAATGGATGGTGAGTACAACACACATGATGAGCTAGATAGCACCTTACAAGACGGAAGTTCAGAACCACGGAATCTACCACTAGAATATTTGAGAAAGATAACAAGCAACTTTGCTGATGATCTCGACTACTTGGTCAAGGTGGTTTTGGTAAGGTGTACAAGGTAAGAATAAATGATATCCTTTTCGCAACCAGTTATTTCCAAGATCTGTAGCCGTAACAGAGTTTAAACAGGGAGTGCTTCAGAATGGAAAAGTAGTTGCCGTAAAGAAGCTTGACCAATTAAAGTTTGAAATTCAGGAGAGGCAATTTGAAAATGAGGTTTATCATCTTACGAGGCTTCAGCACCCCAATATAGTACGGTTTATAGGCTACTGTTATGAAACAAGGAATGAATGTGTAGAGCACAATGGAAAATACATTTTTGCCGAGATGCCACAAAAGTTGATTTGTTTGGAGTATCTGCCAAATGGAAGCCTAGATAGGCATCTTTCCGGTATGAAAACTAAAGCTTTTTATATTTTTCAATATGATCGCATTTTGCCTTCTTGTACTATTAGAGTGTTAAGACTTTCGAATATACGAGTATATCAACCCATGCTCATGGACTTATAATTTTGTGAGACATGAGTATTGATTTTTTCTAAAAGATAAGGCACATAGCTAATATAATAATTAAAATTATTTACCTGGATTGTACCTCCACATATGTTTGACATGTGTTAGTTATTATTTCATTCACTTTGCATCATACATCTATATAAGTTGTACATGTGTTTAATTGAACCCTCAATTTGAGCTACATGATTAACAATGGAAATTGGTATTCCTATTGGTTATGCATACATTAATGCATGGCCTAAATGGTGACCACATCATGAATATATACATTAATAAGGTAGTGTTTTCATATTAACCATGACAGAAATAGATAAATAGTGTTTAATTAGAAGTATATATTTGTGTACTTTGGGACATATTTTTAATGAAATATGTAGGCTATTTTTAATAATGACATATGTGGGTAATTTAGATGCAAATTTAGAGTTGGAGCTATATGAGTAACATGGAAATATGTGTTATCATCACTTGCTTTGTACATGTATATATCGGTCTGCATGGTGACACAAGTTACACACCTTAAATAAATAATGTCTACATTAAAAATTAATGGCAGAAATAGGTAACTTAGAATCAGTAAAATTTTGGACTTTTATAACTATATATTTGGGTATTTATAATAATGACATTTGTATGTAATTTGGATGCAAATTTAGGAAGTTACTTTAAGTTATTTTTATAATGGGATAGGTAAGTATTTTAGATTATTTCTCATAATGGCAGAGGTTGGTAAATTAGCTATAAATTTATAGGGTTACTTTAGACTATTGTCAACATGGCAACAGTGGGTAAGTTTTCAAAAACCATATTGGGTCCAATGATATGATAAATTAGAGTCTATGAATTGATGGCTATATGCCTTTTTTATTTGTGAGAATTGCTAGTATTTATCTTTTTTGTAGCACGTCTCGTGAAGATTAACATGGAGTCTTTAAAAAGTCTCCAGTTAGTAATAGTAAGATGATGGTGAACTTAGTCTATAAATGAATAATATTTACGTTGTTTCTAATCTATATATTGTGTTGAGAAGTTGAGTACAACAATATATAGTTGGTTTTTCTCATATGGCATGTTCCCTACTGGAAACCCCATATTTGTCGAGTGCCCGAGGGTTTGCCGAGTTCTTTCAATCGGGCACTCGGCAAACCACTGCTTTGCCGAGAGCAATTCTCAAAGCACACTCGGCAAAAAGGAAGCACACGGCAAATTCCTACTGGAAACCCCATATTTGTCGAGTGCCCGAGGGTTTGCCGAGTTCTTTCAATCGGGCACTCGGCAAACCACTGCTTTGCCGAGAGCAATTCTCAAAGCACACTCGGCAAAAAGGAAGCACACGGCAAATTCCATGTTTGCCTAGATAAACGCTTATAGAGAAAATAATTAACGCGGCTGACAACTATTGCTTTCATTAACATCACTGTGTTGTCTATAGACCCTCCATCATCGATACGTCATCCTACGGCGCATGTTTCCATTCTTTTCCTTTTTACTCACTTTTTCTTAACGTTCTTAATTATGTGTTATAGTCTACCATGTCAGATAGGGATGCCTATTAGAAACCATAAGAAATAAAGAAATAGCGATGCAGAGGTGGATGCGCATGTGGTGGAGGAAGGATTAGATAGTTATGAGGTCCAAAGTAAAAGAGATTTGACAGTGTTGCTTTAATTTTTATTGATGCACATGAATCTTCTGGACATGAATGGCATACACGCTACAAAATAATCAAGGAATTTGCTGTGGTTTACAGTATCTTCATGAGGAATGCCAATGCCAATTCAGTGCTTCCATAATTCATTTGGATCTCAAACCAGCAAACATATTGCTAGATGACAATATGGGGCCAAAAATTGCTGATTTTGGTCTGTCTAGACTCTTCGAAGATAAAAAAAACTCAAACATGCGCTACTTTTCTTTCAGGTTCACTGTAAGTTCATTGTTCGTTGATGCCTTTTGCAAATACGGCATATGTCTTTTTTCACGCTTAAGCACGCGTTGGAACATCCATATATTTGGAATGCAGAGGTTACATGGCACCTGAATATTTAGTGGGACGGATAGTCACAACTAAGGCAGACATATACAATTTGGGAGTAATAATCCTAGAAATCATAACTGGGAGCAAAGTCGATATCTTCAGTTTTCAACTCTCCAACTTCCTTCCAGGACTTCATGGAACGTGTAAGGATTAAAGAAATTATTTCTACGAATTCATGATGAGGGGATCCTTGGATAGGTCCTTTTACACTTGACCTTTTCATAGTATCAAGGTCGATCTGTGCTAATTCTGCAGGTACTTAAAAATTGGAGAAGCCGGTTGGAAGGACCACCATCAGACACAGATTGCAAGCAAATAAAAAGTTGTCTTGAAATAGGTCTTGGCTGCATCAAATTTAACCGAGAAGAAAGGCCTACAATCGGAGAAATTATCGAGAGGCTTGATAGATGGGAAAGAACAAATTGCTATGTCAATAGTGAGGAAACGACACATGCAGACCAGGTATTATCATTCTCACCTGCTATCCGATGATAATATGATGTGGATAAGTGTATGTTAATAGTTATACTCTGTGTTATTTTTACATATCGTATTAGATTTGCTCTTAATTATAAGTTAAACTTGCTCAACGACTATTACAGAATTGATTTTTCTAGTCACTATTTTCACAGCCGGTTTTTAAAAAGTGACACTAATACATTTTCACAGCCGGTTAGTAAGTTGATCGGCTGTGAAAATCAAGCTGGTTTGTGGCATGACCCGGCTGTGAAAATCAAATCCATATTAAAGAAGTGCAACATCGATTAGTTTGCACAACCTAAAATGTTATTTTTGCTTATATTACAAGGACATAATTTTTAAATGTTTTAAACTACATATGTGTTGCCATGGAGCAGTTTTGGATCTTTTTGAAATGATTTGCTATTTTCTAACTATTAAATGAATTTCTAGGTACTTATTCTTAGTAATTCTAATTTGAACTACATGTCTCTTAAATAGCTCTTACCAAATATTAGAAAAATAGTATCTAAGACCCTGTTTGGTAGAGCTCTACAAATTTGTAGAGCTAGAGCTGCTCATTTCTGGCTCTAGAAATCCGTAGAGCTAGAGCTGTGGGCTGATCGAGGTTCTTTCGTTGACTCACTTTGTTCTTTTTCTATTTAAATTAGTAGTTTAAGATATTTTATTTTATTAAATAAACACCAGATTCTGTGTAGAGCTGGGAGCTAGAGCTCTGCCAAACAGGGGACATATGCTCTAGTTTAGATCAAATCCTGAAAAATATATGAAATGTCAATAGGTTGGCTATGTATAATTCACACTTTAATTTACTCCTTTACTTGTAAAAATAATAACAACATCAAAAATTTGTCCAAAAATTATAAAAGTTGTCATGGAGTCATTTTATATGTGTTTAACCTTCTCATAAAAAAATCAATGCGTTTCAAGAAAATTAGACTATATATTGTTCATAAACATATACATCTCTCATACTCTTTCATACATACCTTAAGGTAAACTTTGATGTTTGTACATCATAAAACTTATTTTTTCTCATATAATGTATAAATATGTTTTTACATGTTTTATACTGCATATAAGTTGCCATAGAAGAGTTTAGAAATTTTTTGAAATGATTTGCTATTTTCTATGAATTAAATGAGTTTTCAGCACTTAAAAATCAATAATCATACAACTATTTTTTATATTATTTTTTTGATATTTTTCCTGAAGGTATGTTCTTGTAAGGAACTACCACAAAAATTGTCAACCTAATTGGATCAATGGGGTGGCCTCTAGAATTTTATAAAAGTTTGGCAGACTTAATATAAAAGGAGTGCATCACTTAGTG
>CM014273.1:16402315-16417655 GCA_004135705.1 Alloteropsis semialata | reverse complement strand
TTGGATCTGTTTGGATAAGTGTAGATTTGAGCCAGAGCGGCGGCAAAGGATATGATCTCGCTTGGCCCAAGCAGGTCGCGCTGGTTCACAAGTACTTACAGACTTGCAGTTGCAGAGGAGCGGCACCTTGAAAACGAGAGGAAATTGCTGCGGACCACCTCATTATTCTGGTGTGAAAATCCGAAAAGTGCACGCGTGCCCAGCTTTTGCAGAGTCACCTCTCGCTGCGGGCTGAACAGAAAAGGCTTCACACTGGCCAAGAGGCAGTGTGTCCAGAAGCTGGGGCCTGGGCTGGGCTTTGCTGCCAGCACAACCATGTCGCTCGTACCACCCTTCGCCGAGCCCATTCTCGCAAACTTGAAACATGCATGTCACGACTCACGGCGCCACTCTAAACAAGAATCATGGCTACAACGACGTAGTGACCATAACAGTTTCTTGTGATAGCATTCTGCCTCAAGACCGTCACATGATTGGCCACCAAGGAAACGTGTGCAGCTCTTTTTCCAAGCTATTTTTCAGACTAATGCTCGCCCCATGGACAATGTACATCAACACCATGCATCCAAATGGTGGATGTCACCTTCTCCAGGTTGCACCACCACATGTGAACCAAAAAGAAAAAAGAATTGTGTGGATCCTCGCGTGACTTCTCTTGGAATTTCTATATCTCCCAGTTGACTCCGTTTACTTTAGTGTACTAACACCTTTGTGGTCTTGCATGCTGCCTCTGTAGTCTGTTGTGCATGCAAACTGTAAAGCTAAGCTCTGGAAATTCAGAAGAATATGTTCTGCAGGAAAGGCAGCCAACAAGCCCATAAAACAATGGGTGTGTGCACACGGAATTGCTAGAAAAGACCATGCTTGCATGATGGCCGTTGCATCAAAGAGTAATGTCTATGACGGGGGCAGTCAGCAGTGGAGTGAGCTATACTGAACCAGTGACACCAAAAACGGAAACGGCATCAAGCCTCGCCTTTACTTCCCTTGGATTGTTCTCCGTTTGGCTTTGCGGATTGCTGCAAAGAACCTCTCTCGACACTAATGGCGCACGTCGGTAGAAATCTTACCTCCAACATAATTTATTATTACATGGGGAAACCGGAAAAAACAGATGCAGACGGTAGACGCCTTCAAGTGGATGCAACAAAGCACCGCAACAAAGTTATCTTGATGCTCCAGTTAATTGGTTCGATAATCACCCCTGAAGTGTGAAGCGAATAGAATTCCTCGGCTAAAGAACGTACACTGAAAAGGGACAATGTTCCGTGTCACAAGTTCACAATAGGGACAAAAATCAGAAGAAAAAAAAAAGAGGGAAGAGTTGTGTGTCATGATATCCCTACAGGCTACAGCTACTGTAGGCTGTATTTTTTTTTTATCTTGACTCTTAAGTCAGTGATTATATGAGCAATATCATAATGATGGATTTCACTACTGTTTGCAGTCACTCAAGATTTGTGTCATGTGCCAGGATCTCTGGCCTTCACTTGAAGATCAGAAGTAGGTGCACATCTGGGTTGAAACCCTGATGAACAGTACAATGGCGCCGTCCCTCTGCCGAGTACCGACCGAGCAAGCGCTTGCTCTTGTATGTACCTAAATTTTGCAGTGTCACCTCACGGCGATGCGAGCACAAGGAGGAGGTTCCAGGTAAATAAAAAGCGGCACGCTAGATTCTTCTCTAGCTGGGACCTGCCTGTGCTCTCTGCTTTTGCCTGAGGTTGGCAAAGATTTTGGCTTTGTTTTGCATGGCCTTCTTCTTCCGTTTACTCGTGCGCCGAAAGAAAACAATGGGTCAATGTGAACCAGGAACGCTGCGATTGCAATCACTTGGCTTCCTGACGATCCAATTTTGTTGTAATTAAAAAAGAGTTTTTCTACACTTTAAAGAGGTTGTGGGCATGCACAGTTGCATGGAAGGGAGAGGTCGCCGGCTCAGGAGTCAGGATACGTCGCTAATGTTCATTGTTGACCTTTATTTTTTATTTTCAAGCAGCTCATGATCAAAGTGGGCAGTGTCCTTTGTCAAAAAAAAAAAAAGTGGGCAGTGTCACCTTTTTCACTATTGGTGCACACAGTTCGGGGGTGTTTAAATCCGGTGAATTGGTGAAAAGTAGTGAAAAGTTTTGACACTGAGAAGCATGTCCTGTGAAAGAGGATACGGTTGTCAGTGTGAAAACTTCTGGTGACTTAAACACCCCCTTCGTGTCAGCCAATGGTAAAGTAGTATGCATTTGGTGACTTAAACACCCCCTTCGTGTCAGCCAATGGTAAAGTAGTATGCATGCATGACTTCTCCATGCAATTATTGGTCCCTGCACTGCACTGCAGCTGACTCCTATTCGCTAGCTTACTAGTATAACCATCATGGTTAATTACGCTGCGACTCTTGTGCTTGCTTTACTGTAAAGATGGCACATAAACATTTTGCAGTAGGGTGGCATGGGCAGTGTGTAAACTACTTTGTGCTTGTGCAAGAGAAATTATATATGCTGCTAGACAAGGAATCATGATCTTCATTTTTGTAGGTGCTCCGGTAGACCTCTTTCCGGAAAGTTCACTAATCTTAAAGCAAAACTTAGTTATCGATTGCCATCCGCAATTATTCTGTCTACAGCATATTAGGGAGTTCTCTCGTGATCTTTCTCAACCGATGAAGACCAGCAAGCAAACCTGTCCATCCTTACAAAACGGCAACAAGGACAGAGGGAGGGAGGTGCAGCATGGCACGTAGTTTTCCACACCCCGGCGTCCACGGTGGGAGGTGCAGCATTGCACGTAGTTTTCCACACCCCGGCGTCCACGGTGGTCTGCCCGTCCTGGTGTTCGATTCATGCTCAAATATTGATGACCATGGCAAATCTGTACCACCCATAGCTACTTAGCTCGATTCCACAAAGATTAACGAACACTTATCAAATTCCACCACAACTTGTTTTTAGAAAAAAAGGAATAGTATCTGGTCTCCATGAACCCATACTACCAACTTTTTCAGTATTCTTAGCTGAGCTAATCACAAATAAAGAGAAAGGAGAATGCAAGGAAAAAGTTAAAAAACATAGTCATTATTGCTTTTCCATCAATTTTTGGCAAAGACACATCAAAGACGACGACCGATACCTTGCTTGCCAAGTTCCCAGAACAACTTGTGATAGCCTGCAAGTAAGAAAATCTCCGATCAAGAAAATCTAAAACCGGGCATGTTTTGATCATGCCGTTGGAAGAACTCGCAACCTACGTGTCGTCCGGCAATACCTCTTCCTTTCTTCTCTCTTGCCATTTTGTTAGGAAGAATAATGGTGCGAGTTGGTACAGGCAGATAGATCAACCGTGAACTGCCCAACATTTTTGTCCACAGCTTTGCCCATGGTCATCCATCACTAAATTTACTTTAAGATTAGTAAACCGTTTTTGAGAAGGGACGATCGTCGGAGCATATTTCTCCTTTTCTTTTCTAGAAAAAGACATGGTGGTGGTTGCACTGAGTCAAAGACTACGACGAAGGTATAGCAGTGAGCTAGTGAGGGGTAACATCAAAATGGCAAGTGAATAAAGTGATGTGTCTACTTCTCTTGGAGTGTGCTCTCTTTAGAACTCCGGCTCCCTGCAAGGAACTCCTATTGACAGTTGTGGCACATCCATGGAAATTTGGACCACGAAATAGAATCATTACAGCAAAAAGGGAAGGTATTGGACAATTTCAACTTCCAAGTGGATGGTGTATTCAATAAAAAAAATTCTCTTCGTTATCTATGTCACCAGTCAAATTGAGTTGACTATATTGATGTTAGTAGTTCTGCAGATAATGATGAAAAAAGATGGTTTGAACAAGGGTATACATTTTATTCTTTTCCAATATTCAGTTTTAACCGAAAAAAATTGTTTCATACCCTTTGTTGCCACACGGGATTGAATTAGTACAAGATCCTTAGCCTAACTGTTGTTATATTGATTAAAATGTTAGTGTGTGTCCATGGTTTTAAATTTTGTTCATAAAAGCTATGGCATCTCTTTCTTTTGTCTTCCACGTTTTTCTCTGCCAAGTTGTTCCTAACAGGGCCCTTTAGGAGTATGAAGAGAATATATAGTTCGCTAGCTGAAGAAAGTAGATAATCCCTTGCGTGTGGGGTACTTAATTCCAGATGAAAATGTGGTCAAAATACAGGCAAAAAGGAGTTCTGTGTGTTATCATGTGCCTGAAACGGCGCCTCTAGTGCCTTTTATCTTGACTCTTAAGGCAGTCATTATGAACAATACCACAATGATGGTTTTCACTTGATGCAAAGCACCACACAGCATTGTGAGTGAAGAAGCAACATGATTTGGGCACCAGGAACAAACACATGTTGAATTGCAATTAAAGAACAGCTGCACTACTACGTAGTGCAAGCTGTATAATTGTATTGCCCACTATGTACAGCTTTTCTCACAATGCGGCTGGCACATCTACATGCTTAAGAATAATATTAATGATTCATAATATAATGTACAAGTGATTATGGACATGCATTTATGTAGCACATTTGTTATATACATAAATGCCTTACAGATTGTGACTTTACCTAATTAAAATCAACATTAGCTGCTTGTAGCTGGCACAGCTAAGAGAACTCAATTTCTGCTCAAACAGTAACTGTAATTTTACTGATATTGGTATTAACTGGCAAACCATAATTACAATTTGAACTGTTGTGTACAAAGGAATACACTGCATTGGTTTCCCTTCAAAGCAAAATGCATAACACAACATTCTTGTAACTAGTAAAAGTGTGCAAAATGCAGTATGCAATTTTGTACTAGCAATGTAAAAACAATGTGCCAAAATCAATAGCCGAAAGCCTCACATGCATATGTTTTCAAAAAGAAAAATAAAGAAACATGTTAGCCGAAACTTTTGCAATTGTCCTGTTCAATCGAAGGGAAAGAAGCCAAACCCCTTTGCCAAATGCAAAGCAGTTACCAAACAAATGCATGGAGCATGTGTGATCCATCAGAAATATGATAACACCGACACGTTTGCCTGCACCCTTTGCATAAAACTGAATCAGTAGACGCACAGAAGTAGCAATCCTCGTCACATGCCGCAGAACTACATGCCCAAAGCAAGACATTGATATGTAACTCTTTATTCCTCCGCCAGAAAGATGCAACAAAAAATCAATGGGAGCTGAGCTATCTGCTGCAGCCCTTTAGCGAGAGATCAGGAAACTGCCTAGGAACCCAGGCGTTTACAGAAACAGCCTACTCTGCCTGCAACCTAACTCCACTAACTATATCATTTTCCATAATTTGTTCGCCATTTTTGTTTGGAAAAAAAGAATTAAAAATAAGATGGGATACGCCTTTTTGGCCAGTATAAATTGGCCAGCATAAGCACAGACATCCTTGCTACCAACTTTCACAATAATCCCGGCCCAAGCCGTGCCCAACTCATCTTCCAGCTCTTGCCATTGAAACTGAAAAATTTGTCCCGGCGTGCAGTGAGTGAATTGATTGTTGGGGCTGGCGTAGGCTGCAAAGCAAGCCGGCCATGAGGATTCCTCTGCTGGCCGTGGTGTGCTGCGCCGCCCTGGCGTGCGCCGGCCGGCGGCATTGCGCGGAGGCGGCGAAGGCCCGGCACTTCAAGTGGGAGATCAGCAACATGTTCTGGTCCCCGGACTGCGAGGAGAAGGTGGTGATCGGCATCAACGGGCAGTTCCCGGGGCCGACGATCCGCGCCCGCGCCGGCGACACCGTCCACGTCGAGCTCAAGAACGCGCTCCACACCGAGGGCGTCGTCATCCACTGGCACGGCATCAGACAGGTAACCGCCGATCTCGCGAGCACCGGCGCCGCATGCAAGAACCGCTTGCACTGCGCAGTGAAAGAGCGTCTCTTTCCTGTCAAATGTTCAGACTTCTTTTTGTTCGGAAAGAGAAGTTCAGAGTTCAGATAGAGAGTTGGCACGCACTTCTGTGGTTTGTGATTTTGCTAACATTTCGACGCTGGCGTGCCTGGATCATGGCAGATCGGGACGCCGTGGGCGGACGGCACGGCGGCGATCTCCCAGTGCGCCATCAACCCTGAAGAAACCTTCACCTACCGCTTCGTCGTCGACAAGGTGCTTACACCTGCTGATCGCCACTCATCCAAATTATCCAATCGTCTGAATGTTCATGCCACTGAAACTGAAGAATTTTGTCCATGGCTACAGCCGGGGACGTACTTCTACCACGGGCACTACGGGATGCAGAGGGCGGCGGGGCTGTACGGGTCGCTGATCGTGGACGTGGCGGAAGGGGAGGAGGAGCCGTTCAAGTACGACGGCGAGCTGAACCTGCTGCTCAGCGACTGGTACCACGAGAGCATCCACACCCAGATGGTCGCCCTCTCCTCCATGCCCTTCAGGTGGATCGGCGAGCCGCAGGTACGTCGCAGTCCATGATCTCAATGGTTACTGTATTTTCTGCTCTACTTCCTGTCTTCTTGCCATGGTAATTCAGAGGCTTTGCAGTGTTCAATCAACTTGACCATTTTGTGATACATGTTTAAATGCACAGTATATCTCCCAAGAAAGATGATGGTTAAATTTACTGTTGTTCTTGGCATGGTAGTTTCAACAGCAATTTGTGAAAAATTGCATCATGTTAATTCATTAAAAAAACAGGGTTTTTGCCTTTTTGGATTTATAACACAAATGCAGTGCAGTGATACTACTGCAATCATGTTGATTCATGAAAAAAACAGGGTTTCTGCCCTTTTGGAATCATAACACAAATGCAGTGCTGTTATACTACTGCAATTTGTGAAACATTTGCATTGCATCATGTAGGTTATGACAGGATAGTGATTATATATTATATATGCTTTAAGGCAAAAACAAAGGCAATGCAGTTTATACTTGTCACAATGAATCAGTTTGTCAAGTGCTTTTGCGCTCATTGCATATTTCCTATTTGAACAACACAGAAGGCGACAAGTTCCTTTCGGAAAACATAACACGTTGCTTGATAATTTGCAGTGACGCTTACCATTAGGCCTCAATTATTGCCATTACATAAGGATATTTAGAACAGTACAAGGCATGGCCTGAATTTGTTTGCTCTGAAGATTTCTTCATCTTTCTGGTTGGATCTTGGACTGTTGCTTAGGACAAATGGCCGGGCTTTCTGGGCCAGTTACTACTTACTACAGCTAAGGCTAGCATGTTCATATCCTTGTGTCTAAATCAACTTGCCATTTGCTTCTACACTCATCCACTTAACTGTTTGGACAACACTGAAAGAGACACATTCCTATTGGAAAACATTACGTATCACTCGATAACATTCAATAATGCGATTGGAGCTCAACTATTAGCATGGCACACAGATATTTAGAAGTGTACACACAAGTCATGGCTGAATTTGTTTGCTCTGAAAATTTCTTCATCCTCTTGGTTGGATACTAGCACAAATGCCGGGCTCTCCGGGCCAGTCCGTACTCCCTAAAGCTAATCACGAACATGGCCGGGCATAGACTGAAAGGGCTAGTTCTCTGCTGATGGTGATAAACTGGCAATGCACAGCAGTGCACACATCTAGCTTTCCCAAGAAAACCAAAAAGCTGAACATGCATACTGGCCCCAATGACGAGAAAGGCAAAATATGGAGACCCAAGGAGCCCCATTGGGCTTCATGGAAAGAAGCAACCCCACTTTTTTCTTAGAAAGCACATCAAGTGTTGGGCACTTTGCAAACAATGCCAGCAGCATATGTGTACAAAAAAATGGCAGTGTGGATCATGTTCCAGCACAGCCCTATGCCCTGGCATCCTGTGCATAGTTTGCACTTTGCAGTGTGCACATAGCAGACACAATTGTTTTGAAGAAAAGTTGGGAAATATGGATCATGGAGGAGGAGAACCGAAAGGCAGGCACCATGCCTGCATGCCTATCATACAACCTCACAATCAGGCATCAGCCAGGGCCACATGATCTTGGAGAGGACACAATGACACATGCTGTCACGTCCATGCAGGCGACTTTCTCTCTCTGCATCTTGGGAACATGTCTCTGTGCAGACGCATGATGCAGTTCTCTCTGCAGAGCATAGGGGAGCTTTGGCCATTGGGTGGGCACAGGGGCAGCACAGGAAAAGGTCAAACCGGCATGAGTGGATCACATTGCCATCCTGTGCACATGCATTGTGTTGCAATGTGATGCATGTAAACTTGGAGAGTCCTGCAGGTCTGAACCCATGACGTTTCAGAGCTGATTCACACCCTCTGTTTTGGCATGGCAAGGACCTCTGCTGCTAGCTTGCCGAAATGTCCAATAATTTAACTGTTCACTTTAACTGAAACACAAGATGCATTGTGAAATCTGAATTTGTGAACTATTATCCTGGGTTCTGATCAGATATACAGATTATTGTGCTTTCCTTAGGTTGATGTAAATTGTAGGCTTCATGTGGCAAACACGGGATTTGGTGGAGTATGATGAGAATTTAATTTACTCTGCATGATCTTTTGTGCTAACTGGTATGATGCTGACACGCATTGTTTTGTTCTTGGAACTCTGCTGCAGTCTCTGCTGATCAATGGCAGAGGACAATTCAACTGCTCAATGGCCGCGGCGCACACGCCAGGCGCCATGCAGTGCGCCGCCGTTAACCGGCAGTGCGCGCCGGTGGTCCTCCCTGTGCAGCCCAACAAGACCTACAGGCTCCGGGTGGCGAGCACCACCTCGCTGGCTTCTCTCAACTTGGCAATTGGTGTAAGCGAACCAAGCAAATCAACAAATTATCTAATAATTTCTCAAGAATGCGTAGCTGATTGATCGACATTGTCTGCTCGGGCAGAATCACAAGCTGACGGTGGTGGAGGCCGACGGCAACTACGTGGACCCGTTCGTCGTCGACGACATGGACATCTACTCCGGCGACAGCTACTCCGTCCTCCTGACGACGGACCAGGACACGTCGTCCAACTACTGGGTCAGCATCAGCGTGCGCGGCCGGCAGCCGAAGACGGCGCCGGCGCTAGCCGTGCTCAACTACCGCCCGAACCGCGCGTCCACGCTGCCGGCGCTCGCGCCGCCGGTCACTCCGGCGTGGAACGACTACGCGCACAGCAAGGCGTTCACGTACCGCATCCGCGCGCGCGCCGGGACAGCACCGCCGCCGGCGACCGCGGACCGGCGCATCGAGCTGCTCAACACGCAGAACATGATGGACGGGCACATCAAGTGGTCCATCAACAACGTGTCCATGGTGCTGCCGGCGACGCCGTACCTGGGGTCCCTGAAGCTGGGGCTCAAGTCGACGCTCGCCGCGGCGCGGCCGGCGGAGACGTTCAGCCGCGGGTACGACGTGACGCTGCCGCCGGCGAACCCGAACACGACGGTGGGGGACAACGTGTACGTGCTGGCGCACAACACCACCGTGGACGTGGTGCTCCAGAACGCGAACGCGCTCAAGGACAACGTGAGCGAGGTGCACCCGTGGCACCTCCACGGGCACGACTTCTGGGTGCTGGGCTACGGCGAGGGGGCCTACCGCGGGGGCGCCGCCGACGAGGCGCGGCTGAACCTGCGCGACCCGCCGCTGCGGAACACGGCGGTGATCTTCCCGTACGGGTGGACGGCGCTCCGGTTCGTGGCGGACAACCCCGGCGTGTGGGCGTTCCACTGCCACATCGAGCCGCACCTCCACATGGGCATGGGCGTCGTCTTCGCCGAGGCCGTGGACCGCGTCGGCAAGGTGCCCAAGGAGGCCGTGTCCTGCGGCGCCACGGCCAGCGCGCTCATGAACAGCGACCACCTGTGATCGCTGCCGTGAACACGGTGGTGCGCGGCGTGATGGCAGGCTGCGTCGCCGCGATCGTAGACGCGTGCTTGCCTTTCGATCTCTGGCCATTAATTAGAGCTCGGTAATATTCTTTACCTTGTTAGGTTATTGATGAGATGTGATCATGTAATGTAGTTCTTCTATTGGTCAGTGCAAGTGAGATTTGTCTTTCCTTGCATTGGGTAGCTAGAAATGCTGTAGAATGGTTTGGATGTATGATGGAAAAAGAAGGCCCATCTCGGGCTAACAGCGGTGATCCACCGTTGATGGTCAAAGCTTTAGATTTGTTTGGTTGATGTGATGATGTAGGATAATAATATCATTATATCCTTTTTTTATGTGTTGGTGATGAGGTGGTATAAAATGGTTTCTCACAGTCGTCACAGGAGAGTTGCCAAATTCTGTGTGTTAGAGCGGGAGAGAAAATAATAATAATCCCCAATGCCACTAGCCCAATAACAAGGTCTAAAACTCAGGCAATAACTTAATTTGTGCCTGCGTCAATTAAAACCAGGTGTTTGAGGAGAACTGTCTCGGAGGTCGGAATTTTAGAATGGGGGAATATTTATCTTTATTAGGTGATAACCATTACTCAAAATACTCCTTCAAAATTAGAAGACAGAATAAAATGTAATAAAAATATCTGGATCCAACTTCGTAGAATAATTCGGCCTAACACAACATCTCGGCCCGTTACTATACATCAACCAAAAATTAAAGAAAAAAAATCTTTATTCTTCTCGAGCTAAAGAGAAAAACAACCCAGACTGCAGAATTTGGCAGTTGCATTTTTTTTAGCAAAAAGTTGGCAATTGCTCCTCCATGTTACAGTTACCAGCATGGGCTCGAGCCCAAGAGATTGGGCCTAGGCCCTAGGCTGTAATTTCGCCCCAGGCCACAAGCTCCCGCCGGCCGGCTCGTTTCGGCATGAAACTGTCCGGTGGTGCATCCAACAGCCAAGATCTTCGTGTAAAAAAAAAATGAAAAAAGCGCCAAGATCTTCTCCACTCCCAACAAAATCCACGTCTTTCACGCCGACAGAGGGAGAGACAATCTGGCCAGGTGACAGTGATATACAAGGGAATCATGCAGCAAGACACGTACGTGGCGGCTTTGGCGAGAGCTACCGGCGGCGTGAGCTCGATGTGCTGATGGCAGGGGACTGGGGTTCACCGTTTTTTCTCCTCTTCTATTCTCCTTTTTCAAAAATAAAAGTCTATCGTGTGCCATCACATACGCTGTCAACGAGGGCTCCATCATGTGGATATGGCAGCTAAGCCGACGAATCAAATCGGGTCGAAGAGAGAAAGAGAAAGAGACTAGCAGGAGCAAAAGCGAGTGAAGGTGTGGCGAATCAGAAATGGAGGGGAGCAGAATGTGGCCTAAGTATGTCATGGAGGTTGAAAAGTCGCTCCCAGTTGTGTGAGCAGCTGGTCGTTCCATAGAAAACAATTATGAGTGGCTTGAATAGAGTCATTACCTTAATATAAAGATATCCTAATTACATAAAATTTGTACATAAAAATTATATACATAAGTTTTTAACTTTACAAAAATAAAAAAGAACGGAAAATAAAACTTTTCAGAAAATGGAAGGGCAGAGAACCGAGATCCTGTGCAAAAGTTATTATACATATGTCTAACGCGTGGGTCCGGCTCCACGCGTAGGTGTCCGAGTCCCTCTAGGCCTCTAGCGCGCACCAGAGATCCAAATTGAGTTGTGTCGCGGGATGTCTCCATCGTCAGTTCGCCGGTGCGGTCCGGTGATTCGTGATGCATGGAAAGAAGATTCAATACACAGTACTGTTGGTACACGTTCCATCCTATCCATTGAATCAGATGAAATCATATTTCGAGATTTGAGCCTTGTGTCCGCAGCAACTGATTTATGTCCATCATGTATTTTTGTACTGTGAACCCCACTTATTTGTACACATTGCATACAGAATAAATAGGACTCCTCCCCACCATCATGTATTTTCCCGCCGGTGCCAGAGGCCCAGAGCGCGGCGCGGAGGCCCTCCACGGCTGTTCTTCGCGGCAGCACGGGCAGAGGCCAGGGAGTGGCGCGGGCCGGCGGCGGCGCCCGGCTGTGGCACGACTCCCCGCGGGCAGGCACGACTCGCATAGCTCCTCGTCGTCCCGCTCGTCGCGGTCGTCGCATAGCTCACGTCCGCCTCGCTGCTGTACAGGATGGGGAGCTGCGCATGCGACAGCGAAAGATCGAAGCAGCATGAAGAGCCATCGGCGTCAAGGACGTGCATCCAGCTGACCAGCTCGGCCAGTGTTTTTTTTCCCTCTGCTGGTTCGATCTAGCTGCAGGCAAGTAGTACTCGGATCTTGGCTGCAGGCAAGTGCTCGTGTGTTTTGGTTGCATTGTGAATGAATGTGTCCTTATTTGTCTTTTTTGTTTGAAGGACCGAAACGGGCGACCAGAGGGGGGGGTGAATGGGAGCCTTTAAAAATTCTCTCGGAGAAACAAGGCCTATGTCCCAACTACAACCCCAAACACGCTTCTCACCTAATCGCAAAGATAACACAAGCCAACTCGTGACAAGCTTATCTCTGGAACGATTAGAGAGGCACAGAGCAATACGGAAACAAAAGCAAGGCGCCGAAAAGCTTGCACAAGCGATTAAGCTAAACCACTACTAACCCCTTACTAAAAAGGCACTTAATCTAACTAAGCATGCAAAACTTAATTAATTAAGGCTAGACAAGAATTAGCAATAAACTAAGATAAGCATATAACCAAAGGCTAAACATCATTAGCTAAAGGGATTAGCGAACCAAACTTGAGAGGATATGGTCCACTAGCAAAACAAACGTGTACATGCTATGCACGACAAGCAACAGAGCTAGAGGATTTAAAAGAAAACAAGCTGAAACTAATACAGCTACTGCAGGTACTCTTGAGTAAATCACAAAGATAATGACATCCTAATCATTTGATCCTGTGGCATGAAAGTGACAACTTGCTTGACATGCAGTGCTGCTCACCTATTGCTCACCTGTGCTGCTGTCGATGGTGCAGCACTGCGCTGCTGCTCTGCCGAGCTGGTCCACAGCTTGCTGGCCTGCTTGAACCCGCGGCTTGCTGCTGCGGCGTGCACTGTGCTTGGGCCACGGGCAGCTGACGATCCAGCAGCCGAGCTGGGCCTCCTGCCGAGCCGGCCTGCTCGACGCTCCAGGCCGAGCGCGTGGCTGCGTGCTCGCGCTCGCGTGCGCCGCCGCCCGCTCGTGGCTCTGCCCTTCGGGTTCCTGCGCGCAAAGACAGAGAACAAGAACAAAGAAACAGCGCCTCTTCTTCAAATCCAAATTAGTTCCTCCACGCCCAATGAATCAATGCAATACTTGAGCCACGTGATCACAACCTCAAGGGCTAATAGATCCACCAAGAATCTCACAAAAAGCTCAAGTATTCATCACGAATTTGGGAGACAACCGAAACCCTAAGCAAGAACTCGGTTTTAGGGAAATCATCAAATTCAAGCCAAATCCGAGAGGGTTTTGAAGGGGAATCATATGGTAAATGCTCACAAGGATCCTAGCAACATATTCCCCCGACAAATCTCATGGGATTTGAGCTCAATCGCGAAGAACAAAAATTCCCCGAAAATACCTCCGAAAATCCGAAAAAGAAAAACGCCGGGAACAAAGGATTTGGCACAAGATTAAGAGGAAGAATTCACTAAGAATCACTTGGCCATATCCTGTTACAAGCCACTCACAAGTATTGCAAAACTTGGATGGCAAAAAGCTCAAGAACAAGAGCCTCTCCTCTCTTCTCTCCTCTCACCCAAAGGCACCCACAAACAAATGAGCAACCCCCACCTCACTAGCCCAAGAGGTGGCTGAAATTTCAGCCTCTCCACATATATATAGGCGCTGGCCAAATGTCCAAAACACCCCTACATGAAGCACACAACTCAAATACCCCTCAGGGGTAAAACCGTCCAACTTTTCCTGCAAGCATCGGACGGACCCGGCTCCTTCATGACTTCGCTTCGCCTCGACGCAAGCTTCGCGATGGTGCCACTCGTCCTCCGACTTGTCACCCCCGGTTTTGAGGCCCAAACCGGCAAACCCGCCACCGCCCGGTTTTGAGGCCCAAACCGGTAAACCTGCCTCTGGCCGGTTTTGAGGACCAAACCGCCAAACCCTCTTGCACACCCCGCAGGCGTGACTCACCCCCAGTTTTGAGGCCAAACTGGTCAAACCCTCCTTGCACGCCGCCGCATGACGTGACTGACCGATGTCGACGCGTGTCCAGCCTCCGCCAAGCTTCCGACACCTACAAGTCTTTCGCTCCCGCTCCCGGGCCGCCTACTCGACTCGCCTCCGTCCCGCTTGACTCGACCGACGCCGTTTTCATCCCATCATGTACTCTTGCTCTTCCGCGCACCATGTGGACCGCCCATGACTCCGCCCGGACTCCTCGGGTCCCTCAGTCCAAGCCTACTCGTTCACCCTTCACCGTCCTCGGTCCATCGGCATGAACCTTTCGTGCTTGACCTTCACCGCATGCCGTCGACCGCCATATCGCATCCTACACCTGCACATCACAAGCCAAGAGATACATCAAACCACACAACGGTTGTCAATCACTCATCATCCAAGGGTGACAACCATTGGTCCACAATCTCTCCCTTGATGAGTGCATTGACAACACCCAACACAATGACTTGAAAAACAATAAGATGAAAAGAAAGGAAAAACGAAGAACTCATTCAAGTGATCCAAAAGCCAAGACAAAAGGCAAACACAGGATCACTCGAGATGAGAAGTCTCAGTCCCCTAAGACAAGGGCAACGGCTCGATGCAACTGAGACAAAGTCACATGATCCCTCAAGAAGAGGCAGAAAGGGCTCAACACCAATCATGTGACAAGCGAAAGCTCAAAGACCGCCGGCTCCTCAAGAAAAGGTAAAAGCTGAACGCAACCGGCAAGAGAGCAAAAGAGAAGCAACTCACACAAAAGAGATGCAAATTCACACAAACTCCCCCTGAGCAAAAGCACTCCCCCTGAAAACATGCTACACAGAAAATGCATGTAGGAGCAAATGCAACTTTCCCTTGCTAAGTGCAATGCAGATTCTCTCATCTCCCAGAAATGCATGCAAAACCATAAACTCTCCCCTTTGAGCGTATGCAACATAAACTTCTCCCCCTTGTTGTCAATGCAAACATCAAGGATTTCATGAGAGCACAAAATGCATGACATGGGGTGCAAAAACTACCAAGCTTCTCAAATATATCAGAAAGCATTTACAAATGCTACAAATGAACTAAAGCATAAAGAAGCAGATCATAAGCAAGCACAAATAGCCGACATGAGGATATTATGATAGAATTAAGAGGCTCAAGCAGAATTTCAGATTTCAACATTTTATAAAAGATATCACCACATGAGCAAACGACTAGCCATGATAACTCGAGCAAGGTCAAACTAGATCACAAAAGCTCATATAAGGATGACATATTCTCAACATAAGATCATTGCTAGCACTTGCAAAACATCCCTACTCATT
>CM014273.1:16380943-16395056 GCA_004135705.1 Alloteropsis semialata | reverse complement strand
CCAACATAAACTCTCAAAAATAGGGTGGAGACTTTACAAAATCAGGAGAAGTTACTTTTTCAGCTCTCAGCCTCAGAATCAGCAGAGAATCACTTCTTTTTAGAAAACTGTTAGGTGAAGCTCCCACTGTATTCAGCAGAGAATCAACTGTGAAAACTCTATCAAATAAGACCTTGCTACTACCACTCCGTCACCTACACGGCTACACTACACCAGGAAATTATCTATGGGATGGACAATCTTAACTATCAACACGATGATGACCTTGCATTGCATATAGGTACAACGTACATCATCTTGAATACAAAAGTACAAAACCAGGTCGATGCAGCTACGGCGGCGGCGGGCTCGCGGACGGCGTCGGCGCCAACCGCGACCGGGGCGTGGACGCCTCCGCGTTCTCGCACGGCGCCGAGCTCACGCGGCGGGCCAGATCGATGGCCGTGATGGGCAGCCGGCGTCGCGGGTTCAGATCCGGTTTTCCCGGAGGTGCAGAGCGCGGCGCGGAGGCCCACCACGGCTGTTCTTCGCGGCAGCACGGGCAGAGGCCAGGGAGTGGCGCGGGCCGGCGGCGGCGCCCGGCTGTGGCACGACTCCCCGCGGGCAGGCACGACTCGCATAGCTCCTCGTCGTCCCGCTCGTCGCGGTCGTCGCATAGCTCACGTCCGCCTCGCTGCTGTACAGGATGGGGAGCTGCGCATGCGACAGCGAAAGATCGAAGCAGCATGAAGAGCCATCGGCGTCAAGGACGTGCATCCAGCTGACCAGCTCGGCCAGTGTTTTTTTTCCCTCTGCTGGTTCGATCTAGCTGCAGGCAAGTAGTACTCGGATCTTGGCTGCACGCAAGTGCTCGTGTGTTTTGGTTGCATTGTGAATGAATGTGTCCTTATTTGTCTTTTTTGTTGCTAATTTTATTGAGCACCGATTGCTTCGATTGGAGAGGTACAGAGAGAAAAGAATGAAGTTTGATGCTTACATTTGTACTTATTTGATGTGTTGCCTAGATGTGCATTCCGTGATTTAGCATATCAAGAACGGGAAACGAGGATTTGTGATTCACAGAATGTGTATATAATTATATAATCTTTGTTTTTTCTTGATCTGTAGAACAAGGTACATGTCATATTGCTCTTTAACAAATATGCATTGTGTCTGTTGAACATACTTATTCTCTGTTTTTATTTGAACATGTTTTTGTTGAACATAATTATTCTCTTGATCTGTAGAACGGGGAACTTATTCTCTATGTACTGCGCTTGCTTGTGTTTGCATTCAGAGCTTGTTTTTTTTTCAACGATATTTTCAGCTTTGTTGGGAAGCCCGTGCGAAAGCTTGACAGGCCATACCCTGTTTAGTGAAATTCGGTTACTCCAAGCATGTTTCTTCTATTTTCTTATGAAAGATACAGTCCGTTGTGTCATGCATGTATAGATCTATGTACTGACGAGTGACGAGCTCTTTCATATTCAATTTTTATGTTGGTACATGTCTTTTTTTTTTTGCTTGTAAAACAAATCTGTGTACATCGTTCATTTTTGTTTTAACAGTGATGAAAGAGGACTGGTTTGTACATTATACTCATCACCTTTTTCTGCTTCTTTGTACATCTTCGCTTTGGCATTTGCATTTTAATATTTTTCAGTTTCATCACTGTACATTGTGTTCATGCATATTCTGTTTGAGTACATGGTACATTTGATAGTTCATCAAAATGTAATAATAACATGTATATTTGATAATTAAATGTACTGATAAAAACAAAGAATTTAAATCAACATGACACTGAAAATATTCAGCATCAGGGATGTGCTCCATTTTGCAGAGTGTATGAAATGATACCTTTTTTAAACCGTGCATACAAAAGAATAGCACTATCTAGTGTACAAAATAGTTGAGTACACTTTGTCAGTGGAGCACATGGGGTGAGAAAACAGCCATCCATTAGCATGTGAAAGGTGTCAGGTGCTGCAGCTTTAAAGGACAAGAGTATAAAGTGTAGTGAAAAAAACAAATACAGAGTGAATACCGAGAGTGGGACAAAAAATTCACGCGGGCCGAGATAAGATGAACGGCTCGGATTGAACGTGCTGCAACACGCGTGTAATTTCGTTTTTTCGAGCGAGGTCTCGCCACTACGAAAAAGCATAGCCTACTGGACCACTCTGCCCTGCCGGTGCCGACAGCGGCCATGCATGAAAGAGAGACGCGATAAAATCCAGGGACAAGTACAAACGCAATTGACTGACTGCCCTTGAAGGATGGTGCTACTTCTGTCCTACTGCAGTGCTGCTGAATACTGCCATGGATTCCGTCCAAGGACGATGTGGCAGAACCGCCCAAATTAAACCGGCTTAAGTGCATTGTCACTCATTTTAAATAAATAATCATGTCTACATGCACTTAAAACGGTCTAATCTGGCAGTCTGTCGGGTAAATCCCGATTCAACCACAATTGGAACAAGGATCGAAACAAACACCAGAAGTCTCACTCGACGGTGAGCGCAGATAGTACAAGTATGACATAGATTCAAAACTGTACGGAGTAAGTCGTTTACAAACCAAGTTTAAATACAAAGATGGTGACTACACGTAGAGCTTCGTGATTTTCCGTTCTTCAGCATCATGGCCATTGTATTTAACATAGCAAGGACAAACTCAACAACCTCCTGTCCTGAAAAAGGTTAGGCAACAAACCCTGAGTAACTAATACTCAGCAAGACTTACCCGACTAGTGGTATATACTTAGCCGACTCCTAGTATGCAAGGCTTTTGGCTGTAGGTTTGTTTTGCCGAAAAGCTTACTAAGATTTGTTCCTATTTTCAATGTTTTAGCATCAAGATTAGTGTAATAGTACTAACTTCTATGTTTGCCAACTAACATATTAGTAAGTTTAAAAGCAATTCATTAACAAGTAAACATTTATCATATCTTCATTCAATCAACCATTTCACACTTCCATTTACCTTCATATTATGTCGCACTGTGACAGAAAGATCAAGGTCCTCTTATCTGAGAGGTACAGCGAATCGATCCGAATTTAACCTTGCAAGGTAGACCTAATCACACGACACGTACGCGCCCCGTCGGGCCGTACATGGCAACCGTTCCCTATATACACCCCGCATAGGTGAACTGCCCTGCAGCCCGGGACCGCCAATCCCCACCGATACCAACGACGGGTCAGCCATGAGTTACAGACTAGCACCACTGAGAAGGCAGTATCAGTTCACTCTACCAGTTTGCATATAGGTACGTAGGTTTACCGGGTTCAACTACCTCTTACTACCGGCATGTGATTAGTACAGTTCACCCCCAATCAATGTGCCACATGAACGACTTCCCTTTTATTAATAAACCATCAAACCCATACTTCTCTTTAAAAGCGAAACCTTATGTCTCGCGAGTGACAGTAATCACTCGACTTCTACCGGACTTATTTAAGCATAGCAACTAACGAAGCAACACTAGTATTAGACCAGGTGCCTATGGAATTATGCATCTATGGTTTCATACAACTCCTAGAAACGTAAATGCACATAGATATTTAGGTAAAACATTGCATAGTTTTGAAAATAGGGATTATGCTCCGGGGCTTGCCTTGCTGAACCATAATGTTAGTGCCAACTAGAACTTGGGCTTAGTCAGTCAATTCTTCATAGCCTTCTCTTGCGGATGCTCCTGGTTATTGCTGTTTTTCAGCAACAAGCTCGTACACAACGTTCTTGAACGCGGTATCTACACGATCGATATGATGCCAACATGAGATGATGCATGAGCTACTTAATTTACTTTTCTTAATTTACTTCCTTCATTAACTCCCATGAAGCAAAAGAATATGGTGTGTATACCTAAGAGTTTAGCAGCATATGCACACATGTGACATGACTATACCTTTTTACTAGTGGTGTTGGTTACTTTTAACTTCAATATATTCAGAGCCTCTGCTATGTATAAACTATGATGGTTAGTATAATAAAAGCAACATCTTTTATTTATGTACTTATGTGATAACATAACCTATTTTACCTAGTTATACAAGATGCACCTATTTAATTATTTTAAGGTGAAAATGGCAATTATATTATGCTAACATTTTCATGGATAGGAAATAAATCATGTGTCTAACAAAAATTAATCTTAACATTTTTATTGTCTTTTTATGATTCTTATGTACTAACAAAGTTACTAGTCCTTATTTTGGCACAAAATTAAGATATGCATGCAAAACTTAATGTATACATGATTGTATATTTTTCTGGGATAGAACTTTGTGTGAGGAAACCAACAAAATTTAGTTTGTATTTTTCTTATTTTTCTGTGATTTTATATGTATTTTACCATCTAATATTCATTGATTTTATTAGAAAAGTTTAAAAAGGGTTCCTGGGCCGGCACTTGGCTCGGCCCGGCCCAGCACCGCGCGCGGCCCAGCACACGCCTGCGCGCGCGGCCTGGCCCACAGGCCGGCTCGGCCCATCGACCGGGCGGCCTAAAGGCCCGCGCGGCCGAACGGCTTAAGGCCTATGTGGCCGATGGCCGACGCGGCCCGGCCTCTTCCTCCCTCCCCTTCTCACCTCTCTTCCCGACGGCGGCGGCGGCGCGGCGACGATGCGGCGGCGGCCGAGGCGAGGAGAGAACCCGGCGAGGAAGGCCTTCGTGCCAGGTAAGTCTCCTCCCTCCCTTGCTTCTTCCCTCCTTCCTCTGCTCTCTCTTTTTCCTCGCCCCTGCTAGGGTTAGGGTCCGGCGGCGAGGAGCGCGGGGAGCTCGCGGGGTAGTGGGGAAGGGCGGTGGCCGGCGGTGAGGCTGGAGAGGGGGATGAGTGATGTGAGATAGAGTGAGGTAGGGGTGGCTTTTATAGGGGTAGTGGAGCGTGCGGAGCGTGTGTGTGTCGCCGGCCGGGGGAAGGGAAATAAGACCCGGCGGTGAGGTGGCGGCGAAGGGGATGGGAGAGGGTGATGGCGCGTGCGAGCTTGACGCGTGGAATGGGGGCATGGGGTAGCCCGCCCTGGCCGGCGCGTGGCACGGACGCCGAGGTCGGCTACCCGGTCACGGCATGGCGATGCCGTGCCGTGGCGGTGCTTCTCTTCTTCTTTTTTTTTTTTTTTTTTTGAACTGGGATGTTACAATCTCACTCAGCATCTGTACCAAGCATTTGTGCTCACAAAATACCAAGCTTGCTCACAATCTGTTCATCGAAAAGCCAGCACGCACCGCCTCTCATTCTCAAGCTCGTGGATGAGCTATAGCATGGCTCAAAACCATTCTACACCGCCCATGATAGCCAACCCGACCAGCGCCGAACTCCTGCAAGCTCAGGCCCAGCTTTGGTGCCACGCCTTGGGCTACCTCAAATCCATGGCGCTGCAGAGCGCGATCAAGCTTGGGATCCCCACCGCCATCCACCGCCGTGGCGGCGCCGCCTCCTTGTCCGAGCTCTACGTGTCTCTCCCGGTTCCTGCAATCAAACAGCCATGCCTGTCTCGCCTCATGAAGCTGCTGGTCGCCATGGGAGTATTCAGAGAGGGTGAGGTTGCAGGTGTCTACCATCTCACCCCGGTATCTCATCTCCTCGTGGAGGATGGCGGCGGCGGCGGTGGCACACATGCCTGTCGCAGTTCGCGGTCATGGCCACCTCGCCGTTCCACTTCGCGGCGTCTCGACGCCTCCCCGAGTGGCTCCAGAACGAGGACCATGACCGTGCCGCGCCGGAGACGCCGTTCGTGATGGCGCATGGAGCAGGATTCTTTGGCATCACGGCGAGTGACTTGGAGTTCGGAGCTCTGTTCAACCAGGCGATGGGCGCCGACAGCCGCTTCGTGGCGGAGATCGTCGTGCGCGAGTGCGGCGAGGTGTTCGCCGGGGTCACATCTCTGGTCGATGTCGGCGGCGGGGATGGGACGACGGCGAAGGCCATGGCGAAAGCCTTCCCGCATGTGAGGTGCTCAGTGCTGGAGCTTCCACCAGTTGTGGACAGCGTGCCGGCTGATGGCACGGTTGAGTTTGTCGCAGGTGACATGATGGAGTTCATCCCTCCAGCTGATGTGGTGTTACTCAAGGTATGAGTGAACTTTCATTTCCTTTTTCCCTCAAAAAAAAAACTTTCATTTCTTTTTCAAGGCATACGTGTTTGCATATTCTTGATTCAGTTGTGTGTTTATCACTGTATCTTACTGCAGTTTGTAATGCACAACTGGAGCGATGAGGATTGTGTTAGAATCTTAGAGCGATCAAAGGAAGCTATTTCTACTCGAGAACCGAAGGGAAAGGTGGTGATCATAGATACGGTGATGGGTTCAGCGTCCAAACAAACCGTTGAAGCTCAACTTTTGATGGATCTATGCATGATGATGCTAACAACCGGTGAAGAGCGAGACGAAGAAAAGTGGCATAGGTTATTCCTGAATGCAGGGTTCAGTCAGTATAAGATTAGCCCCATATTAGGATGCCGGTCACTCATCGAGGTCTATCCATAGACCATAGCTGTGACATGCCAGATATATGTCTATGGCCTGCGACCTGTGCAAGAGTCAATCCATAGGCAACTCTAATGTACCAATTCGGTTATTCCTGAATGCTGAATGATGTTCAATTCAGTTGCAATAAAACTCAGCATTAGAAAAGAACACTCGCAATGAGGCCAAGGTGTCTGGTCTTCCTTGACAGTTTCAATGGTTCAGCTTGCTCTACAAAAGAAATTACAGGATTATGGACCATTCCATTTAGCATTGTAAAAAGAAAACCTTTTGTAATGGTGCTACATTCGATTGCAATAAAAACTCAGCATTACAAAAGTACTTAATGAGGCCAAGCTGTCTGGTCTTCCCAGACAGTTTCAGTGGGTTATCTTGCCCTAGAAAAGAATATGAAAAGATTACATGGAGAATTCCATTCAACCTGATACCATATGCATATGCAGTGTGTATGAGCTTCAGAAATGAGCTACTGTGGTCCTGTTCTCCAGCTGCTAGCTAAAGAGACGATATGCTAGAGATTTACAGATGAGCAATTCCAACATAAAACTAAATTGCAAGGCAAGAGGTCGTGCAAAAGATTTGCAGTGGACATTCCACATTGTATAACAAAAAAAAGGATGAGAGCCTGGAAGAGAACATCTACAGTTCTCCACTTTGTATTATTATGTTTGGCCAGATAGCAATCACATAGCGCTATGTGTTAGAGCAACAAAACCCAAGTTTCAGGGGGCAGTGTAAAACTCAAACCCAAGGTTTTGGAGTCTCAACACCCAAGTGTTGCGGTTCACTTGTTTCAGAAAACATCATCTCCAACAAAAGTAACTCAAGACTTGATACTATTGCTGATTTACAATGACTACACGGCAACGAATTTTTACCGTGACTTTTCATGGAGAAGTACAAATCTGAAGCACCGAAGTGGTACGACAAATTTAAAGTATCATTTGAATCTCATATCCACGAAAACTCTGCACAAAATGGGGCATCAGCGCTTCCCATCTCGACACCCGCACGCAGCCGATTCCTTCGCGCAATTCCTCTCTACGGGCCGCAGAGCACCACAAACTTTGCCCGAAAAATCGATCCAGCGGTCACGCGGTTGATCCGTTACCATTTTATCGCTCGGCCCAGCAGTTGAATACAACTACGCGGGGGCCCATTTAGAATTCCTTTCCATTGCTTTTTCTTCGTCCCGATCTCACTTTGAAAGTTACATATTTTTCGATGACAAGTATTATCTAAATTTATTCTGAGATTCAGAATTAAAAATTTCTTTTATTTGTTTCTTTGCACACTTAACAGTTCAGAAAATCGTGATTCGACCATCTGTCACCTTATTCAACGAATTTGACGACCAAGTTCAACTTCTGGAAAAAGCCACGTTCAACATTTTCCAGAGAATTGTCAGCTTTCTGTGACATCGAACGCCTGCTCCAGTCACCAGTGTAGTCTATCCAGAAATAACTCATTCATAAGCAATCAGCATTATCCATTAGTTGAGCAGCTGCGGCGCCTTAATACTTTGAATATAGCCTTGGTTGAAATACTGACTAAAAAGTAATGCATCAGCAAGACATTGTGTTTCTCATCTTTTAGGATTTGGGGTCTGAATGTCTCATAGGATTTAAGCACGACCCATAGGATCAACTTGCATACACAACAATCTTATAAATACAAGGCAAGCACACATTCCAACATAAAAACATACTTCATTTATTCATAGAGGGATCGCCAAGGTTACAGTGCCCAACAATCTGCCTGTAAAAATTGTGAGGCAATAAACCAGAATAACTCATTTATAAGCAATCAACATTTTCCATTAGAAAGATCGGCTCTATGTTGGGCAATATGGCGTTGTCGAAATGATATTATTTTTGATGACGTTAAACACTCGTCCTTTATGCAGGCTATTTTCAGGGGAACCTACTGGCTACGATTCTGGTCACTCTTGCAGCATGAGGAGAAGACAAAGGAGCTATTCATGAAGGCGAGCACTTCTCTGGAGATGGTAGCCTTAGATTTGTTTGCGAGTCATGGATGGAAGCATAATAATAGACTTTGTCAGGCTTAAGTTTGCTTTTTGGTTCTCCTTTAAATCCAGCTTAGCTGGAGTGATGTAATAATTGAAGGCTATGTACGTTACAACGTAGAGGCCGGAAATTTTCCATTATCTAAAAAAAAATTAGAAAGATCCAAGCATGAGCAACCGCGCATCAGTACTTCAAAGATAGCGTTGCCTGAAATACTGAAACTAAAAAGTTATGTATCAGCAAGACACTGTGTTTCTCATCTATAGGATTTGGGGTCTGAATGTCTAATAGGATTTAAGCACAACCCATAGGATCAACTTGCATACACAACAAAATTATAAATACAAGGCAAGCACACATTTCAACATAAAAACATACTTCATTTATTCATAAGGGTTCGCCAAGGATACAGTACCCAACAATCTGCCTATAAAAATTGGGATCTGGCAAAAAAAACAAACAAGGCTTCTAGTATGCGCCTTGCAATGGCCGAGATCACCATGAACAGGAGGCATCCCAAAGAGAACTGTAAAAAAGATACGACCCTATGTGACCTTACACACCACGGAGAACAGCACACGACACATCAAGACTCAAGCAGACTCAAACCCGACAACCAAACACACTGCACAAGTCCACAGACCACAGATGCCCCGGCGTTGGCAGCTCTGGAAATGATGTCCTCCACCAGCACCGCCGATGGTTTGAGTTAGAACTGTGATACTCCAGAGCTGCCAATGGATCACCGGTGCCTGCAACTTCATAACCAGGAAGCAGTAAAACGAAAAGGATTTGGACGCTACGGCAACCTAAAAAACTTATGACTATAATGGCAAGGACCAGTGTCTGGGTCGAGGGGCAGAATGCCAGTGATGGCAGCCAAGGCTCAAAAAACAGAACAACCTCCTGAGAGGTGATCTGTGAAAAACGAGCACTCGGCTAGAAAGCACCCCCTAAAACAACCGGTCCTTGAACAATGCGGAAGCCCACCATCATGACTCGCACGCGAGCCAAAAAACCGAAGATCATCTGGTTGTGCTACTGCTACGGACATATATCTGCATCTGGAAGCGGCTATCAGTAGACATGAGCCCCTCCAGCAACGGACCATCTTGTTTGCCTAAGCAAGGATGTCACACCACCAGAGCTTCTTCTCCAGTGATGCAAGGTTGTGGTTGCCAATCATGTTGCAGAACTGAAGATTGAGGCCCTCCAGAGACTGGCCCAGGTTGCCCAAGTATGGCACACTCTTCTGAGTGACACTAGAGCAGCCAGACAGCGAGAGAACACGGAGCTTGAGGTGCCTTGTAGATGACAGGATGGCAACACCATAGTCACTAACCATGCAGTTTGAAAGATCAAGCTCCGCAAGCTCAGTGCAGCTCTCAGATATGGTGAAGAGGCTAGCATCTGTAATCTTGCTGCAACCCTCTAGGCTAACTTTCTTCAGAGATTTTCCATGTGCCTTCACCAGGGAAGAAACAGCAGCATCTGTGATGTTCTTGCAACCACTCAGGTCAACATTGATCAGACCAGCTTCGGAAGACTGGATCAAAGGAAGAAGCCCATTGTCGGTGACCTCACCAAGACCACTCAGGTCAACCTGCTCCAACTGAGGGCAAATCATCCCAACAACAGCCAAGCTGGCATCAGTGAAACCTGGGCAATCCTTGATTGTCAGGAAGCGAAGTGATCTGCAAAGAGGAAGCTGTGCAGGCGCAGAGCAGATATCCTTGATTCCCATGCATTTCACCAAAGAGAGAGCCCTAAACTTCTGGCTGCAGTTGCTGAGGAAAGAAAGAATACCGACAAGAGTAACCCGGTTGCATTCCTCAAGCTGCAAGTTCTCAAACGCCTTTGCTGATTCTGTGAAAGCCTTAAGGCCAGCATCCGAAACATGCCCACACTTCCTGAGGTAAAGCTGCTTCAAGCTAGGGCAGAACTTGGCAATAGAAGCAAGCGCAAGATCAGTGACCCCAGGGCAAGAGGTAACACTCATGCACTTGAGATTCTGCAGGCCAGCTGCATTCGCCATCACCCAGAAACCCCTCTCACCAACAGTAGCGAGACGAGTAAGTGTAAGGTCAGTGACAGCCTTCCCATAGTACCCAATCACAGCAAGCGAAGCATCCGTGATGTTCAAACCCTGGAGCCGGATCTTGGCAAGTGAGGCGGTAGCAGAGCACACCAGGCTGGAGATGCCTTGGTCACCAACATGTGCGCAGTTCTTGATGTTCACAGCCTGCAACTTGGTGCAGCAGCGGCCAATCGCCCTGAGGCCCTCGTTGCCAACACCAGAGCATGCCTCAATAGTCAGAGAAACCAGGTTGGGGCACCCCTGCGCGACAGCGGCGAGGCCCTTGTCTGTGATAAGGGGGCAGCGTGAGATGTCCAGCCGCTCCAGCAGGGGACATCCAGCTGCGACCTCGGCAAGCCCAGCATCGGTGATAAGAGGCACATCCCAGAGGGCGAGAGAGCTGAGGTTGGGGCTGCCGCGCGCAACTGCCGAGAGTCCCTGGTCCGTGACGCCACGGGTAGGGTGGCTGCCGCGAACGGCGAGCTTCTCCAGCCCACCACGGGATCCGGCGACGACGCCCATAGCGGCCAGGCGAACGTCGGTGGCCTCCTTGCCCTCAAGCACCCTCTCGACGCATGGATCCGCGGGGGACTCGTCGCTATCCTCCTCCATGACGAACTCCTCGTTCAGGTCGGGCAGCGCCGGTGTGTCCGCAGCCGCGGCGGCCTGGGCGAGCTCAGATGCCCGGATGCTGCCGAGGAGCGCGAGCCAGCGGCGGGAGACGCAGGCGGAGGCGCCGCGGCCGCGGCCGCCGGGCACGCGGCGCAGGATCTCGAAGAGGCACTCGTCGGGGAGCGCGTCGAGCGACGGCAGCAGCAGCTGCCTCTGCTTCTTGGCGGCCCTCACGCACTCCGCGGCCGCCGCGGCGACCGCGGACGCGGCCACCAGCGCGCGCTTCCGCTGCTGCACGGCGCCGCCGCGGCAGAAGAGCCCGGACAGCTCCGCCGGCGCCGAGACGAGACACCCGCCATCTGATCCAAAGAAAAAAGAACCCAATTAGCCATCAGAACAGAAGAGCACACGCAATCACTCCCCTCCAACAGAATCCCAAATCAATCGACAAAGCTAGCAAGAAAAAGAAGAGATCTTCCCCCCTCACCTCCGTAAGCGTAGAACGCAGGCATGTCTCCGAATCACCCACGACCAAAGGGACCCCTTCCCCTCCCACTGGAATCAAGACCAGAAGCACGAACAGGACCGCAGCGGCCGCCGGATCTGAGGCGCCGGTGAGGGCCGGAAGCATTTACAGCCCGCCGGAGCAAGGAAAACGGAACCCTATCGCCGCCGGCGACAGGGAAAAAAGGGAGCGAAGGAAGGAAGGGGAAGGGGAACCTGTGTGGGGGGAGATGGGTAGGAAACTGCGACCTGGGGAGGAAAAGAAGAGGGCGGAGAGATGGGAGAGGAATACAGGTGGGAGACTAGTCAGTCAGCTAGAGAGAGAGGGGGATGAGAGAGAAAGTGGGGCCCGCTTGCGTGCGGCGGTGCGGGCGGATGGATCGGGCCATCAGGGGAAGGAGGAGAGGAGGCCGGCCACTATCCCTTGGCGCGCCCAAGGGGCGGCGGGGGCGGGGGCCTCGTCGCCGCGTGCCCTCCGTGGCGCCAAGTTGCAGCGCGCGCGTCGGGGTGGATGGGGGTGGAGATGGAGACGGATTCATTGAACCTCCGCGCGGGACAGCTACGGCGTAGGGCAGAGATGTTTGTTTGGGCTGGATGCAAAGATGATGCAGCATGGTGAGCAGCGTTACATGCATGCATGTTGATCTTGGGACTGATCTGGGGTTTCTTTCCTTTTGTTTTTTCTTTGTGACATAGACCTTCGTTAGTTTCCGCATGTTTCTGCAAGTAACGTATTAAAAAAACGTGTCTTCCTCTCTTTAACACGTTTTTCAATGTATTTTTCTACAGAAAATTCAATCAACTTTCACGAACTAAACAAGGCCATAGGTAAGGTTATCTGTTCACTCCATGTAGGGATGGCACCCGCGGATTCGGGTGCGGGTTCAGTGAAAACCCGCCCGCAGCCAAACCTGCGGGGTAGGAAAAAACCCACCCACGAGAAACCCGCGGGTGGATTTCTACACCCGCACCCGCACACGCACCCGTCGGGTTTCGGGCGGGTTTCGGGTGCCCGCGGGTCTGGGAGCATCACATGCATAAATGATGAATTTGAGCATGGTTTAAGTGATTTCACAGTTTCACTTTTACCCATATAGTTTCCAATTTTCTAGTAGTATAAAAATTTCAATTTCTATAGTCTCCAAATAAACATATAATCAAATAGAGGTCTTCAAATCAACAAATAAAAATTCACAGACAATGGTACATTTAAGTTTTACAATGCAGTCAACATTAAGGAGGACAACAACATGGTCTCCAATTCAACAAATAACCAAATAGATTAAACTATTACAGCTAACATTCAATATAATGTATGAGAAATCTTATATTGCTTTTAGTTGCATTTAGATGCAACCACAATCAATAATATACTTTACAGTATGCGGGCGAGTATAGGTGCATCCGTGGGTAAAATTTCAGACCCGCACCCGCACCCGCGAATCTCGGTTTCGAGTGCGGGTGCACGCGCGGGTGGAATTTTTAACCCGCATCCCACCCATCGGGTCCAAAACCCATGGGTGCCCGCACCCGCGGGTTGAATTGCCATCCCTAACTCTAAAGGTCCAACGTGGCTGCACACGCGTTGATGGCAGTGATGGATTTTAGTTTCTTCTTCCTTGGTGAGGATATATCTTCGCTGGTGGCTCACATCGACCTTCATGTTGCTTTATCATTTTTTTCATTGCAAAAACATTGTAAACAAAACTTAGGGCTTGTTTAGATTCAAGTGGATTAAAGGGAAACGAGAGAAATTGAAGAAAAAAATAGTCCATCTTTTCTCAAATTTCTTCGTTGCCCTCCAATTACCTGTATCTAAGCAAGGCCTCAGAGGGTGCCTCGATTATTTTTTTTATGAATCAGAGTGATATGGGAGGATGTTTTGAAGTGGTACACCCTAGGAGGGAAATAGGAAATATTTTATAGCTTAGGGCAAGAAGGAAGCGCTGGAGTTATATTCACGTATTTTTTGAAAACACAATATTAAAAACAATGATATAAATTAAAAATAAGCATATGTGTATTATATATGATTTTTAATATTCCAAATACTAAATAGAGAGGGCTCTAGCTTTTGGTTTAGTCGAGACTTGAGAGCCCTCCCGATTTGGAGAAAAAGAGTAAGCAATGAAGTGTCGGAAGACCAAAAAAAGAAAAAAAGGAAACAAAATAACAAATCAAGGAGGAAGATAATTCCGACGAGGTTAGCGTTGGGTCTCGGGGTTACCTGTGCGCTTTGGGGTCCAAAGAGAGCTCCGTGGAGACTACCGCCAAGTGGTGGAAGTGGGTTGCGGGTGAGNAACCGCAAAGGCTAATCCATGTATTGAGGCCATAATGCCTGGGTGCCCGACCACGAGGATTACCGAGTACCGACTACAAACAAATAAGACTCCGAACGAGACATGACGGCCAGATC
>CM014273.1:16362546-16377583 GCA_004135705.1 Alloteropsis semialata | reverse complement strand
ACTCGAAAGAAAAATAAAGGTAGTAAGATCCGATCGTGGAGGGGAGTACTACGGTCGACATACCCCTTATGGACAAGTTCCTGGACCTTTTGCAAGGTTCCTACAGGAAAATGGCATAGTAGCCCAGTATTCAATGCCGGGCGAGCCTCAGCAAATGGAGTAGCAGAAAGGCGCAATCGTACCTTAATGGATATGGTGCGCAGCATGATGAGCTATTCCACATTACCATTGAGTTTGTGGATGGAGGCCTTAAAAACCGCCATTCATATTCTCAATAGAGTTCCAAGCAAGTCGGTGATGAAAACACCGTATGAGTTATGGACAGGGAGAAAACCTTCACTCAACCATTTGCGTGTGTGGGGGAGTCCTGCTGAAGCCAAAGTATTTAACCCAAACATAGGAAAGCTAGACCCCAAGACAGTCAGTTGCCATCTTATTGGCTACCCAGAAAAATCGAAAGGTTATCGTTTCTACTGCTCTAGTGGGCACACAAAGTTTGTGGAAACGAGACACGCTAGATTCCTAGAGGAAGAGATGATCAGGGGGAGCAAGGTAGTGCGAGAAATTGACCTTGAGGAAAAACGGGTGTTTGTGCCCATCCCGATAGAGCAAGAGCCCTACTTCACACTACCTGTTGTCGCTGGCCCCACAATGGAGCCAGCACCTGCTGTTCTTTTGCCTTTACCTGGTAACCCGGAACCTGTCCTTCAGGAGCCAGTTGAGCCAGTGGCAGAGTAACAACAGCCTCAAGATGAACAACCACAAGTAGAGGAAGTGCCAGCTGCGGAGCCTTCTGGCAGACCGCAAAGAGTTAGAAAATCTCCAATTTCAGATGACTACATAGTCTATGAATGCGAAGAAGTTCAGATGGAGGGTGATCCCGCTTCATTTGAAGAAGCCATGAGAAGCGCTGAAGCATCTAAGTGGCAAGAAGCCATGGAAGATGAGTTGAGATCCATGAGTGCAAACAAAGTCTGGGAGCTAGAAGAAATTCCTAATGGAGCCAAAACAGTAGGCTGCAAATGGGTCTACAAGGTGAAACGTGACTCCAAAGGGAATGTAGAAAGATATAAGGCGCGACTTGTGGCGAAGGGTTTTACCCAAAGAGAAGGGATAGATTATAATGAGACATTTTCTCCCGTCTCGAGCAAGGATTCTTTCAGAATCATAATGGCCTTGGTAGCACATTTTGATCTAGAATTGCATCAGATGGATGTAAAGACAGCATTCCTAAATGGAGATTTAGAAGAAAGAGTTTATATGGCACAACCGAAAGGTTTTGTCGAGAAAGGAAAAGAAAGAATGGGATGTCGTCTAAAGAAGTCTATCTATGGCCTAAAGCAAGCATCTAGGCAATGGAATCTAAAGTTTGATCAGACAATCAAAAGATTTGGGTTTAAAGAGAATGTTGAGGATAATTGCGTGTATGCAAAGTTTAAGAATGGGAAATACATTTTCCTAATACTGTATGTGGATGACATTCTACTGGCAAGTAGTGATGTTGGTCTGCTGCAGGAAACCAAGAAGTTTTTGTCCTCAAATTTTGATATGAAAGACATAGGTGAAGCCTCATTTGTTTTGGGCATAAAGATTCACCGAGATAGAAGCAAAGGGGTATTGGGATTGTCCCAAGAAGCATATATAGAGAAAGTTCTGAAGAAATTCAATATGCATAAGTGCAGTCCTTCACCTGCTCCTATAGTCAAAGGTGACAAGTATGGGGCGCATCAGTGTCCGAAGAATAAGTTTGAAAGCGATCGCATGAAAGCTGTTCCATACGCTTCAGCTGTAGGAAGTCTACAGTATGCGCAAGTGTGCACACGCCCAGATCTAGCTTTTGTAACCGGGTTGCTTGGCAGATATCAAAGTAATCCTGGTATGGAACACTGGAATTTGATAAAGAAAGCCTTAAGATATTTGCAAGGTACAAAAGGTCTAATGTTGACATATAGAAGAACTGATAACCTACAGATAGTAGGGTATTCAGATTCTGACTATGCAGGAGATGAAAGAAAGTCCACGTCAGGGTATATATTTACTCTTGCTCAAGGAGCTATTTCGTGGAAAAGCCAGAAACAAACAATTAACACTGCGTCATCGACGATGTATGCTGAGTTTATTGCTTGTTATGAAGCATCAGGGCAGGTGAACTGGCTTAAGAAATTCATACCCGGTTTGAAGGTGGTTGATAGCATCAACAAACCACTAAAGTTGTATTGTGACAACGAGCCAGCTGTATTATACGCTCACAACAATAAGTCTAGCAATGCCGCCAAGCACATTGACATCAAGTATTATGTTGTGAAGGATAAAATCCGGGATCACGCCATCAGTCTAGAACATATAAGCACAGAAAAGATGCTAGCGGATCCGCTTACGAAAGGCTTACTGCCCAACGTGTTCAGAGGACATGTAGCCGGCATGGGTTTAAGGGAAAGCCTGTGATACCTGGATAGCAAGGGGGCCCAAGGCAAGAATTCGTCTCTAAACAGAAAAGGGTTTGTGGCTGTCGAGTCTAACGGTAATGACTGTGATGACGGAACATGCTCAATACTCTGATTTGTGATGGGGTGAGTTGAAAAAGCACAAGGCGATAGAAGAGATCAAGGGGGAGAATGTTAGATTGATCTCAAGTGGGCTGGCCCAACGGCAGCCCATTAACCCCTTAATCGCGCCCTGATCGGGGGCGCCTAACCCTAATGGTTAGTGGGCCCCCGTCGCACTGCGCTATATTAAGAGGGGTGGGGGCTGGCAGGCTCGGTTCACGAGATTCGCCGCAGCCACAAACTCCACCCCGACAAACCCTAGCTCTCCGATCAGAGAGGCGCAGCAGCGGCGGGATTGCTCCACCGACGTCTTCCTCCTGCAACGACCACGCCGCCGTCGCCATGGCGAACAGCGCCGCTGGGAACCCCGCCGCCACCGCCGATGGTCGACCTCTAAACCTCTCTGTTCATTCTCTGTTCTTCATTAGTAGTTCTTGTATAGGATCTATTTCACTGTGTTTATCTACTGTTATACCCGAACCGAATCTACTGCTAGTTGTAATGCAAGTTCTATCAGTATCTACTGTCCTCGTGCCAAGGCACTGCTGCAATCTGTTGACAATCTGCTGCAAACCACCAACCTCGTCTGATCACAGCCTCCTTCGCTCGCTTGGTGGTCTCGGGCTCTCCGCATGGCGGCCCCGTCGGGCGCCCGCACCTCGCACCGGGAACGAAGCGGCGCCCATGTTACACGTCTGGCAGCTGGCTCGATCGGCCAGTCGACTTGGTCGTCTCGCGGGCCGGTTACTTGCGAGTCCGGCTTGTGCCATGCTGGCGGGCATGGGCCGAGGTGGCACAACCACGTGGGCTAGTGTGTTAGCACCACTGGCAAACTGCAACCAGGCCGGCTGGGGGGTGGCCGGGTGGGCTTGTGCGACAAATGGGCTTATGGGGGAAATGTCGAACCGGGTGTGCTTTATGATGGGTCTATGCAATTTTACCTTCTGTGAGAGTGAGACGGCTTTGCCGGCGTTTTCTTCTCATTGGAGAGACAGCCAAAGTGACGATCGATCCATCGATGTCACTGAGGGTTAGTTCACATCGATCCAGTCACGCATCGACGAATGGCCGGCCGTCGAGTAGCATCGACCGTGCGTGTATGCATAGGTTCGGAGAAGTGCCACGTACGTCATCTGGGGATATGGGTTTTGTCGTCCACACGTCGTACGGTTGTTCCAAGATGGGCAGTTAATTAGCACGTGCATTTCGCAGCAGCGAGTGGATGTACGCACAACAGTGTAGATATGAGGCCGTTGCGGTGGGGATCGTTTTGGTCGGCGGCAGAGTGCATCCAATAATCAACACGCGCGCGGCCAGTGTTGAATTGAAACCCAATAGAGTCATGCATGCATAGCCATACGCGTCGTCTAGAGAAATCTCTGGCCAACTCGTGCTGCATACATGCCATCCATATGGACCATGGTTGATCAAAGCATGTGTCATTCACGCCTCCACCTCACATTATATTGTTTACGTGCAGCACGATTATAGATAGGTCAGTGCCTGCCAGTCCATAACGTTCATACGGTTGCTCACTGATCGACTGGCCGTGAGCCCATGACAGTGATCGATGCCTTGTCTTCTGCGTGCCCAATCACCAATCAACCACGCAATATTCAGTGTATACTGAGTCCTCGTCGTCGTCCATGGCATGGACTGATCTATCTGTATATGTAACCAATGCATGTCTAATTATTACTTTCTCCTTAGGGTCGAGTAGAGCTTGTCATCCAAATATGATCGAGATCTATCTCCATGGCCGTGCGAGGTCAATGACCCAACATACTACACTACGCAAAAATGAGACGTCCCATGCATGCACGTGTCTGGGACACGACGATAAATGTTTAGATAGCTGACATACTATTTATGCCGAATTTCGTCGTGCCATTTTGAGACACTCGTGTGATGAAAATCCATAAGTCGCTAACCACTCATCATAAAAGGTATACTATGACAATAACATATTTTTTTTTTCGTGTTGTAGTGTCATATTGTTGAACAGTAAGAACATGTTAGTTCTTACTTTAAATTTGATGAATTAATTGTCATGTGTTGTGCTTGGTTGGAAGTGCTAGCAAAGTGCATTGCAAAGCGGGATCCACTTGCAGCCGAGGTTTTCAATCAAACATGTGTTGTTTGAACTTGCCTAGCTATCCAATTGATAAGCAAGCTAAAACTATAACTGCAAATGTGGCTCTTCATAATTTCACAAGGGACAGTGCCATATATGATACTGATTTTGAAAATTATTTTGGTGTTGGTCACGGTGGCACGAGTAATAATGATGATGGTAGTGCTTGGGTAGATGATAGTGATATGATTGCTTTTCAGGCATCCATTGCTGCGGTTTTGGTACCATGGTTGCTTATTTAGGCCATTTTATTGTTTTGGTGATATGAAGAGAGACTGTAACTGGTCCTGTAAGGACAAATTATGTCTTAATTAGAACTTAGTGAATTTCATACTCTCTCTGTTTTTATTTACATGTCTATTAGGTTTGTCCTAGGTCAAACTCGGTCAACTTTGACCAAGTTAATAGAAAAATAATGACATTTACAATACCAAATTTGTTTTCTTGAATTCATCATGAAATATATTTTGTTAGTGCATATGTTTGATAGCATAATTGTTATATTTTTTATAAACTTAGTCAAAGTTACACAAGTATGACTTAGAACAAACCAGATGCGATATATAAAAGCATGGAGAGAGTAGTGTAAAAATTAATGCAATTATTGCATCCAGTGCTTATCCAGCAACGAAATAAGTTACATAATCAGCACAGACTATCTAACAACAAAAAATTAGGTTGCCAAATTCTCAATTTCTTTGACAGTAGATTCTTTAGAGAATCGCTACTTAGAAAAGCTATATCAATCGGGTCCCTAATTTACCAGAAGTGATGCGCAACATGCCAGGACCATTCAAATTATTGTGACATCTATGCAAACACGTCACAATTATTCCAATGATTGTGACTGATTTGGAAACAACATTTTTTGTTAAGTCATGAGAAACATATCCGTCACCACTGTCGCTGGCAGTCACAAAAAAACTCACGGCCACCAGGGCTATTCAAGTTTATGGTAGTGTACTATTCCTGTTTATTACTGAAAAATTCATAGAGACTACAAGTCACAAAAACTCTTTGCTTCGCCACAAACGTGTCATTCTCGATAGGGACTACAAGTCTCAATCTTTGTCCTTCACTATGTGGCCTTGCCTTCGGTGTCGTTATTATATAATCTCTTTGCCCGTGCACACACATGAAAGCACACAGGCAATGCAAGAATGACCGTGGCGCTGTTCCCCGGTACTCTAGTCCAACAATGGCGACTCGCTGCGATTCTCGTCGTCGCCGTCGCCCTCTCTCTCGTCTCCATCCTCCTCTCATGGTCAAGGAGACGGCGCAGACGACGCAGGTCAGCCCTGCATCTGCCGCCGAGTCCCCAGAAGCTGCCCCTCCTCGGCAACCTGCACCAGATTGGCGCGCTGCCGCACCGGAGCCTCTGGGCGCTCGCACGGCAGCATGGGCCGGTCATGCTGCTGCGCCTGGGCTCAGTGCCGACGGTGGTGGTGTCCTCGCCGGAGGCGGCGAGGGCTGTCATGAGGACGCACGACGTGCACTGCTGCAGCCGGCCAGCCATGCCGGGGCCCCGGCGGCTGACGTACGAGTACAAGGACGTCGCCTTCGCCCCCTACGGCGACCATGTTCGCGAGATGCGCAAGCTCTTCGTCCTCGAGTTGCTCAGCATGCGCCGCGTGCAGGCTGCCTGGGACGCCAGGGAGGCTCAGGTATTACTCCATGAAAGCGAGGTATCAAAAACTTGTGCAGCTTCTGAAATTCTACGTGCCTGAACTGAAGCCCTGAACACTTTCTTGATAGGTGGACAAGCTTGTTGAGAACCTGACCCGTGCCGGACCGAACCCGGTGGCGCTCAACGAGCACATCTTGAGCGCCGTGGATGGCATCATCGGCACGGTGGTGTTCGGCGAAATCTATGGCACGGAGCACTTCAAGACGAAGTTCCTGAGCATGCTGAATGAAGCCATGGACATGCTCGGAAGCTTCTCCGCCGAGGACTTCTTCCCCAACGCTGCTGGCCGTCTCATCGATCGCCTGACGGGCCTCGTCGCTCGTCGTGACAGGATATTCAAGAGGATCGATGCCTTCTTTGATGCAGTCATCGACCAGCACCTCAACCCCACTCGCAACAAGCTTGATGGCAAAACCTGCAGATCAGACCTAATGCAAGCGCTGATTGAGCTGTGGAAGGACAACGGAAGTGCGGTGCCTTCTACCCGGGAGCATGTGAAGGCTATGCTATTTGTAAGTAGGAATTTTCAGTTATATATAAATGACCATACACATGTTTGACTTTGCGTTTACAAGAATTGGGTGTTTATGTTACCAAGAATTGGGAGATCTCCCATACTCCCATGTTATTTGAGTACCTCTTGAATCTTGAATTCTTGATACGTTTGCAAGGATTATTGTGTTTTTTTCTTTGCTTAACATTTCGAGATTGTTCTACTTGATCTCAGGATACCTTTGTAGGCGGAATCAACACAAGCGCCGTAACCATGGTGTGGGCGATGTCAGAAATTGTCCAACACCCGGGGGTACTGAAGAGTGTACAGGACGAGATCAGAGATGTGGTAGGAAGCAAACAGAGGGTTTCACGTGGCGACGTGTCCAAGCTCAACGTCTGAAGATGGTTGTGAAGGAGACCCTCCGGATGCACCCTCCTCTAACTCTTCTACTTCCAAGGGAGACCATTCGGCAAGTTAACATCACAGGCTACGATGTTCCGGCAAACACAAGAATTATCGTGAACGCATGGGCAATCAGCAGGGACCCTACCGTTTGGAAAGACCCAGAGGAGTTCAACCCAGAGAGGTTCATAGGGTCGAACACCGACTTCAATGGCGGCAATTTCGAGTTCATGCCGTTCGGATCCGGTCGCCGGATTTGCCCCGGGATGGCCATGGCTGTGACTAACATGGAGTTCACCTTGGCCAACCTGCTGTACTGTTTTGACTGGGAACTCCCACAAGAGGTGAGGAAGGAGGACATAAGCATGCAGGAGGCAGGGAGCCTGGCGTTCCAAAAGAAGACACCACTCATATTGGTGCCAAGGAGGTACCAGACCTGTAATTGAACTTATTCATAACCAACAAAGCTGAAAGTCATGTGGTTTGGTTGTCATTATTTTTATATCCAAGGAATTACATGTTCAGTATTTCCAAAATGTTCCAGGTTTGGTGTTCCAGATATTTGTCTAAATAATACTCCCTCTGTCAGAGAATCTAGATTTTTTTAGGAAAAAAAATGTTTCCAGACTCTGCACCCGCATACAGCTAAGTTTTTACACCATTTCTGCCAGATGATCAGAAATAATAGGGAAAAGTGTAAGAAAAATAAGAAAGTGATGAAAAACAAAGTCTTTTAGTTGCATCACACTAATACAAACTTGATTTTTCTAGTCACTATTTTTCACGGCCGGTTTTTCAAAAAGTGGCACTAATATATTTTCACAGCCGGTTTGTGGCTTGCACCGGCTTTGAAAATGGATCACAGCCGGTTTTAGCCACAAACCGCCTGTGAAAATCCATTTTCACAGCCGGTTCTAAGCTACAGTACAAATAAATTATTTATTTTTATTTTATTTTTTTGATATTTGTTATTGGGCTAGGAGCACACAAGGGATAACAAAAAATTTCAGCTCAATCGGATCTAAGGTGTGGTCTCTAAAAAATCATAAAGATTCAAAATATTTAATATTAAAGAAGTGCAACATTGATTAGTTTGCACACCCAAAAATGTTATTTTTTCTTATATTACATAGTCATAATTTTTAAATATCTTATACTACATATATGTCGCCATGGAGGAGTTTTGGATTTTATTTGAAATGATTTGCTATTTTTAACTATTAATTTCTATGTACTTATTCTTAGTAATTCTAATTTGAACTACATGTCTCTTAACTAGCTCTTACCAAATATTAGAAAAATAGTATCTGAGGATATATGCTCTAGTTTAGATCAAATCCTGAAAAATATATCAAAAGTCAATAGGTTTGCTATGTATAATTCACACTTTAATTTACTCTTTTATTTGTAATAATAATAATAATATCAAAAATGTATCCAAAAATTATAAAAATTATCATGGAGTCCTTTTATAGGTGTACAACCTTCTCATACAAAATTTAATACATTTCAAAAAAAATAGACTATACATTGTTCATAAACATATACATCTCTCACACTCTTTCACAAACATCTTAAGACAAACTTTGATGTTTGTACATCCGAAAACTTATTTTTGCTCATATGATGTATAAATATTTTTTACATGTTTTATACTGCATATATTTTTCCATTTAAGAGTTTACAAATTGTTTGAAATGATTTGCTATTTTCTATGAATTAAATGAATTTTTAGAACTTATAAATAAATTTTTGTACAACTATTTTTTATTTTTATATTATTTTTTGATATTTTTCCTGAAAGCAAGTGCATGTAAGGAACTACCACAAAAATTGTCATCCTAATTGGATCAAAAGTGTTATCTATATAATTTTATAAAAATTCGGCACGGTTAATATAAAAGAAAGGCATCACTCATTGAGTCACAAGCAATAGTTTGATGCAGTGGTAAGGGAAGTTTTTGCACTCATTTAAAATTTTTATGTGATTTTTATTTTTGGTTTTTGAAATTATTTTCACAGCCGGTTTTAAACACGATAAATCGGTTGTGAAAACTGATTTTCAGTGCCACTTGATTAGCACCTTTTTTGAAAACCGGCTTTAAAAAGGGGTTTAGGACCGGTTGTGAAAATCAATTTGTAGTAGTGTCACCATCCATTTTTGCAAAGATATCCGTAGTGACAACCTCCAACGTTTTGCTTGTCAAATGGAAAGTGTCACTAGATTCCTCACGCTGTAATAGAGACCAGAATTGCAGCTCATATACTCTTTAACAACAACCCCCTTAAAAGAAGTAAACCTTCCTTTTTTTCTAAAAAAACCAAACCGTTGCGCTATACCAAAGAGCCTACATAAGAGCCATAACCCCATGAAATCAATAGCCATTTTCCCCTTTCTTTTCACATTCCCCTTAACCACATTCCAAGCACATTTGTCATTGACCTATGTAGGGTTTCACCTATTAGCTATATGGACAATCCTCCAAATAGACTTAGCATGATAACAGTAAAAAAAGAGATGTTTTGGATGTACATGGTGGGTTTGGAATTGAATCAGGCGAGCATAGTTAGTTTTGAGTTCTCTGTCTCTCTATATATGTCTGAAATGAGGGTTCTGAATTTGCAAAAAATATGCATGTCTTCTAGTTAATAATGTTCCTGCCTTTTATATTCTAGGTAGGCAGAAGTAGTACTATCCTCGTTTAGGGTGTGTTTTGATGCACGCGTTTTACATAAAGTTTATGTATTGGACCGCGTGCACATAGAGAAGAAATGAACTGACATGGTTCTCAAAGTGTAAACTTTATACAAAATTTGTGCATCTAAACACCCCCTTAGGCATAGTGTTTATCCTTGGTTAGTCATAGTACTATATATTCTTTGAGAGGCAAAGTACTATTCTCGGATAGGCAAAGTAGTCTTATTAGTTAGGCAAAAACACGATTATTAGTTAGGAAAAGTATCGTGGAACTAAACGTAGCTTAGTTGGTTAGGTTTCTTGTGGTGGACCTGCCCACCTGGGTTCGAGTCTCCTACTCGGCACGAGTGTCGCACTTTTCTGGATTTATTCCAGGATTTAATCAGTGCTATTCTTTTAGTGGTAGGCGACGTGCCCATCGATAGCGAGGTGCCTGTGATGACTTCATCAATATCAAGATCGGAACAGCCGACCCAGTCTCTCGGAGGCGCTCATAGGGGTTGGGTTTGCGTGCGTGTATTCATAGGGGTGAGTGTGCGTGCGTGTGTGAGCGTCTGTGTCTGTACTGGTCTTTCAAAAAAAAAGTTAGGAAAAGTATTGTTTTTTGTCCGTCGCTTATTGTAGCTAGTAAAGTATTACTCCTCTGTTCAAAACTGTAGTTCACTGTTGATTTTTAAAATACAACTTTGACTATTCATCTTATTCAAAAATTAGTACAAATAAATAAAAATATGAGTTGTCCTTAAAATACTTTTGATAATAATACAAGTAATAATGAAATAAATGATATGAATATACATTTTTGAATAAGATGAATGGTCAAATGTACATTAGAAAAGTAAATAGTAAACAAAAATTTGGAATGGAGAGAGTATTCCCAATTATATAAGTTGCTTCCTGTGTTGTTTAGGTAAAATATATGTAATATAACCTTTTTTTTTATTGTAACAAATGGGCGCTAGCTATTTTTATACTTGTATACGTAGTTTTGAGGTTCTTATTTCTCTATATGTCTAAAAATGAGGGTTCTCAATTTTGCAAAAAAATATGCACGTGTCTTGTAGTTAATGTCTTTACTTCTAGGCTTCTAGTGGCTAGACAAAAAGTACTGTTCTCATTTAGGCATTGTGTTATTCTTGGTTAATTAGGAAGTACTATATTTGTATAGGCAAAGTGCTCTTATTAGGTAGGCAAAATATTGTTGTTAGTTAGGAAAACTACAGTTATCGGTTATGCAAAGTATTAGTTTTGGTGGCAAAGTACTATATAGACTTTGACATGTGTGCACCTGTTATTTGCGTGTGTTCAGTATTACTTCAGTTTATGGACCAGAATATATGCTGATAACATATACTAAAAATATCTGCAGTGCCATATATAGTTCTTCACGCGCCAGGTGTGTCACCATGCATGCTGCAGATGTGACCGGCATTCCAGCTCCCAAGCCGCACCGATGTGTTTGAATGTGTTTGGTTCAAGAGTGAAAGGAGTGATGGAATGGAATGGTTTTGTTTTAGTTTTAGTTTTTAAGGATGGGATCCCTCTATCCAGTTTTCAGAAATGAGATGGCTTCAATGCAACATCTAGAGAAATATTCTTTTTTGAGAACGGTTCTATCCCATCTCATTTATCAACCAAACATATGAAAAAATAGTTGAGATGATTCCCACCACATTCAGGCCCCGTTCAGTTAGAGAATTCCTGTCTGAAATCATTCCTGCTAATAAAATCTTATACAAAATTGAATAGCAATCCTGTCCTGGACTCCTGGACCATTCCAGCTGAAAACGAACGGGTCAATGAACCAAACTCACCAGAGCTGTGGGGCCCACCGCGGACTCAGCTTTCAACCAGAGCTGCGTCCGCCTGATACGCCACAGTCCGGATTCCGGACGACCGGACGATTTGCCGCTCAATAGAGAACGCCATCTTGGACACGAAGCAGGACACGTGGCAAACTCAGGTGCAAATGGTATACGCAGAGCACATCAGACGTCACGCATGCGATCTTCAACCGAATAAAAACAGTGGCTCGCGACCAGACGAGTGTCGCCTCCAAAATGGCCCGGTGACGTCGGACCGCATCTCCACGACTCCACCGGTGATGGGGCCGGGCAGTGGTGCGAGCCACTCCAGTTCGGTGAAAAGAAAACAAGATCGAACATGCGCCACAATTTTACTATTTTTTTTATGTGGAAACAAAACTATTGCCAGGAGAAACCATGGTACTAATAGGTGATCGTCTCCGAATTTTGAGTTACAAATCATGAAATACGTTGAACCGCTTGCTCTTACTATGCGGCTCGTAAAATATTTATATACTGGATGGATAGAACTGACTGACACAAAAATAAATCCACTATATAATTAACCCAAACAGCGGGCCATCCACATGTGCACGCAAGAGACTTGTGTTTGAGTCTGGATCATATCGAACACTCACTGTCAGAAAACTCTGTATCGGTCACCCCTCATGAGTATCGGTTGTTTATAGCCCGGTATCAATCTTGGCATTGGTACCGGGTCTAAACTAGGTAGGCCTCAAGGACTCTTTGGTACCGGTTGGTAATAACCCGTACCAAAGGGTCTTTCACAGGTCAATTCAAAAGGAAAGCATCTGGAACTTGGTCAGTTGTGGTGTGTAGGTGAGATTGTAAGGAAGCAACGCACGAAGCAGGAAGTCATGGGTTCGAAGCCCGCGCGACGCACGTGTGTATTTTCGCGTGAAAAATCGTGTGACTTGTGCCTTGCGACGTGCCCGGGATTTAATATATTTTTTTGGCTTCAAAATCTTTGGTACCGGGTCATGTTATGACCCCCTTTGGTACCGGGTGAATAACCGGTACCTATGGCCGAAGCCTTTAGTCTCGGTTGCGCGGTACCGGTTGTAGAACCCGGTACGTATGGCCCTTACCAACAGGTACCGATGAGCAGTTTTCTGGTAGTGACTTAACTTCGAAGCATTGCCATATTTTTGAAAAGCTGTACTAAAGTAATCAGTAACATGCATGTAATAGTATATGATTGTTTTCTTGTTGTTCTCAACAGGATTTCCCTTGACCAAATATAGTTTTGCATTCGACTGGCTACCTGACCTTGTTCCACCTTTTATGAAAGAAAATAAACGCTGTTTTTGTTGTCCAGGTATACGCTTATACCTAGTTTAAATTAAATTAAGAATTGTTTTATTATAGCTTATTGACATTTTTAGTGAAACTTATATGAAAGCCGAACATAAGGTGTTACACTGGCCAACCATATTTCAATCTCATGAAAATTTATGGGAGTTTCTACCTCTGTTCTTAAATATATGGCACCATTTGACTTTTTTCTTTGTTTGACTATTCGTCTTTTTCACAAATATTTATAAAAAACATAGGTCTATAGTTAATTCAAAATATTATTGATATTAGATGTATTGGTATCCATTTTATTTTATTTAACAAACTAACTAATGAAATATTGTTGATCAAAGTTGAAATAAAAAGTCAATAGTGTACTATATTTAAGAACGGAGGGATTAGGGAAAGTCAACTATGTGGTTAAGTTGCCTCAAACTGTTACTTCTGAGATTGACTTTGTGGCCATCCATGTTTGGCATTTGGTAGCATCACCATTGTTCACTCCTGCACTGAGCTAAGTATCAAGTTGATTGTGATGCCACTTAGCTTGTATCAACATTGATACCTTAATTATGATTCAATCCAAATCCTCGCCAAATTAAAATGCAGATGCATACATAAAAAGTACTCTCTTTGTTCGAAAATATAGAGCATTTTCGTTTCATCATGCTATAAGTATCAAACTTTGTAGCAGCCTTTCTTATTGCAGACCTCAAGAACAGCGAGCTTGTTTTGGATTTGGTGATTGCGCTCAATTTACATATCGAGAAGAAATGATGCTATATTACTGGATAGCTAACCTTCTTAATTAGCCGCATCCAGTCTTGCCCTATAGGTGCGCTGGCAGCCGCGGCTCCGCATGCAACGCCAGCGGCTTGGCCATGAAGGTGTTTTTTTTCCTTGACTCGCTGAGGTCGATGGTGGTGACCCCAGCTGGCTTGCTCCAGGTGAAACACTGGAGGAGCCTGCCGAAGAGCATGATGCTCATGGCGGTGCCGAGCGAGGCGGCGACGCAGCCGCGGCGGCCGGTGCTGAAGGAGATGAACCGCAGATCGTTCTCCGCGAGCGAGACCTCCGCCATGGGATCCGCGGGCATGTGGCGGTCGGGATTGAAGCGGAGCGGATCGTCCCAGACGGCAGCGTTGCGGCCGAGCCCGATCCGGCTGAGGATGACGTGGCTGCCCCTGGGGACGTGGTAGCCGGCGATGGTGGTGTCGGCGAGCGCGACGTGGGGCACGTTGAAAGGCGCGACGGGGTGCAGCCGGAACGCCTCGCGGATGCAGGCCTTGAGGTAGTTGAGCCGCGGGATGTCGGACTCCTGCACCAGCCGGTCCCGGCCGACGACTTCGTCGATCTCCTCCACCGCCTTCTTCATCGTCTCCGGGCTGTTCACCATCTCCGCCAGCGCCCACTCCACCGCGTTCGACGGGTTGTCCACGGCCGCGAACGTGATGTCCTGCAATCATCCACGCATCATACTCGGTAAAACATTTTGTCTGCGTGTCACGTGTCGATGTCGTGGCAGAATGCAGAATTTTTTTTTAATTTGGTATTATTTAAATAGAAAATAGCAGCCGTAGGGTCAAAATGGCGAAATTGCAACTTTAGTATCCAGTCGGCCACTGAATAGCCGAATAGGGACCTATCGGCTCTCCAGAGGCCGATATGTACTTATCGGCCCCTGAGTAACCGACAGGACCTCCGACGTGGAACTGGTCGCCTCCACGTGGGCCGACACGCCTCCACGTGGGGCGACACGTAGGCTGTCGGCCCACGGAGGGGCTTATCGGCTGCTGAGTGGCCGACTAGTCTTATCGGCTACTCCGCAGCCGATAGGTCCTTTTACCCCGCCGTCATCCTCTTCCTCGAGTTACTGTGCTCGAATCGTCGGTCATTTTCACAGCGCGAGTGAGGAGAGCAGGAGACGGCCGGGGGCGGGGCGAGGTCGGGCG
>CM014273.1:16330245-16350008 GCA_004135705.1 Alloteropsis semialata | reverse complement strand
TTGTTTGTCTTTGTCATGATATGAATGAGTTGTGCTTGTGTTCTTGCTATCATAAGATGCTAGGCTTATATGATCATGAGTTAGTCATATACCCTTGCTTCGGTAGTATAGACTTCAGTGCTCTCATACATATTAGACTTTGCTCTAGTTCAACTAGAGTATGGTTTCTTATGCATAATAGTCTCCATGATCTATGCCACGGCATTGGTCCATCGGCCATTCTTATGGTGACGTTGATCATAGTCTTATTCGCTCGAGATGGTCAACATGTTGTGAACGATGCGAGTATGGTGCTCGGGTTGGAATAATCGATTGGATATGAGTGTGCCCCACGGTTTGGCCGGGGTAGGCCGCAGGTGGTGATAGCCCTGTTGGACACTTTGAAATTCCCACGTTTAGTATTGAGTAGTCACTTCACCATGCGTAAGTGGCACGGGAGGCTATCTCCCTAGGTGCATAGGCTGAGACTGTATATGTGTATGAATGCTTTGCTTTACCTTGATCAGTGCAGTATATAGGAAGTACATTAGAATCTAGATGCTATCTCTTAGTCCTTCTCCTTTGCCTAGTTAGTCCTAAGATGATCCCGCGTGTGTCACACTACCATTATATCTTATTATTTTACCCTTGTCCTTTGTATATGATTCTATCCATGCTATTGCTATATTTATGATTGCAACAGTATTCTTAAACCAACCACCTTCCTTTGGGAAATACGATACCCTTGGGAATACTCATGGGTGAAGTACTACAATGGTATATCCTTGCGCTTGCGGATTCATTCCATTTGTTAGAATACCATAAGGCATATCCTAGCGCCGTTGCTAGAACTAAACATTCTAGTGGCGACATTAAGAAATGCCAACACTACCCCTAGGTGCTCCTAAATCGAATGGTACAGGGGAGAATTTGGGAAACTGCTCCGTACCTCTGACTGGAGCAGGTACTAGGGTCGTAACGACCCCAGCACCCAGACTCCGGTGGGATGAACACTTGCCATGGCTGAATTGCGTGAGCACCTCCGCATTGCGGTAGCCACCCAGATGGTCAGGGGCAGGCTGCTCCACTTCAGACGCCTCCTCGAATCGAGGCGCCTTCTTGGGAAGATCATGGATGAAGTGTTCGACCTTGATCTTCAGGTCCTCCATCGTGGTACCGAGCTTGTTCATCTTCTCATCCATACCCGGCTTCCACCCTTCGATCTCTTCTTGATCTTCCGCCAACTTCTTCACTAATCCCTCCAAAGTCTTCATTGATGTCTGCATCTCCTTAATCAACCAGTGCGTCTCGCGATTGCCCTCATCAATCTTCGTGCACAGCCGATCCAGCGCGAAATCTTCCTTGGGTGTTGCCATCGATCCCGCCTTGACTTGCAACCACGTCAGATGCAAGTGCGCCGGCTCCAGGATGGGTCTCGGCTTTGATGCCCGATGTAAGAGTACTGATGTATATGTGTACTGGTGATTCACGATATCACGCTCACGATAACAGCAATATCTTGAGGTTCTCTCCACGCCGCCTCACGACGCCAACACCGCCAAGTTATCTTCTCCACCAAGATGATCCCCTCCACCCTCCACAGCTCCTCTATAACACCTACAGACGCGCACGCACATGCAACACCCTTACAGGGCTGTGGCCCAATTAAATTCTCAGTCAGTCTCCATTGAATCTGATACTGGGCTTCTTGGGCCTTGTCGACACCCGCTTTGGCCCATTGTCCTCATGCGCGATGCCACTGCTGCCTCCTACTGCGCCTAGTCACCTCTGCTCGATCCCTTCTTCCCCAGCTTCCCTAGCGCCATGGTGGTCTTGCTGACAGCCGCCACTTGAGGCTGACGAGCCGCCTAATGGCCGCGTTGCCAGGCCGTGCCTCCACACGAGGTCGTCGTCCAGTTCTGGTGCTTCACGTGGCCGCACCGCCGAGGGGACACGCTGCTTGGTCGTCCTGCCTAGGTGCCCTGCAGATGAGATGAAAAAGGAAAGGATAAGTGAGAGAAGAAGTGATAGAGTGAGAGAGGGAAGATATAAGGTGGCCCTCAATATATTACTACCTTTGTTATTTTTACATGTCATGTTATGTTTGTTTAAAGTTAAATATGTCCAATTTTGACCTAATTTATAGAAAACTACAACAGCATCTACAATGCCAAATTTATTTTATTAATTTCACTATGAAATATATTTTAATGGTGCATATAGTTGGTAGTAATTCCACTATGAAACATCATCATTGTGTTTTGAGCTTGAATATCCACCAATGCAACTCTATGACGGAAACTAAAAAAATGTGACATTTTGTGAAAACGTCATGAAAAGTTCATCATAGATTAACAGGTTTGTTGTAGTGATATATTACTCCCCTTATTATTTTTATTACATGTCAAGTTATGTTTGTTCCAAGTTAAATATGTCCAACTTTGACAAAGTTTATAGAAAACTACAACATCTTTTTTTGAAAGGACCACACAATAACATCTACAATGTCAAATTCGTTTTATTGAATCCATTATGAAATATATTTTGATAGTAAATATATTTGGTAGTATAGTTGTTGTTAAACTTGATAAAAGTTGGAGTGTAAATTTGATTTAGTGCATGTAAAAAAGGGAGGGAATATTCAAAACTCAAAAGAACACCGGCAAAAATCACATCTTAATTTGTGATACAAACAAGCTAATAACAATCGACCAATAAACAAGAAAGGAGAATAGACTAGCTAATTGCTAGTACCGATACACTACATAACACAAAATCCTTGTCAAGTTGTCATCATCAAATAATCCTAGCCTCATTCATACGGGGAAGAATCCTCAAAATCTGGCATAGCCACCTGACTTTTCAATCCTCATTCTGGTTCATACACCACACCCCGGCCGGCCCCATGAACACCTGTGACATACAGGCCATCATTTGCTCTCATTTTTCTAAGGTAGATCTCATTTTGTTTAATTTATAGAGCAAGAACAACCCCAGGCACCCTTTTTTTAAAAAAAGAACAAAAGGAGCTCATTGGTGCCACATTTTCCTAGCAACATTATGTGGCTTCGTCGGTACATCAATATTGTCAAATAAGTGTGTGCGCAATGCGTACCATACATTTACAAGAGTACGTGCGAGAAAGCGACGACGGTCCGACGAATTCCTTATCAACTGGTACGTCAGCCAGCACTCGGCATCCATTTGTGTATGGCGCTCATCAAGTTTTGGGTCACTATTGGACGGTTTATATGTTTTTTTTTTCTGTCGGATAGGCCGTGGACGAAGAAGCTACGCGTGCTACCCGTATCCATCTACTTGCAAAAAGAGGACGGCGCTCATGAAGGTTTGGCCTTTTGGATCACTATTTATATGTTTTTTTTCTGTCGGATAGGCCGTGGACGAAGAAGCTACGTGTGCTACCGGTAGCCATCTACTTGCAAACGTTAAGAAAAATTGAAGTCAAAGGGACTCGAACCCTAAACGCACAACATCTCTCACTCTAATCAGTTGAGTTAGGCTCAGTCCCTCAAACAAACAAGCACTAAACAAAGATATTAATGATATACAACCTGTGGACCAATGGTGGTCACCCTTGGATTATGAGTGATTGACAACCGTTGTTTGGTTTGATGAATATCTTGGCTCGTGGAAACAAATATTAATGAAAGTAGACCAATTTACACGTGCAATGGAAAACAATTATTCATGACGTGTAAAAACCATGGTTTAGAAAAAACAAGGCCTTGATCCTTGAATGGACTTTCCAAAATGATAATGGTTTTCTAAACAATAGAAATTGTTGTACTAAAACACCTCATATAACCTTCGAAAACCAATATATTCTGCAAAATCATATTCTATATTTCTAAAACTCCAAAACAAATTGTCAGGGCAGCCTAACATATTGATGATTTGGCTTTGTTTGTAACAAACAATAAAGCTAAGGGTAGGGAAAATGTTCTGCATGTTTAACTGCAACTAGCTAGAGATGGACTACACAGAGATAGCCGAGTAGAGGGTGCGCAGGCAGCCGTGGCTCAGCGCACAGCACCAGCGGCTTGGCCATGAAAATATTGTGGCTCGACTCGCTGAGGTCGACCGCCGCCATCCCAGCAGGCTTGCTCCAGGAGAACCCTTGCAAGAGCCTGCCGAAGAGCATGATGGTCATGGCGGTGCCGAGCGAGGCGGCGACGCAGCCACGGCGACCGGTGCTGAAAGTGATGAACCGCAGGTCGTTCTCGGCGAGCGTGACATACGCCTCGGGATCAAGGGCGATATGGCGGTCAGGGTTGAACCGGAGCGGGTCTTCCCAGACGCCGGGATTGCGGCCGAGGCCGACGCGGCTGAGGATGACGTGGCTGCCCTTGGGGATGTGGTAGCCGGCGATGATGGCGTCGGCGAGCGAGACGTGGGGCACGTTGAAAGGCGCGACGGGGTGCAGGCGGAACGCCTCGCGGATGCAGGCCTTGAGGTAGTTGAGCCGCGGGATGTCGGACTCCTGCATCAGCCGGTCCCGGCCGACGACTTCGTCAATCTCCTCCACCGCCTTCTTCATCGTCTCCGGGCTGTTCACCATCTCCGCGAGAGCCCACTCCACCGCGTTCGACGGGTTGTCCACGGCCGCGAGCGTGATATCCAGCGACTGAGCTTTGACCTCCTCGACGGTGAGCACCGGCTTGGCCTCGGCGTCCTTGAGGGAAATGAGCACGTCGAGGAAGTCCTCGAGCTCCCGCCTCTCGCCGCTCTTCCACTGCCTCCACCGCTCGTCGATGAACATGTCCTGCAGCCTGCTCACCATCTTGCTGGCTTCCCTGACCATCTTCTCGTGGCCGCCGAGGTCGATGCCCGCGAACCAGGGGAGGTAGTCGGAGACGGAGAAGGAGTAGAGGAGCCCTAGGGAGGTGAAGACTGCGTCCACGTGCTGAACCTCCAGCGGGCCAGGGCCACCGTCGGGCTGCGGCTCGCCGAAGTATCGCCTGTTGAAGACGAGGCGGCGAACGACGTTCGCGCAGTAGTGGCGTGCGACGTGCCTGACGTCGACGGCGCCGGACCCCGCTCCGGCGAGGTTGTAGACGTAGCGTGTGAGGTTGTCGGCCTCGTCGGCGCGCTTGTCGTGGAGCCACCTGTGGCGGGAGGGGCAGACGATCTCGGAGGCGAGCACGCGGCGCATCTTCCTCCACTGGTCGCCGTAGGGCGACATCACGGCGTCCATGTAGCCTCTGCTGAAAGCCTTGGAGGCCAAGGTCATCGGACGGGAGGCGAAGTTGGCGTCCTGCTTCTTGAGCACCTCGCGCGCGATCTTGGGGCAGGTGATGGGGATGACGTGGACGCCGCCCAGCTTCACGCAGGCGATGTCGGTGCCCATCTCCTTCATGATGAGGTGGATCCACCGGAACGCCGGCTTGTCGTTGAGCAGCAGCTCCGGCAGGTTGCCGACGACGGCGCGGTGCACGTGCTCTTTCGCCGCGGCCTGAGGGTTTGGACGAGGTACACGAGCATCACCATGAGCAGTGACACTTGGAGGAGGGCGGAGGAGGAGGGCAGGGTGGCTCCAAGCGCCGGCGAGGCAGCTGCCGCCAACGCCTCCATTGCCATGTTTAGTTCTGCAGAACGGGAGCTAACGACTGAGAACTGGTCGATGAGCTCTTTGGTTAGGCAGGAAATGTGGCCCGGCTGCGATGCTTCTCGAGTGAGCTCGACCGAGGCTGTGGCTATTTATGGTGTTCATCGATCGATCGGCTGGGGATCATGATACGCTTACGCGTGTGATCAGGGCATCTGGAGATGATACGCGTTGTTGGCTGGAACTCTCGATCTCTCTCTCGACTATGAACACGAGATCAAGGTTTTGGTGCCGCCCAAAAGAACCAGCAGTGTTTTCTGTTGTATCCTTCCCCTGTTATTGTGCTACGAACGAGTCATGGCCCGCCCATGCCGCATCACCAGCGGAGGTCCGCGCACGACGTCCGTGCGACCCGCACGCCCGATCACGACGCAGCGTGGAGGCGTACGTGCTCACCTAAAACTCCGGCATGATCAACATATCACCCGCGAGCTGATCCTATTACACGTACGAAAATGAAACTTTTTTTTTGCGAGGAACGAAAATGAAATTCCAACAGAAAGGAAACCAACTAAATATGTACACGCGTGTGATCACACGTGAAACACATGTAGGGTTTGTTTGAGAACTAGTGTATTAGAGGGTAATGGAAGGTATTGAAGGAGAAATTAACTCATTTTTTTCTCAATCCTCTTCATTCCACTTCAATACACCTCTATCCAAATAAGGCCGTAAGAAGGAACTGTGCATATGTTTAGCTAACATCAAGCAGAAGGCACAGCGACATTGTGAATTTGTAATGCTTACACAGCCACATATTATTAGGGGTCGACAATGCTTGACACGGCAGTGTATGGTGGATAGCCCATAGATCTCAGACAGTAGCCTTCACCTCCACCCATAGTGGTGGGTAAGTTTTTAGAAAATATAAGTGTCTGTTATTATCAGTAATTATAGAATCTATTGGGTTGTTGGCCGAATATTTCTGATTTTTTTAGAATTTCTAGAATTTATCTTTTTTATAGCATGTCTTGTGAGGATTAATGTGTAATCTTGAAAAAATCTCTAATTAGTAATAGTAAAATTCCTTCAAATCTTTGTGCACCAGTGTCAGTTACAAGCATATATATATGGAGATTGATGCACATTTTGTTCAGGAGTAGAGGTTCGGATGGGTCAAGATCACGTGCTTCACGTTCCATCGTCTTTTTCTCAGTTTATTTGTTGATATCTTTTAAGGTTTTCGCCGTTGTTTCTGTATTTGAGAGACACACTAGCATCAATGTCAAGGTGGCTGCGTCCAAGGGAAGCTACGCGTAAGAAAAGAAAAGAAAAAAAAACGGGTGGAGCACATATGGATGCATCCACCATCTATGCCTCGGCTAGATATCAAATATATAGCATTCCAGTTGGATGTCAAGTTAGTTAGGATTATTGTTGATAATCTTCTGTGTATCATGTATATATATCTCTCATTGTAATAAACTCTTTACATATAACATGCAATTCTAATTTAGTTTTTTTGGCTCTTTCTAGATAGTTGAAACTATATATCTTACTAATCAATATGTTCATAGTAGAACAAAAACACAAGCTTACTATTCATGATAGAAGTAGTTAAGGGAATAAAACGAGACTACGTCATGTCATGATAGCTAAATTAAAATCTATGGCAGATGCTCAATTTAACCTAGAGAAGGGAATAAAACGAAACCACATCATGTAATTTTGCTACATTTGTTGTAACACACAACCTCTCCTCATATGTTTAGTAGGAAACCCTGAGTGGTGTCAAAATGCTGAAGGTTCAATTCTCTGACTGACCTCACGATAAGCATGAGCTGCAATCATTTCCTCCACAACTCCCTCGAGAGCCCCACTTGATCAAGACAGGATGCCCTCCAATTATGTCTTTCTGCACATTTGGGGAAAAAAAGGGGACATTTTCAGTTTATTTCTTGCTGAAAGCAAGGTGATGTGACCTTCCCAATAACGTGGCTACACTGATAGCAACTTATCTAGAAGAATGGTTTACCAACTTCTTTCTGCTAATTTTAGTTTTTGTGGAAAATTTTGTGGGAGCATTTGATGATACCAAAGCTCAATTAATCCATAGTCATCATTTTTTATGCATCATCTGTCGCTCCATTTTACCTGTTTAGAGATCAAACTGAAGGAGAAAATCAAAGAAGTGGATGAAAAAAAATAATAAGGGAAAGAACACCATTTTGTGTTGTTGTAGCATTGAAGAGAGCTGCATACAGTAGCGGTTTTGGCATCATTGCCTCTATAAATATCATAGTACATCATGCACCTGAAAAAAATTGATGGAATAACTTCATTTTTTTATGGAATAATTTCATCTATATCTTTATTCGAACTGATGCTGTAAATTTGATCAATTCGACTAAGTTTTCACACAAAATAATACTGCATATCACAATTGCAAAACTACACGTTATGTGCTATATGTTGTCTAGAGTGTTCTGTTTTAGGTGCGTGTCAGGGTGGTTGCTTGATTTATAACTCAGTTTTGAAGGAATGAGAATATTCAATAGAACTCAGTTTTGAAGCAATGAGAATATCCAATAGGCCCCATTATTTTTCAAAAAAAAGAACTGATCGGATAGCATTTTTCTTATCATGAGAGCCCTCTCTTTTTTGAAAAGCACCTGCACCAAACTCAAGAGCTCCTCACGCCTTTGACCTGACTGCACCGCTACCACATGCTGACATGCCAGGGCGAAGCTAGAGTAAAATTTGAGGTGTGATGCACACTAGTATAATTATATAGAAATTTGCTAATTTTGTTTATCGCAATAAAATTTTTACAAGGAAATTTGTTTTTTTGGGTGGTGCATGTGCACCAACTAAGCTAAACGTGGCTTCACCACTGCTAACAAGATCTGTGTAGGAGAGGTTAGGACCGCATTGGTACTGCTCAAACAACAATAAAGGAAGGTTCAACTAGCAGGCTTTCTAATAAGACCCTAGCTCATGTCAACACATAAAAAACTGCATTTTTATCTAAATGTAAACTGAGCTTTTTTATGTGTTTTTACTCTATACTGCTCAAATGTTTTGTAATCTATGGTCCAGTGTCAATTCTAGAAAATGTTTTTTTAGGGGAATTCTAGAAAATGTTGGTATAGACTCCTCTAAAATAAAAAGAAATAATTGACATGAAAATTCATATTCAAATTCAAAAAGATCATACTCGTGATATATTTTTCATTTAGTACTGTTTACTGATGCCAAGCGATTAGAGATTTGGTACTAACACCTGTTATACTAACGGTAAAAGCCTTTGTAAACTATTTATTAGACGGGATAGAACGTAAGAATAATAAGTAAATATAAAATATAATGATGTCAACATTTTTGTACGTCCTCATTGGAGCCTCAAGCATGGTCAAGCTTCTAGTCCGGTAACTCCATGGTTTGCCCTAATGTCTTCAGAAACACTTGTGTCTCCAATTAGTTTCTCCTAGACAGCTCCTTTCTAGTTTTACTAGCAGGGTGGTTATCTATATAACCTATATAGATACACACCACTAAGAGTCATTAACTCTATTTCTCTCAACATGCAGGCTATCCACATCATATAGGAACCCACTATATCAGACGTCACGTCACCATCCACTAGGACCATCTATTTATGTCTTACACCAATTTTCTATGACTAATAGCTTCCATACATGTAATTTATTAGTCATTGTGAGTACCACACTATAAAATTCTCACAGTAGAAATACATGGAGGATCAATCATTTAAAAGTCGTTCTCTCTAAACACAATGAACATATTTTTATGTGCAATGTGTTCGCAAAAGAATGTTACCAGGCAATCTCACCTTAGTATTTCTACTTTCAAATTTCACCTTATGTACAATGTCATTTTCAAAAGAATGTTGCCATACAATCGGCTTATTGTTTCTACTTTCAAATTTCACCTTAAAATTTTGTTTAAGAAATTCCCGCAGCAACACGCAGGGTACCATCTAGTACTTGTATGCTGCTATTCCCTGTACAAAAAAAAATGGTCACCTCAATACTATAGAATGATTTTCACAACCGGTTTGTAAGGGTCCATCACAGCCAGTTTAGGGTGCCTCTAAAAAAGATCAAAGGTGATAATAATGGTTTTCAAAGCATGTTTGTTATAGCAGTGGCTCCAACGGCTACAGAGCCCACCCACTTACGAACTGGCGGTGAAAACATATGTTATGACCGGCGTTCGGTACGCCCGGAGGAGGCCCATTAGTGGCTAGACGCAGGGAATTAGGGGCTTGGCCCAATATCTATTTATATTTATTTAGTTTCTATTATTAGCAAGAAGAGGGAGATATATAAACAGATGTAAGACACGTTGGGTTAATTAAGCAAAGAGCAAACAAGTTGCTCGGCTTCCTTTAGGGAGCCGGGAGTTCCCCTGAGCCCTAGCCGCCCCTTCTTCCTCCAGCACGCGACCACGGCGCCCGTTCGTCGTAGGGCGCCCAAGCCGTGGCCGCCTACTTCCTTCCCCTACCTCCTACGCAGCAGATCCCGAGCCCTAGTTCCTATCAATCTGGTATCAGAGATGCCAGGCGAGGACGACAAGAACAAGGCCCCGGCCTCCGCTCCGATCGACACCAACAAGCTCCTGACCGAGATGCTCGCCAAGCTGGAGAGCCTCACCACGCGTGTGGAGGCCATGGACCAGCGCCTTCCCCCCCAGATGCCACCCGCCACCGACCCTGGCGCCGCCCTTGGGATGCCACCCCTGGGATCGGCCGCAACCTTGGCGGCGACCTCGGCGGCGACTTCGGCGGCAACCGCCGCCTCCATCCTGTCCACCATGGCGCCGGCGACATCGGGCGGCCTGCCCATCCATCGCATCAACTTTCCGCACTCGCCGTCGCCGATTCCGGGGAGTTTCGATCTCCCCCGCCGGCCTCGTCCAGTGCACCGGGCGGCGCCGGCGCACATGGGGGACTCGGCGTACCACGTTTCAGCAAGCTGGAGTTCCCGTCGTACGCCGGCCTCGAAGATCCCCTGAACTGGCTCACCCAGTGCGAGCAGTTTTTTCGGGGCCAGCGTACGCTTGCGTCGGATCGCGTCTGGCTCGCTTCGTACCATCTTTCGGGCGTGGCTCAGACGTGGTACTACGCTCTGGAACAGGACGAGGGCATGCCGTCCTGGGAGCGCTTCAAGGACCTCTGCCATCAGCGCTTCGGGCCGGCCATCCGCACCAACCGGCTCACCGAGCTGGCGCGCCTGCCGTTCAACGGGGGCGTCCAGGACTACCAGGAGCGTTTTAACGCCCTGGTCTGCCACACGCCGCAGCTCCTGCCTACTCAGAAGGCGGACCTCTTCGTGGGCGGACTCCCAGATCACATCCGCGTCGACGTCGAACTCCGCGAGCCGCAGAATCTGCAGACGGCGATGCACCTGGCGCGCGCCTATGAGCGCCGCGCCGCAGCGACCGCGCCGGCGCCCTCGCAGCCGTCGTTCCGGCCACCACAGCGGGCGGCGCTGCCCTTGCCGGCGCCGCCGCGCTCACCTGTGCCGCCGGCCGCGTCACCGACGGCCCTACCAGCGCCGCCGCAGCAGCTGGCCCTCCCGGCCCCGCCCCGACCGTTTCGCCGTCTCACGCCAGCCGAGATGGCCGAACGTCGGCGCCAGGGCCTTTGCTACAACTGCGACGAGCCCTTCGTTCGCGGTCATCAGTGCAAGCTGCTGTTCCACCTGCTGATCACCGACGACCCTGAGGTCGGCGCCGACGACCCCGCGACTGAGGCGGCCCTGCACGCGGCACTCATGGCCGAGCAGCCCCTCCCGGAGCCGCCAGCGCAGCACGACGACGAGCAGCCGGTGGTGTCGCTGTACGCTCTCGCCGGCATCCGCACCAGGGACACCATGCAGGTGCCGGTCTACATCAACGGCCATCGCTTGGAGGCCCTCATCGACACCGGCTCCTCCCACACCTTCGTCGACGCGGCGGTCATGCGCCGCATACAGCTGGCGTCCGAGCCGGCCAACCTCCGGGTGACTGTCGCCAATGGCGACAAGGTGCCTTGTGCGGCGGTCGCGCGGAACGTGCCCATGCTCGTGGGCAGAGAGGAGTTCTCCATCACCTGCTTCAGCATCCGCCTCGGTGGCTTCGACTTGGTGCTTGGTGCGGATTACCTGCGCACCCTTGGCACCATCCTACTGGACCTCGACAGTCTCCGCATGGCGTTCCAGTGGGGTGGTCGCCGTGTCTTCTGGCGGGGGCTGGGTGCGCCCTACACGGAGGACGCCGAGGCGCACGTCCACTCAGTCGCCGCTGACCCGGATCACCCCTTCATCGATGACCTTCTGCGCGAGTACGACGACGTCTTCGCCGAGCCTCACGGGTTGCCGTCGTACTGCCCCTACGACCACAGGATCCACCTCCTGCCGGGGACGGCGCCCGTGGCGGTCCGGCCGTACCGCTACCCCCAGCTACAGAAGGACGAGCTCCATGGCGCCTGCTTCTTCACCAAGCTGGACCTACGGTCGGGGTATCACCAGGTGCGCATGCACCCCGCCGATGTGGAGAAGACGGCGTTCCGGACGCATCACGGCCACTTCGAGTTCCTGGTGATGCCGTTCGGCCTCTCCAACGCGCCGGCAACCTTCCAGGCGCTCATGAACGACGCGCTCCAGCCCTTCCTCCAGGTGGTCGACCGCATTGGCCCGGTGGCATATCGCTTGACGCTGCCGGCGGATGCTCGCTTTCATGATGTGTTCCATGTAGGCTTGCTCAAGCCTTTCCATGGCACGCCTCCAGCAGTGGTGCCACCACTGCCGGCCCTCGAGGATGGCCGTGCGCTTCCCACGCCGGCCCAGGTGCTTCACGCCCGCAAGGTACAAGACTCATGGGAGCTGCGGGTGGTCTGGGAAGGAGTTCCAGCTGAGGAGGCCACTTGGGAGCCGCTCCAGGACTTCAAGACTCGCTTCCCCGATTTCCAGCTCGAGGACGAGCTGTTTGTCGAGGAGGGGAGAGATGTTATGACCGGCGTTCGGTACGCCCGGAGGAGGCCCATTAGTGGCTAGGCGCAGGGAATTAGGGGCTTGGCCCAATATCTATTTATATTTATTTAGTTTCTATTATTAGCAAGAAGAGGGAGATATATAAACAGATGTAAGACACGTTGGGTTAATTAAGCAAAGAGCAAACAAGTTGCTCGGCTTCCTTTAGGGAGCCGGGAGTTCCCCTGAGCCCTAGCCGCCCCTTCTTCCTCCAGCACGCGACCACGGCGCCCGTTCGTCGTAGGGCGCCCAAGCCGCGGCCGCCTACTTCCTTCCCCTACCTCCTACGCAGCAGATCTCGAGCCCTAGTTCCTATCGACATATCACCTAGAGTTTCCATTAAACCGGCAGTGTAAATCAAGATATTACATTCTATATAGGATGTATCCAACAGCCTTCAACTAGCCTTGTAGCAGGTAATTATGGAACCATCTCTAAACACTAATAGTTACAAATCGAGAGGTATAAGTTGCTTACCGCAACATACAGTGTGATGGGACGTACGCCGCTCAATATGGTGCATGCCACGACAGTCTATCTTTTTCTAACATACATGCATGTGCCACATGGTGTGATGTCCATCACTTAATGTGGCGATGGTGATCCTAGATGACTTCTCTGTGTGTCCCAGAAGCATCATGAGATACCATCTGGGTACCCCATGTATATTTCTTCCTGTTTCCATTTGATGTTTCGTTTTCCTCGAAACTGCACAATGTCAAGAGTGTGCCTGCAATCGTTGTACGCCAATGTCATCACACGTGCTCTTGCACATGTGTATAAAATAAAATAAACATATCTTCAGAAAAAAATAATAATACACCTATCCCTGGTTGGTTGTCGCTTTCTCTGTGCTTGTCATTTTCGTTCTTTTGAGAAGGATCTTTGTAATTGAAACCAAGTAGAGGACGAATGAACATCATGTTAAGGAAAAAATCTGTGTCCGCATGGTCCAATGGCTATGGGTCGATCATTGCCGACCACACATGTATACAAATATGTTCATAAGAAAGACATCTCTTAGACAGTCCTCCCATGGATGTCCACGCGTATTTCTCTGTGGGAATTAGACAGTCCTCCCATGGATGTCCACGCGTATTTCTCTGTGGGAACCCACAGCTTGGCAGCTTGTTACAATGTTACTTGTACAGGTGCGAATTGACAATTGAGGCACAAATGTGTCGGTTGGGTTTTGCTGCTCCTCTTTCTGAATGCATCAGCTGCTGCCCAATTGTCACCTTCCCCCCTGCCAAACGATGTGTGAGCCATGCAGCCATGTCCATTGATTTGCATGACGCCCTGACTTCCCAAAGCACAGCCATTTGGCCGCCTGTTCACCATTCAGGCTGTGTGCATTTGAACCTAATTACGTAGTAGCTACAACATGAAACAAAATGGATTGCTAATGATTTATAGCATCTACTCAAAAAATTCAAAGTTTCAAAAACCATCGTGGGTGTAAACACCTTCCCAAACAAGTCAATTATATCTTGGAAGAATTTATTTCAATTTGGAATAGCTATAATACCAAACCAACCAAAATGGGTCTATACTCTTTTATATCATCTATTCAATAAGTTTCATTGTTTTTAGAAATCATTTTATGGGTAAACAACTTAGGTGAAAAGTCAAATATAACTTTTTCTACAAATTTTTATTTCAAATATATAGTATCTCTGATGCTAGATCAAAACAAAATGGTTTTCTATTGATTTATGTCATCTATTCAAAAAATTTCAAGACTACAAAAAAACATCATGAGTATAAGCAGCTTACCTAACAACTCAAATATAGCTTTTGGGAAGAATTTTCATTCAAATCTAGAATAGTTATGATCCAAGAAAAATGGATTTATATTCTTTTATAACGTCTACTCAAAAAAATCTTTTTTGCAAACCATCTTACAGGTAAATAGCTTAGGTCAAAGCCCAATATAACTTTTCCACCAAAAAATTATTTTAAGCTATGGTGCCCCCATCAAAATAGAATGGATTGCTGTTGATCTATATAATCTACTCAAAAAATTAAGATTTTCAAAAATAGCTCACTTAACCATTTAAATATAACTTTTCAGAAAGAATTTTCATTTCTAATCTAGAATAGTTAACTGCGGTGGTAGATCCAAACAAATAAGTTGCTATTGCTTTATAGCATCTACTTAAAAATTTATTTTTTAAATCATCTTATGGGTAAATGGTTTGGGTGAAAATTAAATACAACTTTTTAAAAAGTATTTTTATTCAAAATCTACCATAGTTATGGTGCTATATCAAAGCAAAATGGATTGATATTGGTTTATATCATTTTGAGAAAATTCAAGATTTTTAGAAGTCTCAATCTACTTTGTTTTGTTTCAACCATATGGTTTGGTGGGAGGCTCAAGGTGGATGGAACTAGGGATGCGTATAGACCGTGGCACAAGTTAATGGCCTCCTTACTTCTTTCTAGGTGTAGAGATGATCACTGCAGGTGTGGGCGTCGTTCTTATATTCTTTGCAGAGATAATCTGGATTTTTATAATTTATGATCCATTTTCTTAGAATATATGGTTACAGTAGATATTCTTATAATATGCATTCAAAACTAGGGATGCTAATGGGCACATTTTACCCGCATGCCAAGGGGCAAAAACCCGCTAGTGCAAGGATCCTGGTCCAGGCTCAAGCCCACGAGCATGGATGTAGATTTGCAGTTGAATTCAACAGGCAAAGTTTCGCGTGCGTGAAATTCTCGTATCCGTGTCTGTCTACACGCGAACCTGCTACGTTTCCTGACTTGTAGACCCCATATATGCATATACAAAGAGAATAAGCCAAAGCCCTAGGGTTTCTCTCCTTATCCTCCCACTCCACCAACCCCTAAGCTACAGCCCCCTGCCCATCGTGGTGCCACCCCACTTCCTCCGCTTGTTGCCTCACCGCGCGCCGCCTCAATCCCCGACCCATCGAGCTAGGACTGGGCATAATTAACCGAGAACCGAGAACCGAACCGAACTAACCGATAACCGAACCGAAAGAACCGAAATCGAGAAAATCGGTTAGCTGTTCGGTTCCAGCATCTTACTAACCGAAATAAGTCCGGTTAGTTCGGTTCTTGGCCTCGGTTAACCGAAGTAACCGATGGAACCGAATAACCATATAGGCCCACTTACCATCCCAGCCCAGCAGCCCAACAGCCTCCTCCCTGCTCTTTTATTCCCACGAGAAACCCTATCCACTCGGCCGCGGGGGACGACGTCCTTCTCTCACGCACTTGCGCAGCCGCCGAGCCGCCACACTGGTCCCTCACGCAGCCGCCCGCGCCCCCGCAACTTCGCAAGCACGCCGACGCCGCCGACGCCGGATGCGCTCCTCGCCCGATGCGACACCACCTGTTGCGCCCCGCTTCGCTCCAGACCTGCAGCCTCCGTCTGGTCGGGCCGTCGGTTCCAAGCAGATGACGGCCTGGCAACTGGCCCCTGTCCACTCAACTCCTCTTCGAAGAGACCCATTCGCTGCTCTTCAACATCAAGCTAGAGCCAAGTCAAGCAGCTGCCTGTACCCCATCCCATCTGTTATCCTGTGATGTGATTTGTCCTAGTGCTGTTGACAATGTCCCAGGTTCCCTCCTGATTCTTCTATTTTGGTTTCCTCCCGATTCTTCTGTTTCGTTGGATGTGCCCATTTGTTATTCTGTGATTTGATTGTGCTACTCATTGTTGAAATTCTGCCCAGATTTCATTCTCATTCTTCTAATTTGGTTTGCTCCTCTGGAAATCATCGGTTAGTTCGGTGAATAACCGGAACCGAACCGAACTGACCGAACCGAAATTCGTCGGTTTTCATTTTGGCAAGGAACCGAACGGTTCTCGTTTTCTAAGAACCGAACTTCTTAATAAACCAAAGAACCGATCGGTTCGGTTCGGTTTAACCGAACGCCCAGCCCTACATCGAGCTAGCAAGCTTGAGGGACGCCAGAGAAGGAAGCCGAAGAACGAAGCAGCAAGCCTCGTCAGAGCCACAAGCCTCGCCAGAGACACCCACTGAAGCTCGCCTGATGGGCACGGGCATGCCTATGGATGATGAGCGCACGCACATTTTAAAAACAATTTCTATTTAAAAACAAGCTTCGCATGCCCACTCCTCGCGGACAATGATTCGGAGACAATTACTATTTAAAAACAAGTCTTAAGTTGGCATGTTTTATTTCGAAGCTGCATTGCGCCATATGTTTAAAAAAAGCCTCAATTTGGCATGTTTTCATTCGACTCTGCATTACGCCATATGTTAAAAAAAATAGAAGTCATTTGCTGAGTATTTTTGAAAATTGGAATCCATTTTTAAATTGTCAGTAATAGTCTCCATCACCTATTTGTTGGGTTCATATAAAAACTCGTGATTTTTCAAATACACAAATGGCGATGACCTTGTCCATGGTAAAAACCGATCCACCGGGGTGATGCCATAGGATTATTTCACCACTCGCCGCCATGCTGAATGGCAGGGAGCCAGGGAGGCAGCTTTTCGGTCCCGTTGGACCAAGTTTTAGGGCCTGTCCAATGCAATATAAAGGTGCGCTTACGATACATAAAATGTTATGTAGAGATGGATTCGGATCGAATACATATAGAATCGAATCCGGATGTCACCTTTTACCATATTTTAATTCAAATACGAATCAAATATAAATCTTGTCAGATACGAATATGAATATTGTCTATTCTTATTGAATACGAATACAAAACGAATACATCGAATACAAATTCGTATAGATGGCTTCATCACGTGTTATCCTTCGCGGATACAGATAATATCGGATATTTCACTTTTTTTTAATACAAATGTGGATTCGAATAGAGGAAAATAACGAAAAGTGAATTCGGATACATCCATTTAACATCCATATTAAAATCGAATACAAATACGAATACCCATATTGATGTTTTAAACGGATACGAATACGGATAATTCGAATGTCCAGACATCCATATCCATCTCTAATGTTATGCCATAATGATTGCTGAAGTTGAATTAGCCCAAAAGGAGCTGTACATAATTATCAACAGAACAAGAACACAATTTACCTTATTTGCACGCTATCTGATAACATTAGCCATATTTGTAGCCACAAGGAAAAAACTAGCATAAACCAAAGAACCTCATATTGAACAGCTAGAAGTAAAATATTCCAGTCGTAGACCTTGTGAAAAGGATGCAGTGTCTAATCATACTTCAATTCTAAAATTAATTTCCAACAAGAAAATGTACCAAGTACGTACTGATCCATGCAGATACTGTGCACATAATAGGCAGCGAGCAAAACGGCAAACAGACTAGTGAAAGATTGATAGCATCAAGATTCCAAACCCGCAACCGACGAGAAAGTATGCCCATCTGTTCAGCCGCTATCTGGAATACAACAATATCAAGCACACTGCACAAATGAGGTGAGATGGAAAGCATGCCCTTATCTTCAGCCGCTATCTGGAGCACAATATCAAGCACACTGCACAAGTGAGGTGAGATGGAACAAGCAAAGAAAATCAAGATAAGGCATATTACAAGAAGCACTCAATATCTTTAAAGGTACAAAGTCCATGTTGGTCATTGCGTATCAAGATCTCACTTTAACTTTCCAGTAGTTCTTACCCCTAATAGACTACACATTCTACCAAAACCATGGAATCCCATCTCAAATCCCCGTTTCCTTTATATGTCAATCGAGCAGCACCATGCACGACGTTGCAACAATACCTTGGAAACAAGGTACTCTAAGTTTCTCTAGACAGCAGTTTGATCAGTCAATCTTCACAGAAGCATATATCTTCCTTACGAACCAAAAGCAGGCATAGAAGCCAATGGTACCAGTCAGCACAAAGAAGGCATACGAGATGATCAGCATGTAACCAAAGTACAGGATGCCTGAGACAAGCTTTGTGATCTCCAACTTATTGAAGAAGTAGAAGATAGCATAAGCAAACAGATAGAGTGCTGATGAGCCTGCAGTCAGGTATGCCCTCCACCACCAGTGGTAATCCTCACTGCAGAGTTGGAAGTAGCATAGCACAATCGTGATCTCAGCGCAGGTCACAATGAGGATGATGAAGACTATGAAGAGGAACCCAAAGATGTAGTAGAACTGGTTCAGCCAGATGGATGTCAGTATGAAGAAGAGCTCAATAAAGACAGCCCCAAATGGCAGTATGCCACCAGCAAGTATAGCAAAAGCTGGCTGCAGGTACCATGCTTGCTCGGGAATTTGCCTGGGAATCTTGTTTGTCTTCACTGGATCCTCAATGGCTGGCTGCTTGAATCCCAAGAAACTTCCAACAAAGACCAGCGGCACAGAGATGCCAAACCAGAGGAGAAACAGAGCAAACATTGTTCCAAAAGGAACTGCTCCAGATGATTTCTCACCCCAGATGAGGGCATTCAAAAAGAAGAATACTGCAAAGATAATGCCAGGAAACATGAAGGCAGTTTTGAGGGTGATCTTCTTCCACTCAGTGCCTTTGAACATCTTGTACAGGCGAGACGAGGTGTATCCTGCAAGTACACCCATAAACACCCACAAAAGGACCATAGCAGTCATGAGTCCTCCGCGGTTTGCAGGTGATAAGAATCCAAGCAGCGCAAACATCATGGTTACTAGTGTCATCCCGAAGAACTGCACGCCAGTGCCAACATAAACACAAAGGAGGCCTGAGTGGACAGGAGGCCGGAATACATCACCATGCACTAACTTCCATCCAGTTTCTTCTTGGGCCTCATCCTGATTGTCAAGCTGATTATAGTTTGCTATGTCCTTGTAAAGGGTTCTCATCATGATCATGGCTACCATACCAGAAAGGAATAGGACAATCATCAATGAGTTAACAATTGAGAACCAATGGATTTGGCTATCGCTAGAAAGAAGGTAGACATCCCAGCGAGATGCCCATATGATATTGCTAGCCTGCAATATGTCAATTTAAAATTAATCAAAATTTGGCGAATAAAAATCTCAGTGAGAGAATCTTGAGAAATGAATTATACCTCAAAGGTAACGTCATAAGAGAATACTACATATGAATCAGGGGCCACCTCTTGAGGAGTGTGACTACCAGGTGTAATCTTAATGTTAGCATTGCAAGTTTGCGCTGTTGGATTATTATCATCCCAGGCACCGTATTCATGCTTGATGCTGTAACACACGAGCAGAAAGAA
>CM014273.1:16308759-16327082 GCA_004135705.1 Alloteropsis semialata | reverse complement strand
TAACATAAATATATTTGGGACATGGAAATGCAACGTTGATTCCAAGAAAACAATTGCCAAGTTTTTTATGAGAATTTTAGAAAAGAATTTCTAGTGACTTTTAGGTCAATGTATTGCGCCAAAAGGCATACCAACAACCCAAACTTGAAGAACCGCCAAAATTAAAATGACAGCAACGAGCAACCCAACGTCCTATAGAATTAGTTTAGTTGCCAAACCAAGGAGCAGCACTTTTCTCCTCCATACGCCAAATAAGTCACCGTGTGCCGTACACGCAAATATTACGTTTGGGTATGGGCCAGCCTGTTCGCTTGGCTTATAAGCCACCAGTCAGCAGTACTTCAGTCTTACAACAAATCAGCACCAGCCACCAGTACTTCAGTCTCACAACAAATCAGCACCAGCCACCAGCCAACCGAACAGGGTGATATTATGGGTCAGTGGGTCACCATGGGTACGGAATGGTGGGAAATGGTGCTATTATAACCCATACCCAAACCCCTTTTTTCTCCCAAACCCTCCGATGCAACAAAGGAAAAGTTTTATTACACCACTCATTGCCACATCCCACCTTTTATTTCCAACAACAATACACTTCTTACTAGGAGTGTTTGGACGCAAAATGACAAAAGAAAAGAAAACTTTTAACAAAAGAATAGGGAACTGGGAGAACAAAAAGCAGCAGCAAGAATATAATACTGGGAGAACACCCATTATGCCATTACACAAGTATCAGCAGAACCTGCAGTCAAAATAGCAAAACAAAAGAAAACTTTTTACAATGTTCGGCAGCACATGTTTCACCGCAGTTTATTTCCCCTCCTTTATTCATTCACAAATGTAGATACAACCAGTGCGTTCGAACATCCTGGCCCAGAATGCTCTTGCTAACAGTTCTGGCAGGTGAAACAAATAACTTGAGTGTTTGATTTAACGATACATGACATAACATTACAAATGTCGCCGTGACCGAGAGCCATCTAAGAATAACTTGCGCTCACCAACGGAAAAGAATTGGATCTGACTATAGATAAATACAGCAAAAGGTCACAGGGCCAATCTGTTCAATTTATTCAAAGCTGCACTTGCCAAAACATTGGAACCCTCTGATCAACAATCAGTGGGCCGCGTCTCTGCTGTAGTATTGGTCCAAGGTCTTTGCAGGGATACGGTGGAGAAGCTCGCGAGGGAAGATGCGTAGCAATGTCCATGCGAGATCGAGCGACTGGAAGATGTTCCTCGTGTCATATGCTCCTTGTGTCACAAACTTCCTCTCAAACTTGTCGAGGAACTCCAAGTACAGCTGTGCAAAAGATATAAAATAGAGCATTAGGTTTGGACTTAAAAGCACATTAGCTTATGAATTTATTTCACTACAGACCAGATCCTCAGACGAGAGTGCCTCCTCTCCAACGACTGCCTTCATAGCCTGAACATCCTTTCCAATTGCATAGTTGGCGTAAAGCTGAACAGAAAAGGGTACATGTCAATTTGTCTTGCACATCATAGATTGGAGGAAAACGAAGTATCTGGATTCAAAATAGGTAGTACCTGGTTAGATACATCTGAATGGTCTCGCCGCGTCATACCCTCACCAATAGCACTCTGCAAGAGTTATTCAGCAGTACTTAGAACTAATCTTCAGCATAAATGCTCTGAGAGAATGACAGCATACAGAAAACTTATCTTACCTTCATCAATCGAGAGAGAGATGGCAGGACATTGATAGGTGGGTAAATCTGCAAGTAATATAATGCCATCACATCAACATATAAACATTAAGATTAAAAACGAAACATTTCACATCTTATTTCTTGAGAAATCAATGTGAAAAAAATAGCTAATGTGAAATGGGACTTATAACTAATTCCAGGGTAGCCCTTGTGACATTTGATAACTCAAAAATAAAGAACATGCAAAAGCATGTCTGTTAATAAAGAAAATGCAAAAGCACCTGTCTGTTATGGAGCTGCCGATCAATGTATATCTGTCCCTCAGTAATGTATCCCGTAAGATCAGGGGTTGGATGTGTGATATCTGTTTGGAGACATGGTATATTTGAGTTAAGTAGCCAACAAAGTGAAAGCGTGATAACTTCAAATATAAATGCAACCAGATGCTGATTTAAGATTGGTCTACTGGGTCAGAAAAAAAAAATGACCCATCTAGATTTTCCTAAGTCACCTTTTTTCAGCTTGACTAGCAACATATAGTATCTCACAAGAAAATTGTTATGAATTAGGAAAGTATTCTTAATGTCAATCTTGTATTGTCAATTTATATAAACTTTTAGATATTGTTGGTCAAAGTTAAAAAGGTTCTGCTAAAGACAAACCTAGATGAACTTATTATATTATTATTTACGATCAGAGTAATTAGGGGATAAGGCATACTAACAATAAAAATTAACAAAGCAATTGATTTCAGTACTTACCATCATTAGGCATCGTTAGAATGGGAATTTGGGTAATGGAGCCTGTTCTTCCTTCAATACGCCCAGCACGCTCATATATTGTTGCCAAATCAGTATACATATACCCTGGATAACCACGCCTACCTGGCACCTCTTCTCGGGCAGCAGATACCTACAAATAAGCACAAAACTCAGGTAAGCCTTACACATGACATCAACTTAACAATTTGTTAGCTAAATGTAAATGTTAAACATATAATAAGGGTCACGCAAGACTATCATAATAGAACCATTCCGGGTTGTTTAATGAGGAACTACAAGATACCGTCAGAAACTAATAGAGACATTAGGGTGTATTTCTAGCATCCATTTAGGCATTTCGGGCACGATTCAATAATGCACATTCAAAAGCTTTTGCAAGATTTGTGGCACCAAAAGAACATGTAGATTTTGTTTAGCTCATTCGAACACAAATGCCGCAGTTACATGGATAATAAATTCCAGCATTCAGTGAAGCATGAATCAATCAACAAAAAAAATCAGTGAATCAAGTCAGCAACACAAAGTAAATTTGCAATAAAGAGCTCATGATTCACAATAATAAAACAAATATTACTATGAGTTCACAATACAAGACATGATAGATGATACAAAATCTCAAAATTATACCTCACGAAGCGCATCAGCATAAGAGCTCATATCTGTCAAGATGACAAGAACGTGCTTCCCACATTCATACGCCAAATATTCTGCTGTTGTTAGTGCAATCCGAGGGGTGATAATACGTTCAATGGTAGGGTCATTGGCCTGTAAAACAGACAGGAGCAGGGCATTAAATATGCTTTGCTAGCCATTAATTAGGTCAATCTTAAAGGTATGTTTGGGTTGTCATAACATAGGTCCAAGCTTTTTCTTCAAAATGCATCTAAATGCATATAGAATCTATTGCAGAACTCTTATAGAAGAAATAAAATGGTAAATGAATCTGGACCACAAGTCACTGCAAGTACCAGATTCAGAAAAAGGGTGACCCGCTCCATGGAACCATTCTCTTCGAAATCACGCTTGAAGAATTGAGCTGTTTCCATGTTCACTCCCATAGCAGCAAACACAATAGCAAAGTTGTCATCTTCACCACCCTGCAGGTTGGAACCAGCAATTAAGCCATAGTTGAACATGTAAAGCATACATTAATTCGCTATGCTCCATAAAAATGTCTCCCTCATAGAAAAATAAAATAAGTGCATTAGGACCAATGGAAACTATTAGCTTAGTTGAAAGAATGGGATTTACAGATATGGGAACACCGCCAGGCACACCATAACTAACTTAAGGCCAATAAGTGAGAAGAATTCCTAACAGGTTATAAATGTTAAACCTATTCACCTTCATGTGAGATTTCTTTTTTTTAATTGTAAGCATTTTTTCATATTTTGTAAAATAGATATTTGTTGGGTGGTGGGTAGGGGTTATAATTGGGACGTTAGCTACCTCTGCATGCTTGCCTTTCTCCAAGGTCTTCACAAGGCCAGCCTGACGACAAATCTGAGCAGCAATTTCATTGTGGGGGAGACCAGCAGCAGAAAAGAGAGGAATCTTTTGTCCACGAGCAATAGAGTTCATAACATCAATGGTGGATATTCCCGTTTGGATCATCTCCTCTGGATAGGTTCTCTCGCTGGGGTTGATAGAGCTTCCTGGAATAAACATCAGTGCACATGATTACAGGAAATGGAAGACAGGATTTATTGATTTAACACCATCAGTAACTCTAAAATATACATCTCAACAATGACTATGCACTTCTCTATGAGAAGTGTATACTAACAGCATGCTAGCACTCAGAAATTACTTACCAGAGATATCCAGGTAGGCCTCAGGCAATATCGGGGGGCCATTGTCAATAGGTTTTCCAGAACCATTAAAAATGCGCCCAAGCATATCAAGTGAGACAGGAGTTTTCAAAACCTGTAAAAGAAGAGCAATGTACAGTCATTAAGCAAACAAGGCAGGAACTTCTCAATATATAGAAAAGGAGAAGAATGTCAATGTTAGATTTCAGTCTGGTAGATCTAATACACTTTATCCTTCCAATGTGATCCAAATGCTCTTCCTCAATGGACATAACTATAAATAACTTCACAGTTAAACTAGGTAAAGTTACCATAAATCTTGTACATTTTGCTTATGAGCTAGATCACCAAATTCAAACTATCTAGTTCAAAGAGTTTTGCCTGCTAAACGCTTTGTCGGTATGTAAACATAAAAAATGCCAAGATGAGGTACCTCGCCTGTGAACTGCACAGTTGTGTATTTGTTGTCTATTCCCGAAGTTCCTTCAAAGACCTGGTGAACAAAACAGTTCATTCACAGACATAAATATCAAAACTCAAAATGGGCCTAACCGGATCAAATTGCAAATGTTACAGAATGGGAAAATGATGTAACCTGCACAACAGCTTTTTCACCGTCAACTTCCAAAACTTGACCACGGCGAGTTGTGCCATCTCCGAGTCGGATGTTTACAATTTCCTGGTACTTTGGGCCCTAAAGATGGATATGCAGGAAAACGAATTGTGAGTATATGAGGCTAGCTGACTGAGTTGCTTAAAATATGCAGGGTAGTTAGCAGCATATTGGAGAGAACTATACACACCTTTACTTTATCCAATATAACCAGAGGTCCGGCCACACCAGAGACAGTCCTGTACTCTGCACACATAAAGCAATTTACTAACTAGTACACATCATCTTTGTTAGGTAGCCTAAAACGAATGTAGCACAGAATGACAACTTGGCAGACAGCATTAGCTCTAATCAAGCAAATAGGGTTTGACCTTCCACACATGATCCAAATTTCAACAAATATAAGCTGACACTAGACCTAGCACGGAAGGGGCCCACTACATGTAAGAATTAGACTGGGAAATTTTGTTACCTGCAACACACAAAAAAAAGTTTTTAAAAAAAATCTACCACTCACAATGGCCATGACTTGTGGCCATTTGGGCATACAGACCAATATTTCTGATATTCATTACCTGGTATTTCAATGAAACTTGCAAATTTTGGTGCGGTGTGATTTGTGAAACATATTTCCCAAAATGGTAGGCAAACAAACGAACAAGTTTATACTAAAAGCATGATCTAGCAAGGGTGCCAAACCTGATTTGCATGGTTAAAACTGCAAACTATAAATGTCAAAATAAACTAGATGCATCTTCACAGTTCCACTATGGTTTATGCTTCAACGGAAGCCCTGGGAATGTGAATTCTTGGGTTTTTAGGGTATTTTTAGGGTAACCTACAAAGTTACCTACGAACACAGCACATTAACAAGATTCAATGCATTGGTGATGCATACCAAGCCACCATTATAGACAATAACATATTATATTGTCGATTGAGCTCAATTGTTTTTAACTTCTCAAAGCATAAGTCCTCCCTACATATCTAAGTGCAAGCACTGGGGTTCTGCAACGGTATGACTCAGCAACACATCAACAGTTGAAATCACAAAACTAAAGAGCCCAAGACACACTGCGCGAGCTTGGATCTCGCGACTCACCCATGCCAATCTCCAGGGTTCCCTCCTCCATGTCAGCGCTATCCTTTACCAGACCCATGCTGAAGAACCTGCAGCCAGTAACAGCAACCACGCCATCAGAATCGAGAAAAGGAACTTATCCGTGTCGCCCCTGACCCTAATCCACGCAGATCACTTGGACACCCCGATCCAGGGGAAAAATGTCGGGACACACACAGAGATCAGCACTCCACGCAGCGATCAAATCCGCAGCGAACAGAGTAAATCCAAGCCCCAAAAAAGGGCATTCAAACTCCAGGGCTCACGGCAAACAACATAGAGCAACCCGCTCGAGCGACAGAAGGGATCCGCTCGAGCCCGCACGGATCAACTCCAGACCCAGTGGCGTCAACGATGGGATGGGCTGCTCCAGCGACAGAAGGATCCGCACCAGCCCGCACGGATCAACTCCAAACCAGTGGCGTCCAGGGAGAGCACGGGGTTGCTCGAGCGACAGAAGAACCCGCTCAAGCGCACGGATCGACTCGAAACCAGTGGAGCCCAGGGAGAGGAGGAGAGGCGAAATCGAGGGGAGGAAGAGCGGGTACCTGGATCTGGATCGCGGCGCGGTGAGCCGCCTGCGCCTGCGATGCGGAGGTGGGGAAGGAACGTGCGAGACGGCGAGGAGGTGACAGATCGGATAGGCGACGACACGGACGGGATGGAAGGAGAGGAGGGGAGGAGACGAGCAATTTGCCGGAAATTATAATCAGAAGTGGGGCAGAACCGCAGAAGGCCCATTTTGCTTGTTTGTCCTGACAGAATATGGGATTTCGGGGAAGACCCCAAAACCCAAATCGAGTTTGATAGCGATCACTGATTCACTCGTTTTCCACTTTGCCACTTTGCCACTTTGGACTTCAATTCCGTTACGACGAGAGTTGCAAAAATCATGTATGCGCGCCAAGTTGGAATTCCATCTCAAAGAAACAAGGAGACATTAGAATCTGTGGGAAGTAGTGCCAAAATGTCCAATAAACCCAAAGTCATGGGCATTTGGTATTTTACATTTTTACTATGAAGTCACATTATGCTCAGGTAGCTAGGCTAGGCAGATGGGTTTCCATTGTGTGGTTATTCTTTATGGAAAGTAATAAGGAGCTATGAAAAGTACTAATCGAGAATAACAAATATATAGATCAAGAGTCTAGCATAAAAAAGTAATAAAACATAGTACCACAACCGAACATAAAGATTGAAGTGTCTAGAGAAAATAAAGAAAAAGGCTCACCCTCACAAATCCAGTACAAAACATGCAAGTACAATATGAAGTGTTTCGCTGGATGTTCCATTCACCTCACACCTCAACAACCACCAAGTATGTGTGTGATAAATGTGGAATGAATCTCGTAAAGTGTAGTCGAACCTACAAGTCAAACGCGCGATGTAAAAACACCGTGATACATCGTTTACATCCATATGCCCAGACAAGATTTGTATTCCATTGACATGTGTGAAAAAATAATCATTTTATAGTTTAATTGAATATATAAAATATAAATGAGGAAGCTTCTGAACTATATGCAATGATTTATAGTCATTATTTTAAAATACATCTAGAAATGCATATATGCAAATCGAGCTATTGTCATCAGGGCCTGAGAACCATTTATCAGCAATAATTTGTTTCTCCAAAACAAGCAAAGAAACTTCACATCTATAACTCTCGGCTTTCCATGCCAAGGAGTGAATTTTGTTTCACATGTTCTAGGGTTTTCTCTTATTTCTCATGTATTGTACACTACCTCCTTCGAGTCATGAAATATAATTAGACAGACGTCCATGATCCATCCTCTTCTGCACCTAAGTTAACAGATATATATTAGAGCCAGTCTCACCTCCCAACTGCAAATTGTTTTCTCTTCCACAATCCCATGAAAAGTCATCTCCAATCCCTTAGTCGCACAACCAAAATCCATGCATGCCATAAGATGTGCTAGGCATGCTCATCCATATACATGCAAGCATAGCTCATACATATATATGTGGTAGTAGTAAAACTATCAATTTAAACTTAGTTACATTGCTGCATGTATGTGTTTTACTTTATATTATCTTCTCTGTTCTAGCTATGGCGCGCCTCCGAGAAGAGCATTTTCTATGCTAAACAAAAGTAAAGCATCATCCATGGGTTAACCATGTGGGGTTCTTTGTCACATGGCATGTAGAATCTCTGCGAGACAAATATAACAAAAAGTTGTTGCTAGATGTAAGTAGAACATGTGGAGGATGACGAGCTACAGATATATTATTATGATTTTTGTTCATCTTTTTGAAGAAAATAATAAAAGTTATCCGATGCATAAGTTAAATGCTAAATTTTTGCATGTACACATACATTCTCGTTTTCACCCCGAACGCCTTCTTATCCATAGAAATACCCTTGAAGACTTCAACCTGACCCTTCGAAATAGACAACAAAGATTATTGACTCCATTTTCCAGCTGGATGTAAAATTTGTTAAAGGTTGATTGAGACATCACATTGACATGATTGCGGGACCGTTGCCCCTCCTCTCACTTATCTATGATTTTCTACTTATGAATATTCAAGCTCAACTCCACATAAAAGAAAAGGTTTGATGATCAATATAATAGCAACATGAATAAGTCTAGTATCCATTTTAAAATGAGAATAGGTTATTTCCGCGTGTTAGCTCGCTTTGCTTCCCTGACTTGAGCAGACGTATGGTATCGTATGGCCCTGGCCTCGAAAGGTAACCCAATGTATTCCGAGTTGGTGTTATTCTTTTGTAAATGATACTATGGTTTTACGGTACGTATAATCACGCAATCACCTCTATAAACACACATCTTAAGAATTAGGTCTATATCATATCTAAATAGTATTACGTCCACAGAAGATTAGACCGGTAGATATTAAGTTTGACGAATTTACCATGCACTCATTATCAGGCGGCATAGACACATCGCTTGTCTCTGTAAGAATGACGTGGAGTTTAAAGGCCGACTTGGGCTTATGCATGTGGATTTTAAGAAAAAATATTTTTCTGTTAGTCAAACATCACATTTTGACATGATACACATACAAAATTTTTGAGCTTTTTAAGTGCAAAGTGCATCCACCAAGCATGTGAGTAGCTTAGAAATATGTATTGTTGGGTCTTGCGATAATTTTTATTAATTCATGTAATTTATTATAAATATATTTTAATACTATAAATATTTAATTTATTTTTCTAAAACTTAGTTGAGGTAGAGCAGTTTAACTTATGACAAACTAAAATAAACTACAATTTGAGATGAAACGGCAATAACATGTTACTTGCATAAACCATTTCGTTACGAGCTACGAGGAGCGTTTATCTGTATCGTTCGAATGCTCGGCAAATGGGATCGGTTGCCCATGATAAAAAAAAAAAGGTGAAAGGCGGCTCACGCGGCTACACCTGCCACGTGTATGGTCTCAGACTGCTTGTTGCTATTGGACCACGTGGACAGCTGTTGTGGGCCATCGGGCATGCGTCGGATTGGATCGGCCGATCGAGAGGGAATAAAAATGGAGCGACGTAATGATCGCTTCATTGACTCAGCATCATTCTTTTTTATATAACCAGCAGAAATTTGCAGTCATCGTACAAAAGTTGTGTTTAGTTCACCACGTTTTGCATAAAGTTTATGATTGAGAACCGTGTTAGTTTATTTTTTCTCTCTGTGCACGCGGCTCAATGCATAAACTTTATGCATAACAGTATACACTCATATGTCATATAAACTCTCTCGTGATTCTACGAATGCATCGAAATTTGTTGCCTAACAATACTCATAGGTCGGTTTAGTTTGCAAAGTTTCTGCAAAGTTTCATAAAAGTTGCGTATTGAAAAATATGTCCCCTCTCTTGCGACACGCTTCCCAATGCAACTTTTGTAACTTACTTTTCGCAACTTTCGTGAACTAAATAAGGCCTAGAAACATACTCCCTCCGTCCTGGAATAAAGAGTACTCTGGGTTTGTCCTAAGTCAAACTTTTGAAAGTTTGACCAAATTTATAGAGGAAAATATTAATATTTAGCAAATCAAATAAGTAAAATATTAAAATATATTTCACAATGAGTCTATTGATATTCATTGGATGCCAATAAATATTATTATTCTTTTCTAGAAAGTTGGTCAAAGTTTATTTAGTTTGACTTAGAACAAAACTAGAATGCCTTATATTTTAGGACGGAGGGAGTAAGAATTACATAGGAATACAAGGGCCGGCCTGTCTCAATTAAGTGCAAATATAGACAATCATGCTAAATAGTACTAATTCAATTCCAAATTATAAGGCATTCAAATATTTTTGAGAGCCAAAATATTTTAAGTTTGACCAAAATTATAGAGAGTATCACAAAAAATTATTTCACCAAACACATATACTCCCTCCGTATTGAAATAGATGTCGTTTTGGACAAGATTTTAGTCAAACATTGGAAACATAAATCACGAATAACTTTTAATTCGTTGAGTTTGGAAATGTGAAACCCATATGAATAGATTTGTCTTGAAAAGTATTTTTATAAAAGTATAAATATATTATATTTTAATAAATATTTTTAGAAAAATAATAAGTCAAAGTTACATTTTGGAGACCGTGTCGTTGTCCAAAACGACATCTATTTCAATACGGAGGGAGTACTATAAAAATATATATGTAACGAAAAATCTAACGGCACATATTTGATATGATAAATGTTGATACTTTATTTAAAAAAATTGGTCAAACATCAGATGGTTTGAATTTCCAAAAAAATAAAATAACTTATAATTTGAAATAAAGGGAGCAGAAGTTTTGGAAATCAGTATGCGCAGCTTTTAGCATAAAAGACCAAATGAATCCAGCTACGCAGCATGCACTGATAATTCTAGAGCAAACTGCAGGGAAAATATTCTATGCTGCCTACCGTTGTTTTTTTTTAGGTATGTTACACACTCTAGACAGCTAGAGCCAAATTGTTACAAACATCCGGAGGCGGACTAAGGAGCCATACATGTCTACCTACTGGATCGAAGAGGGCGCTTCGAGCCAGGCTGTGAGCATCGTGGTTTGCTTCACGTCGCTCGTGGACGAACTCCGTCCTTTGGAAGCTCCCCGCCCGAGCTTTAATCTCCTGAACGATGTGGCCATAGACACCCAGCGTACCATCGTGAATACTCCGAATCACATTGGAACAATCGCTGGCAACTCGCACTTTGCGGAGGAGAGTGTCGCTGGCCAGGGCCAGACCTTCCCGGCACGCCATGGCCTCCAGGGCTTCTGAGTCCGTAATTCCATAGGAAACCATGGTAGACGCCCCGATGAAAGTGCCATCAATATCCCGAGCAATGGCTGCAACTGACGCTCGACCTGAGTTCTTTGAGACAGCTGCATCAACATTAATCTTTGCGAAACCTTGGGGAGGAGGGATCCAACTCGGGATAGAGATAGGTCGCCCGCGGTGTTTCTCCTCGCCCTGCATAGGTAGCGCCATTCCAAGCTCAGTGACGAACCTGTCGATGAAACCATGCGTCGACAAAGGCCCTTGATAGATGTTCTCATGGATAGCCTTCCTTCTTGCATGCCAAATAGCCCAAATGGTCACCACTACTCGCACCATATCCTTTTGGGGTAAGGAAGAGATGACCTTTGCTAGCCATGCCCTTGCATCTTCTTCCTGTAACGCCCCAATGAAGTCTGTAATGTCTTCATTTTCTAATGCCCACACACATTTAGACATGTTACACTCAATTAGTGAATGTTTCCACGAGTCCTTTGAACCACATATAGCACACATGTCAGATTGGGCCATGTTCCTGTGATGTAGAACGTCTCCTGATGGTAGTGAATACCGTGCCAACCTCCATAGAAAAACCTTGATTTTTGACGGTACCTTCACATTCCAGAGGCGTGTCCACTCCTTTTCATTTGCCTTGAAATCAGATTTACCCGGTCTCCCTTCATAGTACGCACAATTCTTCTCTCTGTTGCATACTAACATCCGATAAGCCGACCGCACCGAGAAGACACCATTTTTCTCGTAGTGCCATGCCCAGAAGTCCTTCTGACTCCGGGTGCTTAAAGGTATATTGCTGATTACCTCCACATCCATAGGATGGAAAAATTCCAGCAGCTTCTGTCGATCCCAACACACACGTGTTGGATCAATGAGTTCGCACACCAGCTCTGGAGGATCCGGTCGCGAGCTCGCCACTGGACGCAGCATGCTGTTCCGAGGGAGCCAATTCATACTCCAGATATTCGTTTCTTCCCCGTTTCCAACATGTCTGATCAAACCTTTGAGCAGGACCTCCTTTCCTTCCATAACCGATCGCCATACTTGTGATGGCGTTGATCCAACTTCAGCCCCCAGGAAATCACTTTCGGGGTAGTAGACGGCTTTGAGGATGCGCGCGCTCAGAGATTCAGGATCCTGTACGATACGCCATGCCTGTCTGGCTAGCAGTGCTAGGTTGAAAAGCTCTATATCACGGAAGCCAATTCCACCAAGGTGTTTCGGCTTGATCAATTCATCCCAGGCAACCCAACACGTCCTCCTCTTTCCCTCCTTACTGCCCCACCAGAAACTGCGCAAGACACCATCGATATATTTGCACAAGCCCCGTGGTAGCTTGAAACAAGACATGGAATATGTGGGAACTGCTTGGGCAACTGCTTTAATCAGGACCTCTTTACCACCTGCTGATAGAGTTTGTTCCATCCATCCTTGTACTCTTTTCCATACCCTATCCTTTAGGTACTTAAATGCGTCATTGATCGAGCTTCCCACGTGAGTTGGCATGCCAAGGTATTTCTCACTCAGGGCCTCAATTCTGGACATCAAGTTGGTTCTTGATCTCTTCTCTCGTGGACATTGGCACACCTTTGGCAAAGTGTATGGATGATTTATCCACATTTACCTGCTGGCCTGATGCCCGGCAGTAGACTTGTAGCACGTCAAGAATCTCCTGTGCATTCTCTCTATTGGCTCTGAAGAACAGCAGGCTATCATCTGCGAAGAGAAGGTGACTCACCACCGGGGCGGTTGGTGCCACCTTGATTCCATTGAGGTTCGATGATTGAATTCTTGCTTTTAAAAGGCACGACAGGCCCTCTGCTACCAACAGAAACAAATAGGGAGAGATAGGATCTCCTTGACGGATACCTCTCGTAGGATTAAACTTCTCCAAACATTCACCATTAGAAAGAACGGAAAAAGGCACAGTAGAAACCAGTCTCATTACCGTCTCCACCCACATCTGGTGGAATCCCATGCGAAGCATAATCGCCCGCAGATAACTCCATTCCACGCGGTCATACGCCTTCCTCATATCGAGCTTAAGAGCACAACACCTCAGATCTTGAGCCCTCTTACGCTTCATAAAATGGAGACATTCATATGCTGATATAATATTATCTGTGATCAGTCGTCCAGGAACAAAGGCCGACTGCTCCTCTGCGATAATTTGGGGTAGAATTCCCTTTAGCCTATTGGCAACCACCTTTGATGCTATTTTGTAAATAACGTTGCATAGACTAATTGGTCTGTATTGGCCCAACTCCTCTGCTTGAGCCACCTTTGGTATAAGAACAATCAGCGTATCATTGATCGCAGCAGGGTTGTCTTCTCCTCTCAGAATACGAAGAACCACAGTGGTCACTTCCTCCCCACACATATCCCAGTGGCGTTGGAAAAAATGTGCAGGGAAGCCATCCGGCCTAGGGGCCTTTGTAGGGAACATTTGAAACAATGCTTGCTTTACCTCCTCCTCCTCAAAAGGGGCGATCAATGCTTCGTTCATCTCTGCCGTGACTTTGGCAGGGACCGCGTTCAAGATCTGTTCCAAATCGCTAACTCCCTCTGATCTGTACAACTCCTTGTAAAAAGCAGTTGCTAACCTGCCCATCTCTTGGGCATCTTAGGTAACTTGACCATCTGACCTCCTCAAACTCTTGATCGTATTCTTCTTTTTTCGCTGACTCGCTCGCAGGTGAAAGAACCGGGTGTTCTTATCCCCCGCAGCCAACCACCTAATCCTTGAGCGTTGTTGCCACATTATCTCTTCGCGATGGTTCAACTCAACTATCCTGTCCGTGATCTTTATTTCCGCATGCGACGGTCCGGTCCGGTGGGGGTCCCTCTGGAGTTTCTCCAGCTCTTCTTTCAGCTTTTTGAGTTCCAATCTTACATGCCCAAATGTGTTTCGGCCCCAGTTCACCATGCTCCCCGCCGCAGACGTAAGCTTATGTTGTAGATCAGCCAACGTTAAAGCCTTGTCTCCCCTCCACACTTCTGAAAGCCAAGGTGAGAATTCCTCGTGCGTCTCCCACATCACCTCATAGTGAAATCTATTTTTATTCTTGGGAAAACCACGACCTCCTGACGCCTGTTTCCAACGAAGTATAATTGGCCCATGATCGGATGCCGCTGCCGCCATGTTGCTAACTGTTGCCATGGGGTAGCGGGTGCTCCAGTCAGGGGTGGCGAGAGCACGGTCTAGGCGGACCCGACAATAGGATCCTCCTACCACTCGTTTCTCATATGTCCATCTGCGACCTTCATAACCTAGATCATACAGGCCGCATACATCTACCATCTCCCAGAAATCCTCCATCTGTGCAAATCTGTGATCCTGCACACCTTCATGTTCCGACCGATGTAAAACCTCGTTAAAGTCCCCAATGCAGACCCATGGAAGATCCGATGATGACTTTATATGCTTTAACATATCCCAGGTCTTAAACCTCTCACTCGTCTGAGCTTCGCCGTACACACATGTCAGCCTCCATGGGGAGCCTCCATTCTCTGAAACAATAGTATCAATGTGGTACTTCGAATACGGTAGAATCTCCAGCTTTATTTCATTATTCCAAAAGATACCAAGACCACCACTGCGTCCGGAGCTACTAACAGCGAAAACATTATCATAACCTAATGTGCTCTTCAATCCTTCTACACGAGATTTATGAATTTGGGTCTCAAGGACACATAGCACGGATGGGGCAAACTGCTTCACGAGGTCGCGAAGCTCCTTGACTGTCGCGGCATTGCCCAAGCCGCGACAGTTCCAGCTGAGGCAACTCATTGTGCTCGGCGGTCCTCCACGTCGGAGGCCGCCTTATTCTTCTGAGGGGACTTGCTTGCACTCTGAACTGCCTCTTTCTTCAGACGCTTCTGCTCTCTTAGAGAGATATACTGCGGTGGGGGAGGAGGGATGTCTTTCGGATCACCCACCTGCAACTGCTTTTGTGCGTTGCTCCTCTCCCTTCCCTTTCCTCTTTCTGCTTCCTCCTGATTTAAATTTCTCTTCCTTCCATGGATAGCCAACAATGATCGTTCTGACTTTCTTTCACCAACTGAGCGAGATATGCGTTTAAATTTGCGCATAGCCTTAAGACTTTCTTTACCAACTCCTCTTTCTTTCTCCTCATTTCTCTTAACATCCACCTTTTTATCTTGCTTCCCATCATCAACCTTGGCACCAACTATCTCTTGCATTTTATCCATCCCATCATCCTTCCTACAATTCTCAGGATTATTTTTGTTATCATTATAAGTTGTTTGTCCCTCGCTTTCCTTATTACTTTCCCCCATTTTATCTTTCTTCCAAGTTGGACTATCACTACCTGTTCTGTCTTTGCAACGCCAACTCTTAGATTCGGTTGATCCCCAGAAGTTCCCCTTTTTTTTCTTTTTTCGAGTATCCTGTTTTATCATCAAATCTCTTTTTTGGCAATGGGCCGTCATTATATATCTTGTCTTTTCTCTCCTGATTTTGATTCCCAGCCTCATTTGGTCTTCTGAAACTCTCTCTACATCCCGTTCTTGAAAATGGTACTTTATCATCAGGTCTCCTACTATGTGGCATGTAACAAAGATTATCCTCCCATTGTGGCACTTCATCATTCTTTAATTTTATAGAACAAGCTTTTTCACTATGGTTTATACATCCGCACATGTGACAAAAGTTAGGTAAAAACTCGTACATAATTGGACACCATATCTTCATATCCCGCTCTCCTATGGCAAGGGTCACACCTCGCAACAGTGGCTTTCGAATATCAAGCTTAACCTTGATTCGTAAAAATTTTCCGACTGTTGTATTATCCTTTTCACTTTGTACTTCTATAACCTTACCGACCTTTCTGCCTATCTTTTCGCCTACTTCCTTAGTCATCAAGCCCATCGGGACTTTTGAGACTCTAATCCATATTGGAATGTAGGAGAAATCCAAATCATCTAGATATTTTGTCCCGTCATAATCTTCCATGACTAATAAATCCCTCAAAAAATTCCATGGTCCTTCTTGTAAGGCCCTTATCTTCCCTTGTTTCTGCAGGAATGTGAATAGAAAAAAGTTTTCACCAAGGTCCTTACATAATACTCCGCCTAATGGGCACCATATCTTTCCTAGTTTCTGTGCTATTATTTTTGCTGGTATTATATTATTAGACAACAACTTCCCTATTGCCTGTGCCTCCGTAACTTGCACATCTTCAGAAAAAGTAATTTGGATTTCCTCCTTTTCTGCTGCTAACAACTTCAAATGCTCAAATTTGTTTTGAGACTCCATTTCTTCCAATAATATTGTATGCACCTCAAAGATTAGCTAGCTTATAAGTCTTCCCCTTTTTTCTTCTTTCAAAATGGCTGTACTTTGCTTCGGAAATGACTTTTTATAGCGGCAGACCACTTCTGCCTTACGACAGAAACCGCAGCGACAAAATCCCACAAGAACAAAATTTCCTCCAAATAAATGAGCAAACTAGCACAACTCAACAATGATTAATGCACTGCACCATTCACTCCACTTCAATTCCCTCTGATCTTCACCACTCGTGGATTAAGAGAACAGAGTAGATTGCTAGTGCATATCAATTTGAGCTAGCAAACAGCGAGCCCGATTTGTAGAAACCACTCAAGAGACTTAAATACCAAACGCTAATCACAAAAACACAGCACAGTAATGTCACCAGAATTGACCAAGGAAAACGGGCGACCCTAACCTCGCGCAATAGGCGATGATGGCAGCTTGGCTCGCTGGAGAAGCTCCCCGTGGCTGCTAAGTCCTCTGACAGGCAGGGGAGCCGGCGAATCAGAGCACCACCTCTGGCGGCCCCGGCTTCACTGACTTTTCGCTCTCCGCCTCTACGGCAGCCGCGGCTGCGGCGGAAGGAGGAGGTCGGCGCACCGTAGGCGCACGAGAACTGGAGAGACGCGCCCCCCGTCTCCCTCTTGTGCTCGCTCTGGAAAAGCCGAAAGAGAGATTTCCAGGAAACCCCAGGTTGCTGCTGTCTAGGGCACAAGGAGCACGCGCACCTCTGCCTATACATGGCCAAACGGGCCGTGCCGGCCCGGCACGGCACTAGCACTATTAGGCACGGCACTAAGTGGCACGGCACTAGGCAGCACGACTAATTAGCCGTGCCGTGCCACTTAGTGCCACCGTGCCTAAGTGCAGGCACGAGCACGACACTATGGCCTCCGGCCAGTGCCGTGCCGTGCCAAAGGCACTATAGTGCCGGTGGCGGCACTAAACACAGATTATATATCAAACATCTCAGAATTTAATGCACAAACACAACCTCAACTCAGAATTCTCCAACAGACATCACAAACACAAGGAAGTTAACAAAATAATAATTCATTTGGGAGCTTGTGCAATGGCTGCCTCATTAAAAACCTGTGTAGGTAAAACTCACCCTTGTGAGAAACCCTACACAGGAAAAGAGTACAGCCAAGCTCCAATAAAAAGGGCAATGTTCAAGTCTCATACAGCAACAGCAAGTCCAGTCCAGTCTAAAGTCCTAAATATTACAGACCACCATTACATAAATGATAAATGTTCATGAATCAAGTTCAACTCCTTGGAAGACATCTTCAAGCTCCTTGTCCTCCACTGCTTGTTGCAACCTTGATTCTGCTGCCTCCCAGTCCTTGATGCAGGTGAGCATCTCCACCATTTCAGGCTTCAGCTTCCTTCGTCGCTCCTCGATGATCCTGCCAGTCGTACTAAAAGTAGATTCTGAAGATATAGTAGACACAGGAGCAGTTAAAATATCTTTAGCCATGATAGAGAGTACTGGATAAGTTAGTTTGTGCTGATGCCACCAGTTCAATATGTTAAAGTCATCAGATAGATGATTGACAGTGTCACAGTCCAAGTAGGACACAAGTTCAGAAGCATTAGAAGATGAAGACCTTACAGCATGCAGTAGAGAAGTTGCAGATGTAGCTCTAGCCATGTTAAGACTAGCTGGCAAGGTACCACCACCCAAACCAGTACCAGAACTTTCACCATCATCATATATTTCATCCCAAGCAGACCTTGACTTACCAGAAAT
>CM014273.1:16285387-16307759 GCA_004135705.1 Alloteropsis semialata | reverse complement strand
CTTGACACTTAAAAGTTAAATGGGCCGGATGTTCTAGAGCTATGTCGGAATTTTAGGCTCCACGGAATTTCCGGCACAGGGGCAGAACTTCTGGCTCAGCAGATGAACTGAATTCGAGATTCAAAAACTAATATGTATCTGCATATTCTATATGAATAGAAAGTTCACCACAAGTATAAGAAAGCTTAAAACTATGAACTTTAGCAGCGAAAACTTATAACTAGATAGATCAGAAGAATTTAAGCTCAAAAACGATATGAAAATGAAGAACAACAACAAGAACAAGAGACAAGGATTTGTTCACCGAAGTTCACTCCACTTAGGAGCTACGTCTCCGTTGAGGTGCTCACGTAGAGCCGGGTCAACTCTAACCCCTTGCCTCCTTCAATCAACCACAAAGGCCGGATTGAAATTCTTACTATTGTTCCCACCAAGGAATGAAGATTACAAACGTCCGGCACTCAACCACACCAAGTTGGGAGTTGCCGGCGACGCCTAACCGTCTAGGAGCTCAGCTCCAAGACTAACAAACGCAAATCGAAGAATCAAAAATTGCTTCAAGTGCTTCTTGAGATGAACAAGGGATGAACTCACTCAAAGCTTTACTCTCACACCTCAAGAATCACTCACACCCAAAGCCCTACTCAAATCTTTGCAAGGATTGGCTCTAGAGGGAGTTGGGAGAGTGGATTGAATGCTCAAGAGGGTGTTTGTCTCGGGTTTGGTCAGCAGCAATGAATGGGGGGCTGAGGGGGTATTTATACTCAACCCCCAAAAACTAGCCGTTATGCACTGCCAGGTCACCTGCCGGAACTTCCGACATAGTGTCGGAACTTCCGATAAGGCACTGTTCTGAACAAAGAAACAGCCTGACGAAAAGCCCCATCGGAACTTCCGGCACTACTCACCGGAACTTCCGTATCCTCACAGAGCCTACCGGAGAATGTCCACCAGATATTTTCGGGCAGGCCCAAATCGCCAGAATTAGGATGAAGAACAAACCCACCGGAACTTCTGGCACAACGCACCGGAAATTCCAAACCCTCAAAGAGGCTGCCGGCGATACAGCACAGGATATTTCCGGGATGGCCTGAACTTCCGACACAGTGTCGGAATTTCCAGCCATGTGCTGTGCAGCGCCTGAAAAACTGAAGTTAGATTTCCTTCTTGGGTAGATAGCATCTCAATTAAGCACTTTAGGCACTTTTGATCATCAAGCACGTCCTCCTTGATAGTACGGTGATTTCCTATACTCAAATTTAAACCAAAAATAAATTTAAATCCTCAATGAGCTCATCCACCATACAAGAGTAATTGGGGGTCATCCTTTGATATTCATAACTCTTTCTTTTCTTTTATTCCTTCATATTCCTCAATACAAGCATCAAATCCCAAATTCTAATTATCATAATCACCAAAACACATGGGAGACCTAGATGCACTTTCAGTCCCAACAGCCAAAACCTTCCGGACCTCCTTTGGAGAAATCTTAGAAGGGATAGGGATCTTGCAGAACATGTCTATAACACACGAAGACGTCGATGCGACCCTAGACTCTCATGCTTTCGAAATCCCAGACTTTGATATCTTGATTTGACATCCTATAGAGAATTTTCTCTTAGATGCTCCAACTCTAGGAAAGCTCGATGTCCAGCTTAGGAAGGAGCCCTTTTCTATCCAAATCGATCAATCCAGAAATCCGTTGACAGAACCTTCCCTTAGATCTACGGTGCTTCCTTTACCCCCTGATCCTCCATGATGTAGTTGGGAGAAGGAGAATGTGTCACATTCTTGTTGGTTGCATTAACCTTGGTTGAGCTCTTGATGTTTACCTTGTTTGAGCTATCAACCATGGCCTTACCTTGTGCAACACTCTTCTTGGTGACACCATGAGCCATGTCCATCAAGTCACCAAGATTGGCACCCTTCTTCCATAATGGACGTGACTTACCACTCACAATCTCTTCACCATTTGTCTTGTTTCCTCTTGTGTGGCCAAGTCCATCATGAATGGTAGGATACCTTGCGGCTTTGTAAGCCGTTGAGTATCAAACTCACTCTTACCTTTGAGCTTGTCCTTCCCAATATACATGTTCAATCTATGGATTTGAGCATCCTTGTCCTTGATTGACTCTTCTAGCTTTGAAAGGTTAGTAGCACAAGCATTGATATCAACATTATAACATCTTGAGCACCTTTGCTAGTGGAGACATTGGAGTCAAGAGTAGTTTTGGAATTAGTTTTGGTGCTTTCCCAAAGAGTACCAAAGCTAACTTCAAGTTCTTTGTATGTATCTTCTAGGCGTGAATGCCTTTCTTGAAGCTCGCTATGCACATTCTTTAGGTTAGCTAGAGCATCATTTGCCAAAGCATGTTCCTTTGACATCCTCTCATATGAATCATTGGCAAGAGACAAGTCCATTGCCAACTTTTCAACCTTTACCTTTTTCTCAACTAGAGACTCTTCTAGAACAAGGTTTCTCTCCTTCTCAAGGATGAGCAATTCTTCTTGTTCTCTAAGTTTCTCTTTTCTTTTCTCCAATTTCTCCATAAGCTTTTTAATTTGTTTATAGCCCTTTTTGCCAAACTCTTTTATCATGTTTGCTTTGTGTTCGGCTTCTTCTTCCTCATCTAAGTCATTTTCTACATTACTAGATGTGGAGGTAGGAGATGATGGAGGATTGGAATAGTTTGATACCTTAGTCCCCTTGGCCATGAAGCACATGGGGTGATCATCATCATCGGAGAGATTGTTGAAGAGCCTTGGTGTTGGTGAAGCTTCATGCATGGCAATAGATGCCACACCTTCTTCATCGGACTCATCACTTGAATCCCATCCTTCACCAACATGAGCATGGCCATTCTTCTTCTTGTACTTTTTGCTCTTCTCCTTGTACCTCTTCTCCTTATCTTTGGATTTCTTTTCATCCTTGTGGTCCTCATCATCATCATCCTTCTTGTCCGGACACTCGGCAATGAAAGTGACCAACTCTCTTGCAAGAATAGCATCTTCTTGAGTTGTTCTTTTTCTTGTCACTTCTTCTCTTCATGAACCTCTTGAAGTTCTTGACCATCATTGCTGTTTCTTCATCCGTGCTCTCATCTTCACTTGAATCAACTTTCTTATTTAACTTTGATGGCTTCTCAATTGATTCAACTTTCTTGCTTGGTTCGGCTTTGAGAGCAATGGCTTTGATCTCATCATTGCCCAATTGACTTAGTGATATCCAAGTCATTCATCTCATGATATTCCAACTCATTGAGTAGTTGGATGGGCTTCATTTTCTTGTAGTTTTCCTTCCCTCTAAAGATGGTTGCCAACGTCCGGTTCTTGGGAGCATAAGCTCTAAGCATCTTCTTTGTGACCTTGCTATCATCCCAATCCTTGCTTCCAAGAGATTGTTGGTATTTCTTAGCATCACTACTTAGAGTAGTAATGATACTAGAGATACTTCATCGTAAATCTAGACGTTACAGATATTCTGCAAGCGCACAGAAGTATGTTGTAGCATTTCACCCGGGAGTATTCCAGAGTATCGTTATTTGTTTATCCGCAGGGAAAGCATTTAGTTAAAAGAGAGATGTGCCATCCAATGCTCTTACGTACAACAATATTAATGTACCATAATCCAAACAGGGGTAAATGATATAGAAATGAATGAGTGGGTTGACACACAGAAGTTCATTGCTCATCATTATGGTAGTCTTAGTTAGTATAGTACACTAGTGAAGATTAATAAGGGTTCATTAGCATCATACTTATGGAACTTGGATATACTACAAAACCCTATACAAGCTCATTCAATGATCGTATGCAAGAGGACATATCGAGGTATCCAGTGGTTCCCTCATCAAGGGACGACAGTAGGACATCTTATCATAAAGGCCTAATACCCACTCCCGTACGTGGAGGATTACAAAGGACGGACAGGGCTGTCACCACCTGCCGCCTACCTCTACTAATCCGTGGGGCAGCGGTACCCTCAATAGTATTCCATATCCCAAACACCATGTTTGCAATACGAGATATAACTCTATCTATCACGTTAATAAATAGAGCAACCAAAAGGCACATTGAGCCAATGTCATAGCATACATTCACTTGATAGAGGTGTAAGACATAAGTAGTATATACTAAGTAGATAAAGTGTAACTGAAGCATACAGCATAAGTATAAAGGTATTTCCATTAAGATCAGAGTATTACAAGTAAGTAAGAGAATACAAGAACTGAACTCTAGAACTTACCAAGACTCCTCCGGAAGCCCTTCAGAAGATCTAACACTATGACTATCACTACTAAGACTAAGACTAAGCTTGTAGCAAGGAGAGCTCTTCTTCTGGTGTGTGTTGAGTACGGCGCCCTTTGCAGGTATTTATAGCATCACATAGGCGGTTGGAGCCGGCCTGAGGCGGTTGAGGCAGTTTGGAGATGGGCCTAAGTCGGCCGAATTCCCCACGTCGGCCGATCCTTGGATCCACCGTCTTCAGCATTGCATGGCTCTGATGAACTCCTGATGACGGTTTACAGGTACTGGTCAAGGGGGAAGCGAAACGGCCGCAGGGCCAGGTCGGCCGACCTAGCTGGGTCGGCCGACCTGGTTCAGCCGCCATTCGGCCCCACTCTTCTCTGGTAGACTTCCATGTGGGTCCTATGACGGTTCCAGGTGGGTATACTCCGTTTGGGTGCAATTGTGTTGATGTGTGGGCCCTTCAATCCATGGGAATGACACGTGGCTCATCCTCACCCTTGACTTGAACCGACGATGATTCAACGTTCATGATCCTCCTTCAGTGTGCTTCTTGACCTGTGTCGAAAGTGAGCTTAATCGGGGTTCAGGCCAGGTCGCCCGATCTAGCCAGGTCGGCCGACCTGGCCTGTGCCCAGTTTCGCCCATCTTTTGCACCGTAGTCCCTGTACTCAAATATATTCCAGATATGCATGGTATACCATTATTTGAATACTAATGTCTAAGTTATGCCTTGATCTTTATTGGTTTCTGAGCCTAATGACGGTCGGATTTTATGTTATAAGGACCGTCAACAACTCCCCCAAGCTTAACCTTTGCTCGTCCCGAGCAAAGATTAGAACTTTTAGGCTCAGTGGATCAGGAGTTGCTTCCTTATTACTCCTCAAAAGTACCAGTGGTTCAGCAAGATATTCTACCAAGGATTGAATAAGCTGGTAAAATAAATTTCCCTTATTACCTTGGCCTTTCATGGGGCTTGTAGCTTCTCATTGTCTTGGGCGGTTGATGGCTAGAACGACTTAGACCAAGCACCTTTCCTTTTACCTTGCTTGACAATCAAACCGGAGGTTTTGGATTTTCAAAAGGTGGAGTTCCTTAGGTGGTACTCTCAAGTCACTCGTGGTGTATTTCCTCACCAAATTCCTCTCTCAACTCTCATGTCACTCATTGGAGTGGAGTTTGTGCTAGGAGAGCTTTATAGCATACTTGCAATGCACATATTGTAAAGTCAAAATCAGGATTCAAAGAGAAATAAGTCATACTCTCAAACCAAGATGTGCACGTGTATAGGTGGCATGGTGAATGATAGCTCTCTTTTTACAGGTTTCTCTTCTCCTTAAAAAGTTTCTTTTAGAGGCATGGCTTTGATTCGAGAGCCTTCTTGCGCTCTCTCTCTTTTTTTTTTACATACTTGGACCTTCATGTGTCCAAAATTCTCTCTCTTTTTTTTTCAAAAGCCCATGCCTCTTTTTGCAATAAGAATGGAGAAGAGTACCATACTTTATGTAGAGCTTTTATTTTGTGGATGGATAGGTGTTATGTTCACTTCCAGAGTAGAAGTATAACATGTATATGGTGGCGTGTACGTGATCTTGGTTTTAAAAGCATGAAGTAAATCTCTAAGAATCACAATGACCTTGACAAAACTCATTGCAAAACAAGTTGCTTATGTAGGGGTTTAAAACATTATGAGCTTTGGTAGGGAATTTAATCACCATAAGGAACTCTCTGTTTTTATTTTAGAAGAGAAAACTCTGGTTGTCAAGTCCAGCTTAGTAAGATCTTAGGGTAACTCAAGTCTTATCATATCATAGCCAACAACAATCTAGACCAGAGCGTGCTTATGCTACCCACAGATAGACAAGATAATAGAAAAGATCATGCTCAACCAGCAAACTCAAAACTTAAGAGAATAACAGGTTGAAACATAGGCACAAGAGAGAAATAAGAGCAACTTTTCATCATATCCAAAATAAAAGATTTAAGCATGGACTTAAAACATTTAAGGGATTATCATGGATGGCTCTCATTTACTAACTTTATTTGAACGAAAAACTTTATTCAACAATACTTACCTGAACTTACCTGATTGAGGGTCCTTCCCCAAGCTAGTCTGTTGGCACCGATGTACCTGTCGGCGCAGGACTCGTGTTTTACGTCATCGAGCGAAGACGTCTCCTGTGTAGGCTTCAACTTGACGAAGCAGCATCTGACCCTGGAGATGAGGATACAGATGATTTAACCCGCCATACCTGTTTTCCCTTTTTCTGGCGGTCAACAGCCTGTTCCGGTGTTTTCTTTGTCTGTGCTTTTGCACCTCGTGTAGACTTCTTGTTGTGTTTTGCATAATACCGGATGGGGAAATCCTTCTCCCAGAACTTTTCCATGAACTTAATTAGGTTGTCTTTCTCTGGAGGCATCACCTCCACCTCTTTGACGTTCTGACTATTTCTCCCGTACTTGATCTTGATCATGGAGCATTGCTCCACTTTTGGCCTGAGCTCAAACTTCTCCTTCCTTCCATTAATGTTGAGCTGGATCTCTCCAGCACCCACATTAATGTGATCATCTGCTGTGCTCAAGAAGGGTCGCCCAAGGATGAGCGACGAATCGTTGCTCACGTCCATGTCCAGTACCACGAAGTAGACAGGAACGAAGCAATCCCGGATGCGCACCGGAATGTCCTCGGCTATCCCCTCAGGGTAGCGAACCGTGAAGTCGGCCAACTGCAGTCTCATGGGAGTAGGAGACAAGGTAGTATAGTTAAGGCGGTCAAAAACTACCTTTGGCATTACGCTGACACTTGCCCCTAGATCACAGAGTGCATGCTCAAAGTGTTGTGTCCCGATTGTACATGTGATGGTGGGACATCCTGGATCCTTCTTCTTCTCCGGGACTTTATTTAGGATCGCTGCGCTGCACTCCTCAGTCAGCTTTACGACCTCGGTACTTGGGAGTGGATGTTTGTTGTTGAGAATGTCCCTTAAGTACTTTGCATAGGTCGGTACTTGCATAGCATCCAGCAAAGGCACATGTATATTCAATTTTTGTATAACTTCTACGAACCTGGCGAATTGCTCGTCCGTGGATGGTTTCTTTTGACGCTGCGGGAATTGCAAGACGTTGGAGTCGTAGAACTCATGCGGTGCGGTCTGTCCAGCTGGTGCTAGTTCGGCTTCTGGCTCTTCTTCCACAGTGGGGATCTCCTTTCTTGGTGCTGCTGTTTTCTCTGCATGGTTAGGGGGAACCGGGTCCCGAGTAGCCTTTCCGCTCCTCGTGGACACAGCCTTAACATTTTCAAATGACGAATCCAGTTGTCCGGGAATTCGCCCCTTATCACCAGATGGAACAGCGGCAGCTAACTGAGCTAATTGGGTTTCTAACATCTTATTAAAACTCAGCTGGCTTTGAAAGGTGGAGGACAAACTTTCTATTTTAGAGTTTATGCCCTCTAGAGCCTTATCATTAACAGCAAGCCTCTTGGAGATAGACTCATTAATCTTGGCCTGACCAAGGACAAGATCTTTAAGGGAAGATTGATTGGAGAAAGAGTTATTATTGTTACCTCCCTGGTAAAATGGGCGTTGCTGATTCCAGTTCCCTTGAGGCCGGTATCCGTTGTTGCCGTTCACGAACTGTACCTCCTCTTGTGTCTCGGGGCAGTTGTTCCCCGAGTGACCAGTTTCTCCACAGACTTCACACGTCATGTGTGAGTCCAGTGGCCCATCGTTGTCGGCGCCTCCATCCTTGGTGCGGTCATCAAGGCGCTTCATAATCAGATCCATCTTGGCGGCCAGCATGTCCACCTCCTTTACGGTGTGCATACTGCGTTTGCGTCCCTGAAGACGGTCGTCATTCCAGGATTGGTTTGACACCATCTTCTCGATGAGAAGCTTGGCGGCGTTCACAGTCAAGGAGAGGAATGCCCCTCCAGCAGCAGCATCCATGTATTCACGGGCTGTTTGGGACAGCCCATGGTAGAAGTTCTGAAGCAGGAGCCACTCTTGCATGCCATGGTGGGGACACGCCAGAATGTAATCCTGAAAGCGATCCCACGCTTCCGGGACCGTCTCCCCGGACTCTTGCTGAAAGCTGGAAATTCTTCCCCTAAGGGCATTGGTTTTCCCAATGGGGAAGAACTTTGCCAAAAAGGCGTTGGAGCATTTGGTCCATGTATTCACCACCTCACGGTTGGAATAGAACCATTGTTTGGCTCTACCCAGCAGCGAGAACGGGAATAGACGGAGCCTGATGGCCTCTTGATCCACCCCTCGGATGGTGATGGTACTGCACACCTCCAGGAAGTGCTGCAGGTGAGCACTGGCGTCCTCATTGGCCTTCCCACAGAAGGGGCTAGCCTGCACCACGTTGATAAGCGGATCCTTCAGCTCAAAAGCATGATCCCCTACTTCCACTGCTGGACCCGTAGGGATCTGGGCAGCGGACGGAGCGGAGTAGTCACGAATGGTCCTGTCGGCCATGCCTTCTTCTGGTTGGGGTGCTACGGGAACGGGTTGTTCTCCTTGGTTGGAGGATTCTCCGATGACTGGTTCGGTGTCCGATGAGAACACCTGAGGGATTACGACACGAGAGCGTACCCTCCTTCCTATGTATTTGGGTTCTCGACGTAGTTGGATGGTAGTTGGAAACCAGTCATGCACTACCCTATTTCACATCACAGAGAAACAGAGCGAAAAGGGTAAACCTGCTAGATTATTGGCAATTAATTTTGTGGCACGAAATGCATGGATGTTCAAATCTCTTTAACCACTTGCTTTCCCCGGCAACGACGCCAGAAATGCTTATTGGTATTTCTTAGCATCACTACTTAGAGTAGTAATGATACTAGAGATACTTCATCGTAAATCTAGACGTTACAGATATTTTGCAAGCGCACAGAAGTACGTTGTAGCATTTCACCCGGGAGTATTCCAGAGTATCGTTATTTGTTTATCCGCAGGGAAAGCATTTAGTTAAAAGAGAGATGTGCCATCCAATGCTCTTACGTACAACAAAATTAATGTACCATAATCCAAACAGGGGTAAATGATATAGAAATGAATGAGTGGGTTGACACACAGAAGTTCATTGCTCATTATTATGGTAGTCTTAGTTAGTATAGTACACTAGTGAAGATTAATAAGGGTTCATTAGCATCATACTTATGGAACTTGGATATACTACAAAACCCTATACAAGCTCATTCAATGATCGTATGCAAGAGGACATATCGAGGTATCCAGTGGTTCCCTCATCAAGGGACGACAGTAAGACGTCTTATCATAAAGGCCTAATACCTACTCCCGTACGTGGAGGATTACAAAGGACGGACAGGGCTGTCACCACCTGCCGCCTACCTCTACTAATCCGTGGGGCAGCGGTACCCTCAATAGTATTCCATATCCCAAACACCATGTTTGCAATACGAGATATAACTCTATCTATCACGTTAATAAATAGAGCAACCAAAAGGCACATTGAGCCAATGTCATAGCATACATTCACTTGATAGAGGTGTAAGACAAAAGTAGTATATACTAAGTAGATAAAGTGTAACTGAAGCATATAGCATAAGTATGAAGGTATTTCCATTAAGATCAGAGTATTACAAGTAAGTAAGAGAATACAAGAACTGAATTCTAGAACTTACCAAGAATCTATGGGAATGACACGTGGCTCATCCTCACCCTTGACTTGAACCGACGATGATTCAACGTTCATGATCCTCCTTCAGTGTGCTTCTTGACCTGTGTCGAAAGTGAGCTTAATCGGGGTTCAGGCCAGGTCGCCCGACCTAGCCAGGTCGGCCGACCTGGGCCTGTGCCCAGTTTCACCCATCTTTTGCACCGTAGTCCCTGTACTCAAATATATTCCAGATATGCATGGTATACCATTATTTGAATACTAATGTCTAAGTTATGCCTTGATCTTTATTGGTTTCTGAGCCTAATGACGGTCGGATTTTATGTTATAAGGACCGTCAACAAAGATCTAATATCGGTCACAAGCAACTTGAGCCTATCATACATTTGTCGGAGGGTTTCATCCTTCTTCATGACAAATGACTCCAATTCCCCTTGGAGTAGATCCATCTTCCCTTCCTTGACTTCATCGGAGCCTTCATGAGACAATTGGAGTATGTCCCAAATCTCCTTGGCACTCTCAATCCCTCTAACCTTGTTGTACTCATAGGTGCAAAGTGAGATTCTAATGACCCGAACGGCTTGAGCATTCTGAAACATGTCATGCTCTAGCTCCAGAGTGATAGGTTCGTCTTCATCATGTTGTTTAACACCCACAACCACAACGGTCCAAAGAGCGGTATTAAGACCATAAAGATGCATTTTCATATCATCACTCCAACGGGCATAGTCACTCCCATCAAAGTGAGGGGCTTTGCCCATTGGAACCGGAGAAAATGAAAATGGAGAAGGGTTAGAAGTATTTTGTGAAGATGCCCCATATGGATGAGACACCGCATGAAGCCCGGCAAGAGTATTCTTCTCCCTTTCTTCTTTGATCTTTTTCTTGAGAAGCTTTTGAGCCTTCTTCTCGGCTTTCTCTTGAATCTTCCTCTTTAGCTTCTCCTTTCTTTTCTTCTTCAGTGAAGTCGCCCTCAACATCGCTCACATCAAAATCATCATCACTAGAGCTTGAGTCATATGGAATTGAGGGATGACTTGTGCATCCAATCTTCATGAGTTGGGCAGCGGTAGCGGAAGCATCAGAGACATTGGCGGAAGCACCTGTGACAACCACTTCATCCTCTTTACTGGCCACAGTGTTTTCCCTTAGCGGTTAAGCCTAAATCAAGAGATTAGGCTCTGATACCAATTGAAAGGATCGACACTAGGCCTAGAGGGGGGGTGAATAGGCCTATTTAAAAATTTCTGCAAACTTGACACTTAAAAGTTAAATGGGCCGGATGTTCTAGAGCTATGTCGGAATTTTAGGCTCCACGGAATTTCCGGCACAGGGGCAGAACTTCTGGCTCAGCAGATGAACTGAATTCGAGATTCAAAAACTAATATGTATCTGCATATTCTATATGAATAGAAAGATCACCACAAGTATAAGGAAGCTTAAAACTATGATCTTTAGCAGCGAAAACTTATAACTAGATAGATCAGAAGAATTTAAGCTCAAAAACGATATGAAAATGAAGAACAACAACAAGAACAAGAGACAAGGATTTGTTCACCGAAGTTCACTCCACTTAGGAGCTACGTCTCCGTTGAGGTGCTCACATAGATCCGGGTCAACTCTAACCCCTTGCCTCCTTCAATCAACCACAAAGGCCGGATTGAAATTCTTACTATTGTTCCCACCAAGGAATGAAGATTACAAACGTCCGGCACTCAACCACACCAAGTTGGGAGTTGCCGGCGACGCCTAACCGTCTAGGAGCTCAGCTCCAAGACTAACAAACGCGAATCGAAGAATCAAAGCTTGCTTCAAGTGCTTCTTGAGATGAACAAGGGATGAACTCACTCAAAGCTTTACTCTCACACCTCAAGAATCACTCACACCCAAAGCCCTAATCAAATCTTTGCAAGGATTGGCTCTAGAGGGAGTTGGGAGAGTGGATTGAATGCTCAAGAGGGTGTTTCTCTCGGGTTTGGTTAGCAGCCATGAATGGGGGGCTGAGGGGGTTTTATACTCAACCCCCAAAAACTAGCCGTTATGCACTGCCAGGTCACCTGCCGGAACTTCCGACAAAGTGTCGGAACTTCCGACAAGGCACTGTTCTGAACAAAGAAACAGCCTGATGAACAGCCCCACCGGAACTTCCGGCACTACTCACCGGAACTTCCGTATCCTCACAGAGCCTACCGGAGAATGTCCGCCGGATATTTTCGGGCAGGCCCAAATCACCAGAATTAGCACGAAGAACAAACCCACCGGAACTTCCGGCACTACGCACCGGAAATTCCGAACCCTCACAGAGGCTGCCGGCGATACAGCACCGGATATTTCTGGGATGGCCTGAACTTCCGACACAGTGTCAGAATTTCCGGCCATGTGCTGTGTAGCGCCTGAAAAACTGAAGTTAGATTTCTTTCTTGGGTAGATAGCATCTCAATTAAGCACTTTAGGCACTTTTGATCCATCAAGCACGTCCCCCTTGATAGTACGGTGATTTCCTATACTCAAATTCAAACCAAAAATAAATTTAAATCCTCAATGAGCTCATCCACCATGCAAGAGTAATTGGGGGTCATCCTTTGATATTCATAACTCTTTCTTTTCTTTTATTCCTGCATATACCTCAATACAAGCATCAAATCCCAAATTCTAATTGTCATAATCACCAAAACACATGGGAGACCTAGATGCACTTTCAGTCCCGACAGCCAAAACCTTCCGGACCTCCTTTGGAGAAATCTTAGAAGGGATAGGGATCTTGCAGAACATGTCTATAACACACGAAGACGTCGATGCGACCCTAGACTCTCATGCTTTCGAAATCCCAGACTTTGATATCTTGATTTGACATCCTATAGAGAATTTTCTCTTAGATGCTCCAACTCTAGGAAAGCTCGATGTCCAGCTTAGGAAGGAGCCCTTTTCTATCCAAATCGATCAATCCAGAAATCTGTTGAAAGAACCTTCCCTTAGATCTATGGTGCTTCCTTTACCCCCTGATCCTCCCAACGAAGCATTTCTCAAGGAGCTCATGGATGAGGAGTGGTCGGATGGAGTGAGACGCTTTTCCGAAGCAATTTGGATTAGTTCACCCTCTACGATCATTCCTTGTTCCATAAGAGGAATTACCGTAGAAGCCCATCTTAACCCCATCATGGAGGTTAATGTGATGCCATGGCACTTAGCGGACACTCTATTAGGTCGAGTGTCGCTAAGACCATCCGACAAGCTCCTCAAGGGTTGTCCCTTCGGACATATCCTTAAACATCGGGAGGTCGCAAGTGTCGTGCCACTCACGATAGACAAGATCGAGACTAGTCTAAACTTTCACATCTTTGATGTCCTCGATCTTGATCTTCTCCTAGGCTACCCGCTAGAAAAATTCCGTGATAGATCCCATGGGAGCCTAGACGAAAAGCTTAGGGAAGCCGCTTCCGCCACCACTACCTCCTATCCAGAAAATCCTATGGCGAAGCCTCGTCCCAAGCTAAACCCATTCGAGAGTATGATGCATGGATCTCCGTTCATATCATCCGAGCCCGTCCTCTTTGAGGTGGCAGAATTCTCTGCTCCCAAAGAGTACGACTCGGAAGAGACACTTCACCTTTGTGAAGAGGAACAATCATCATCACCCTCGACCGAGTTTAAACTGCTTCCCACTGGCCCACACTATGTTGTTCCCGATCATGATCAAGAATCGACATTGAGTTGTCATGATGAATCTCTTGAGATGAAGAACCCATGGGCCACAGAAGATTGTGAGGCGCTGACTAAGGAGTGCAGAGGAAAGGATTTCGTAGATGAGCATGAGAGCTTCATTCTTCAAATACCACAAGAACCATGCTCCTATAAAGCCTCTCCAGAGTCAGCTATGCATTGTGCCCCGAGTGCACATGAGGACTACAACCAACCTAAGGTCCTCTCTTGCAAAAATTTTAGAAGGTTGGTTGTGGATACATATGTTTACCATAAGCACTAACCTTGCAGCTAAAGCTCTAATGACATATCAACAATTGGCGGTGAGACGGGAATGACACCACCAGTGGTAGCTGCAAGAGATTGTTCCCATGGTCTAGCTTGTGACCATAAACAAAGCACTGCTGGGAGATAGCCCAGATTATCATTTGTTTTCCCTTTGAATAAAAAGCAAGATCTTGACTCTAGGATAAAGTTGTCCTTCGGGTATTTTTGGTCGCTAACCATTTTAGGTGAGATTAAAGAAGGATGATGGACAAGTGATGCCTAAGAACATGGGAGCTACATCAACTACAACACCTTGGCAAGCCTTGGTGAGGGAACGATTACGAAAGGAGGCTTGAACTCCACACACTTGAGTTGAATTGCACAACAATACAAACTCCAAGTGTGGGGGAGGTATGTGAGTATCCCGAGTAAAGTTCCTCTCATACCAAATCTTATCATGGTCTGGAGAGGGTGTTGGTTCTTGCATCTTGCTCAATAAAAAAAGAGGAGTTACCACGACATTGGATTGGGATTCTTCATCAATGAAACATAATGGTAAGTTCCTCCAGGTATGTCCTGCTTTTGACTTTAAACAAAGCCCTTCCGGGAGGTCGCCCAAAGTTTGCCAGTTTCATGCTCAAGTTTATCTCTCTTCGAATATGGCTTGATCATGCTATCATACTCCCTTTATCTGTGCTCGTATGCTCTGGTTTGAATGCATGGTTCGAACGTGCATGCATAGGTCATTTTAAATTAAGCGTGGTGCTTAGGTTGAAATGCCTTCTCCAATCAAACAAGGCATGATGCCGAGTCTCGTTGATGAACTTTAGAGTTATGCTTTCATAGACATTGGTTGTATATGTGGACTAACCCCTGCAAAAAATCCAAATCCCAATGGGTGATTCGTCAAGCTTGATTCAAATGGGAAGGTAAGCCAAGGCATCGATTCTATTGTGCAACATACAAAGGAGGTACATTCTTCTTTGCTTGTGTTGATGCAACATGAATTCAACCTTGTTTGAGTTATGTCTCTTGGTGAAGAATAAAATAAAATAAAATAAAATAAAAAACCCAAAAATATTTGAATTTGGATAAAGGCTCCGTGGTTCTCGAACCAGCAGAGTCCCTCTTTTGTTTCCATTTTTTGTTAGAATGACAGCACCAGGAACAAGTACAAAGTACAAGTGTGGGGGAGATCTCCCAAGCTCATCGTCAGCACACATACTTGAGATGTCCCACAAAGGTGTTTGTAACACCCTAAAAATTAAGCTAGCAAAGTAGTAATTTAATTTATTTAATATTGGTCAAAGTGCGCATGGTCAACTTAAGGATAATATAATTTTGTGCTAAATAAAATCAAATATAAGAATTAGAAACATGTATGTGCATACATGCTGGTGCATAATTTTGGTTGAGAGCAATTCAAATTGTGGGGTATGAATTTATATTTAAAATCCCATTTGAATTTGCATTTGTTTGAGTGGTTTTTGTGCTTTTTGCGTTAAGTCTAGATTGCCCCCTTAAGCTTTTGGCCCAACCCGCTTAACCCCCTCCAACTCCCATTCCCCGCTCGCCTCTGCACCCCGCGGCCCAGCAAGCCAGGCCCACTCGGCCAGCTCCCGCTCGCCCGCTGACCTTGGCGTAAAACGCCAGGGCGCCTTCGCACCGGGTCACCGACAGGTGGGGCCCACCTGTCAGGTTTCTTCCCCGCTCGGCCGAGTCCGACCAGGACTCTAGCTCGCCACCGTCACCTTCCATCGCCGGCAGCTGCCTTCCTCTTTTCCCCTTTCCATCCCCGGCCTTCCCTTTTCGGTGCTTTCCATCCACGGTCGCACCCCCAGACTATATAAAGCCGAGCCCCGCCTCTTTTCCCCCTCATCCCGAGCTCCTTCGCAGCGCCTGCCGTTGAAGCTCAGGTGAGCCGCCGCCGCTGTGCTCCGTTTCATCGCCCCAAGGCTCTCCCGCTCACCTCTTTGCTCCCCTCGTCGTGCACAGGAACCCTCGCGACCAGAAGCCCCAACTCCCGAGCCGTTGCCGAGCCTCGGAGCACCCCGACGCCGAACCACGATGCCGCCGTCCGCCGTTGACTGCCGATCGCCGTCACTGTAGCCCGACCGACGTCCATAACCCCCTGGTAAGTTTCGCCTTCACCCCCGCTTGCCTCCCATGCAACTCACGTTCCAAACCGAGCCGTGTAGCGCCATTTCCGCCGCTTGCCGGAGTTGCTCTGCTGCCCACCGCCGCGAACAGCTCGCCCGAGCCACAGCCGTTGGATCTGATCCGAACGGACCCAATCACCTGATACCCCTTCGCCCCGTTTTGGTCCACCGTAGACCCATGGACCGGGTCTGTGGCCCCGGTCTGCAGCCACGTCAGCGACACGTGGCTGCCACGTGTGTGCCACGCCAGCAGCCCCGCAAGACAAACCCGCTGTGCAGCACCACTTTTGCACTTTGGCCCCTCGATTTATTGCGAATCAACCCGCCATCCAGCCATAGTTCAAAAGTATTTACATATAGGTCCTTTTTCTTCTGTTTTAGCCTCTTTGCTTTTGAATTATTGAACCCACCGTCCTAGGTTAGTTTATTTATGTGTTAGACCTTCTGTTTATACTTGTAATTATGTTTAGGCCCCTATTTTCTTACAGATATGCCCCGGTTCTTGTTTTACTCGTACAAAATGCGTTTTAGCTCTGATTAAAGTGATTCTTGCGCTCATGTGTTCGTAGTAATGCGTAGAGTAGTTTTATAAGCCTTTTTCTTTCTTTTTGTACTGTTTGGTGTATTGTTCTAATAGAACTCACTTGTATTGCATGTACTGGCTTGTCTGGATGTTTGTGTGGTGATGTTGATCGAGTGTAGACGGTGAGCCGTTCGTGCCTTCTGAAGATCATCACTTCGAGGAGCAGGAGCAGCAACAGCAGTACCTAGAGAAAGGAAAGTGTAACACGAGAATTCCCTTGTGACCCAGTAATCTTTAATTGTTAATTTCATATATGCATGTCTCCAATTTGATGAACCCTAAGGACTTTATTTAGTTCTTCTATATCCTGTTTACCTTGTACACCTGGGTTTATGCATTATGGTAGTTTATTGCTATGCTTCGCAACATCTACTTATGAAGCGATGATATTATGATTTCAATTGTTAAATTTGACTAATGGTATATTGAACGATGATTAAAATCTACTATTTAGCAACATGGCTAGGGAGCTTGAGCATGTGCTTTTGGATTGCTCTAAGCGTCTCTCCTTAAGGTCCGGTTCTTAAAGCGGCAACCCAGGAAAACAGCACAACCAACAGAACTACATGGCTCTGGTCTTGATTAAGTAAAATGAACTACTCTAGCTTGTTAGTGGTTACCGAAAGGCGCAAGTGGGGCTCCATGGTTTAAGTGTGGACCTCGGCTCGCCTCTGGCATGGGATCATGTTTACATGTGGGATTGACTGGAGGGTGAGGGGTTCATGCGCCTAAGTTGAAACCATAGTGGCCACTAATTTGTTAGGGGGACTTTTGAAAGGTCTCGTAGTGATGTCCTGTGCTCATTTTGGGAGTGCATTGTCTATGACAAAGGGGTGTCACGACTGGTGGTGAAAGTGTACAACCTCTGCAGAGTGTAAAACTGTTATAACAGTCGTGCTCATGGTCAAGAGTGGCCTGGATCCTTTTTGATTCGTGGTTACCTCTTTGGGTTGGTGGTTTAATGAATTTGATGTTTATTATTGCGATACTTCTACTTCATTAATTTGGGTTCAACCGGGATGCACTTAATTGTAGTAACTTGGGTTAATATTACAATGTGATCATCTAAAAGTGCTAATCGCAGTTAAACCATGTCTAACCTTTTTAGCCTTCATAACTCATGTTATACTTGCTAAGTAAAGATGGATTACTTACACTTGCATTATTCAACAAAATCCCGGATGGGTACTCAGATGCACCAGTAGACTTTGGTGAGTTCCCAGAGGAGTTTCTGGAGTTCTAGGCAGCTGTTCACCAGTTGGCGTCCCTGTTGTTGATGGTCCTTAAATACCAATTTTGACCGTCAACTCCTGCAGAGAATATGTCAAATATAATCACCAAACATAGTGATAGGGTTTATATCTAATCAATTCCACAAGTTTTGGTGAATATGTGAATGTAGGGACTAATTAGCAAAAGAGGAAGAGATTTGGGCTCAGGGCCAGGTCACCCGACCCACCTAGGTCGGCCGACCTGGGCCCAAGCCCAATGGAGCCCATATTTGGCCACAGCAAAGAAGCACACTTCAGGACCATCATAGTCGTTGATTCCATGACGGTTGGATCCAAGAGATGGGAATGGTCCAAGGGGAGGTCACAAGGATTGATGGGCCCACCAACGTATCTAAACATACTCAAATTGAGCAAACCCACCTGGAACCGTCATTAGGACCCACTCTGCAGTCACCCAGACGAAGATGGGCCCGAAAGGAGCCGGTGGCCGGTCGCCCGACCTGGTATTTCCACCAAATCCGCTCAACTTTGACGGCGTGCTTCCCACCGCCTCCAGGAGTCCATCCCGGCCGTGCATCACTCAAGTCGGTGCATCCTAGGGTCGGCTGACCTAGGGGGATCGGCCGACCTGGTCCCGGGGCCAAACGGCCTCAACCGCCTCGAGGTGCCTCTCCACCGTCCTACCAAGCTATAAATAGATGGCCACGGCTTCAGTTCAACACACACCAAGAAGGAAGAGCTCTCCTTGCCTCACATTCTAGTCTTAGTTAGTAGTGAAGTAGTCTTAGGAGTTGAGCTTCTACGGGCTTCCGAAGGAGTCTTGGTAAGCGTAGAGCTTAGTTATCTTTTATCTTTTGTTTACTTATAAGACTTTGAGCTTTTAATGGAATTGCTATCTTGCTTATGTTATTTGGCTTATTGCCTTATTTGTTCATTATATAAGTTGTATGCCTCGCACCTTAGTATAGTGGATACATGTTATGGCAATGGCCTAGTGCGCCGCAAGGTTGCTCTGTTTATCTGGACAATAAATAGAGTAGTTATTTCATATTACAAACGTGGTGTTTGGGGTATGAAATACCATTGGGGATACCCTACCCTACGTATTCAGAGGTAGGCGGCAGGTGGTGACAGCCCTGTCCGTCTTTTGTAATCCTCGCCGTTCGGGTTTGGGCGTTTGCAGGCCTTAGTGATAAACATCGTGACAGTACCCTTGGATGAGGGGATCCCATGACTACTCGATTTGCCCTCTAACATGTGTTCCTTCTGAGCTTGTACACATACACTTATAGGAATGTAACCCATATGCAAGAAGTACATAGAACCCCTAGTTCTCTTTTTGGATCTTCATATTAATTAGACTTATATAATGAGCAATGAAACCTTCTCTGTCTCACACTACCCATCTATCAATGTTTACCCCTTGCTAGGGTTTGGTATATTAATAATGCTTTGATTGAATACAATGTATAACTACTCTAGTCAACCACCGCCTTTCCTGTGGATTCGATACCCTGAATACTTCCGGGTGAAAGCTACAACGGTATCCGTGCGCTTGCGGATTTATCTGCGACCGTAAGAAATACCAACAAGCTTTCTGGCGCCATTGCCGGGGAACGACATTGGTTGAATAGTGTGGTTAACCCATGTACTCAATTAATAGCATGATTAATTACCACTCCTCCGGCAGGGTTATCTTTGCTCTGTTTCTCTCTGATGTGGAACTGGGTAGTGTATGACTGGTCTTGAACTGCCAATGGACTTCATCAACAACCCAAGATTATCGGAAAATACGATCTTGCATTGTATCTTCCTAGGTAGTTTGATCGGCAGCAACTCCAGTCAATCCTACACCACCAATATCGACGAGTGCTATTGCCGAAAGAACGATTCGCGAGTTCTCAATTCACTCTGGTTCGCAAACCGACCCTGAACTGAACATGAGAGATGCCGCGTTCGATCTTAGGCTTGCATCTGTCAAATCGGTACACGCCAGCCCATTACATGGGAAGACCAACGCGAACGGACCCAAGGCCAAGGCTCAACACTAAGGCCTACATGATCCTGTCCGAAGAAGACAAACAGATATGGCAATACAAACCATCTCCAAATGTTACATAAAGTCAAAACTTATGATGGCGACGTCCCCACTCGACGGACATAAACCGACGAGTCCTCACCAACAGGTAAATCGGTATGTATCTCATATTTATTTCACAATGTATTTTTCTGAATTCCAATCTCTGCATGTTTAAATTCCAATCTTTGCATGTTTCAATTCCAAATCAATTTTATGCATTAAAATTTAAACTTGGAGTCTTTTATCTTGAAATCCCTTTGAATCCCCTGCTCCTGCATAAACATACATAATCTTAATGAGCCAGGACCATGTAGGATAGCTGAGCCAGCTGGGCTTGAGAGGTGCCAACAGGCCGTCGGTTGACCCCATGGGTTGCCTGACCTGTGGCTGCCTCTCCTGTGCCGCATTCATTCAGATTCAAAACAGCTTTTGCATCTGGTATACCGCTGCGAAGGTTCAACAGAATGGGCCCTGTGCCAGAATTGCCCGACCCCATCCGTCGGCCGACCCAGCCCTGGCCCTTCTGCAGCAAATTCAATTGCCATCAGTTCACACCAGCGAATCTAGTGCAAACCTTGAAAGCTTTGCTGAAACGGAGCCGTGCCCCAGGCCACCTCTGTTCAAAGAAAGTCGGTGCTCTCCACCGTCAACTCTTTCCCCCAACTGAGCTACCAAGTGCCCTCGGCCTTTGTCCTATCCCTCCTTAGGATTTTCAAGTGATTGGCTCTCAAGTTTATAAAAAAATAATACAAGCAAGAACATGTTCTAGGATAAGTTCCCTTCGGGTATTTTTGGTCACTAACCATTATAGGTTGCAACTGAAAAGAACGAAGGGTGCAATGCTTAAGAACATGGAGCTACATCAGCAATACCAACAATGGTAAGTTCTGGTAATGGAACAAATTCAAAGGAGGCCTACATACTTGGTTTTTGGGTGTCCTGTGATACACAAAAATCCAAGTGTGGGGGAGGTCGGTAAGTGTTACACGACAAGTTCCATTGGTACAAAATTTATCTTGGTTTTCAGGTGATGCTAGTTCTTGCATTTCTTGCTTAACAAATCTAAAAAGAAAGATATAGCCGGCGAGGCTCAGTGGGATTGAGACAACTAGGTGTACATGCCATTGTGGCGTTGCACCTCGGTAGTCCCCACATGGCTCCTGGCTCCATCTTGCCTTGCATCTTTGGTTCTTGTGCTTGCTTTCATGAGAAAAGACGTCTGCACGTTTTTGCCGCCTTGCCAACTACTTGTTAGGGGAATCCCAACATTTAGTGAGCACAAGCTATTTCACGTGCGACCACGTCACCGGTAATGATGCCAGCAAGAGCCAAGGAACTACCGCGACGACAGTTCTAAACTCGTCATCAACTAACCGCCAGCGATAAGTATGCTAAGGTAAGCATCATGTCTTGCTTTTGACTTTAAACAAAGCCCTTCCGGGAGGTAACCCGAAGTTCACCACTCATATTCTCATGATATCTCCATTTGAAAAATGCTTGGTCAGGTTATCATGCTTCCTTTATCTATTCTCATATGCTCTGGTTTGAATGTATTATCGATGGTACCTCGAGGTACATTCATAGACCTTTTAAATTAAGCATGGTGCTTAGGTTAAAATGGTCTTCTTTAATCAAATTAAACATGGTGTCAAGTTTGAACCTTTGAGTAAATGCATGTATAGATATTGGTTGTATGTATGGACTAACCCCTACAGGAAGGATTTCAATTTCAATCGGGTAAGTCATCAAGCTTGATTCAAATTGGAGATAAACTAAGGCATTGGATGCGCTGCAACAATTGCTGCACAACATACAAGGAGGTACATCACCTTTCAAAGGTCCACTATGAGTATATTGCAAAACCCTCTTTGATCATGCTAATGCAATTTAAATTCAGCCTTGTTTGAGTTATGCTTAAAAGAAAGTGATGAAAAATAAAGTTTGAAAAAAAAGAGAAAGGCAAACAGGATCTATGCTTAGTATGTTAAGGACCAATCTGTTTTCAAGCGCGGATGTGAACAACTAACCCAAGGGCAACAATGATTTATTCTTTATAGCCCTTTCTGTATTTGTTGTCCATTAACTTTTTGCAGGGATGAAGTAAAGACTAAAGGATGGCGAGCATAACTTCAACATTCAACATCTTTAGTCACATGGAAGAAATTTGCACAATGAAGCAAGATGAACAATGGACAAATCTTTTGGCACTCTTAAGCTCAAATCTTGCATTCGCTTGCAAAGCTAGAGTTTGGGGGAATTCGTCAGGGAAGTATCTAAAATACTCTGTGCACTTATTTTCCTTTGATCTCCTATTTAGTTACCTTGAAAGATTTGTTTGCCATAAAAAATAAATAAAAACCCATAAAAATTTGCATAACTTAAAAACACTAAAAATATTTGAATTCCAATAAAGGCTCATGGTTCTTAAAACCATGGAGCCATTGTTTTGTTTCCATTGTGT
>CM014273.1:16261995-16283671 GCA_004135705.1 Alloteropsis semialata | reverse complement strand
GAGCTTCTACGGGCTTCCGAAGGAGTCTTGGTAAGCCTAGAGCTTAGTTATCTTTTATCTTTTGTTTACTTATAAGACTTTGAGCTTTTAATGGAATTGCTATCTTGCTTATGTTATTTGGCTTATTGCCTTATTTGTTCATCATATAAGTTGTATGCCTCGCACCTTAGTATAGTGGATACATGTTATGGCAATGGCCCAGTGCGCCGCAAGGTTGCTCTGTTTATCTGGACAATAAATAGAGTAGTTATTTCATATTACAAACGTGGTGTTTGGGGTATGAAATACCATTGGGGATACCCTGCCCTACATATTCAGAGGTAGGCGGCAGGTGGTGACAGCCCTGTCCGTCTTTTGTAATCCTCGCCGTTCGGGTTTGGGCGTTTGCAGGCCTTAGTGATAAACATCGTGACAGTACCCTTGGATGAGGGGATCCCACAACTCCTCGATTTGCCCTCTAACATGTGTTCCTTCTGAGCTTGTACACATACACTTGTAGGAATGTAACCCATATGCAAGAAGTACATAGAACCCCTAGTTCTCTTTTAGGATCTTCATATTAACTAGACTTATATAATGAGCAATGAAACCTTCTGTGTCTCACACTACCCATCTATCAATGTTTACCCCTTGCTAGGGTATCCAATCCATTTTTTTTAAATGATAGCATTATTAATATACCAAACCCTAGCAAGGGGTAAACATTGATAGATGGGTAGGGTATCCCCAATGGTATGTAGGGTAGGGTATCCCCAATGGACGGATACCCTACCCTACAATATGAATACAATGGATAACTACTCTAGTCAACCACCGCCTTTCCTGTGGATTCGATACCCTAAATACTTCCGTGTGAAAGCTACAACGGTATCCGTGCGCTTGCGGATTTATCTGCGACCGTAAGAAATACCAACACCTGTGGAATGACGGCACCACGAGAGTCTAATAAATAGCGTCTGCGTATTACTTTGATTAAAGACTTGTGTCTTATTTGTAATAATTTAGGATGTTACTCTTTTGTTTCCAGCACTGGTCTACCTTTGATATTCTTATTCTGGAGCTATATGTGTGTGTATGACTTCCTGGGTACACATATAGTAGCATTCGGATTTCCTTCGTAAATTTGGGTGTGACAGATTGGTATCAAAGCCGTGCTGACTGTAGGACACGCAGCCTAGCTAGAATGGTCTTTTAGAAATTGTTTCTAACCCTTGCTTGCTCTAGATTTTATCCTTGGTTATTTCAGTTCATTCTAATACTACTTCATCTACTTTGTTCTTAGTTCTTGCTTCATCTTGTTGCTTATTTGTTAAATTTTTTTGCTTATAATTCTATCTCTTTCTTTTGTAAAATTCTAATCTATCCTCTCTTTCTCTTGGTTAGATGGCACGCACCAAGACCACTCCCCACAAGCGTACCGGTGGGTACCTTCCTCCCAGTGTTGCTGAGATCGCCCTGCGCTTCCTCAACCCCGACCCAAATCATGGCTTGTGGCAGCCGCCCGTTCAGCCAGCTCAGCCAGAGGGCCCGAGGAGGAGGATCCCGAGATGATGGATATCTACGACGAGGAGACAGGACAGTTCGTGCCTGTCGCTCAATCAGCGGGGCAGCCAGCAGACCAGGAGAGTGCAACTGCTGGAGGAGGCCCAGACGACCCCAACAGCAGTGGAGATGACTCTAGAGATGAGGAGGACAGCTCTGGTGATGATGGAGATAGCTCTGGTGATGAGGATGAAGACAACACGAGTGAGAACCACACTCCGCCAGCTCCAGGGTGGAAGGTCATGACCTGCATTCTAGATGGTGGAGACAGCTACTTCCACGGTCGCCCGTACCGCCTGCTCTGCCAGCACTATGGATGTGGCCATGTCAGCCTCGACTACGTCTGCGAGTGGTGGACTCACCATCTCTACCCAGCCTTCTGGAAGGTTGTAGTCAACGTCAGGGTCTCCACACCACGACTCCATGCGGCTAGGTTGGAGTCTGAGCACACCGCACTTGCTCCCAGGGAGACGATGGAGGCAGGTATCGGTGATGCAGCTCGACGGGCTCTCTACGTGTATCGCCACCACTTCTACGATCTTGTTCGTGATGGATGGAGCGGTACCTTTCTCATGTTGCTCGTGGTGAAACAGCTTGCAAGACCGCCAACCCCTCCGCTGAGAATGCAAGATTGGTGCAGACTGTGGGCTTCGCTGCTACGATCAACACCGAGTTCGACTCACTGCTGGATGAGCACTGTAGGCTTTGGGAGTAGCTGGATGCTGCTAGAGAGAGGATTGCAGAGCTGGAGCGTCCACACAATAGGCCAGCCGAGGAGGATCTGGAGTACCTTGCAGAAGAACCGCCGCGCAAGAGGACACACTACGGGACGCCCGCTAGTTGTACCACCACAGATCAGGAGTAGTCCCCATGAGATGTAATAAATAAACGTTTAGTCTTGCGAGTTTGAGTCATTGAGTCGTTTGGAGTCTTAGTGTTTGAATTGTGTCAGTGAGTGCTTGTTTTATTGTTCTTATGAATTTGCTTGAGTTGGATTTTTGAAATGATTGCGATGGATGTGAACCTATTGTTCACAAACATCTAGAATATTGGAGTAAGGTCATAAGGATTAATGAAATAAATAGTTGGGTCTTTGTCAAAGCTTTGTCTCTCTATTCAATCTCTTGATTACATTATCTCTACATCTGTTGCTTTATCTTGAGCGATCTTTCTTATTGCACTCTTATCAAGATAGAAATACTGTGGTATGGACTTATGAAGTAACAATGAGATGTGTTTATGACAGATGTCTGGTAGGAGAGGAAGAGGCCGAGGCAGAGGCGCCCCACAGCCACCACCACCACCACCACCGTCGATACCACTGGATCAATTGCAGGCCAATCAAAACAACCTGCTACAGCAGATGGCCATAGCGTTTGTAGCTGCAGCAGAACTTGCAGAACCAGCTACCTCCACAGCCTGTCCCGCACGTCATAGATAGACGCGGAGAGTTCATGAAGGGACGTCCGCAGACCTTCACCAACGCTACTGACCCGTTGCAAGCTGAAGACTGGTTGAAGGCAGTGGGCAGGCAACTGGACATCGCTCAGTGCGATGACAGGGAGAAGGTGTTGTATGCATCTGGACAACTACAAGGAGCTGCTCTGGACTGGTGGGATGCATATCTGTACGCTCACCCAGACCCTGACCACATCACTTGGGCAGAATTCTGTGGGAGTTTCCACTCTCACCATATCCCAGAGGGTCTCATGACCCTGAAGCAGGAGGAGAACTTTGGCCTCAAGCAGGGAGCAATGACTGTCACAGCTTACCGCGACAAATTCATTGAGTTGCCATGCTATACTCCTGAGAACATCGCCGACGACAAGAAGAAGCAGAGGCACTTCCTAAGGGGACTAAGTGATGGCCTTCAGTATCAGTTGCTTACACACACCTTCGACAACTTCCAAGCGCTGGTTGACAATGCCCTGATGCTAGAGCACAGGCGTCGGGATGGAGGACAAGAAGAGGAAATTCCTCAACCAGCAGAATGGGAACAACTCTCGTCCTCGGTACAACCAACAGTCAGGTGGTCAGCTGCGCATTCAAGGCTTACCAAACTCTAGGAATCAGCAGCCGTATCAACAGCGCCAGCAGTATCAGCAATGTCCACAGAACCCACAACAACAACAACAGCATCAACTGCCACAGTACCAGCAGCGCCCTCAGAATCAGCAGCAGGCTCAGGCACCCCGCCTCACCCAGGCTAACAACGTTTCGGTGGTTTCGACCGGAAGAGTGTGCTTCCACTACAACGTTTTGGCCATGGCGCAACGCCCCATAACCGTTGCGATAGAGGTATTTTCGTTGCAATAGCGACATATCGCGACATTTTCTGGCCGTTGCGATTCATCTTGTGCCATTGCATAAAAGTTCGTTGCGATAAGGTATCGCAATAGTGTACAACGCGTTGCACTACATGAGCCATGTCGTAACAACGTGTGTCGCGGCAATTGCCTCAAGTCGCAACGATCATTTCCATCAAATCGCAACGGGGGGGCGTCATTGCGACGCGAGTTATTGCAACATCCAAGGCGTGTTGCAAGAAAATGTTATTGCAACGCAATAGATTGGTAACATTATGCCATCTTTGTCGTTGCTATATGCTTACTGGGTAGCGCAACAATCTTTTAGGCGTTTCTATTTATAAGAACATATCACAACGAAGTGGTAGCTATTGCTATATCCTGAAACCCTATTGCAATGGTCAATTTGGTACTCGTTGCTATACGCTTAAGCCCTGTTGCAACGAACAGTTTGGTACTCGTTGCTATATGCTTTAGCCCTGTCGCAACGGTAAAATTGGTACTCGTTGCTATACGCTTAAGCCCTGTTGCAACGAAAGAAGTGCTGCTTGTTGCTATTTCCTTAAATCCTGTTGCAATAGGAATACGTTGTTGCTATACGCATAGAGGGTACAACAACAGAAATGTGCGTTGCTATATGCGCAGAGGGTGGCGCAACGGAATATGGCGTAGCCATATTCATAGAGGGTATCGCAACGCAACAAAATGTGGCTCATCGCAATATGGTTGTACGGTAACGCGTAACGCGACTCAATTTGGGTCATCGCAATATGGTTGTACAGTAACGCAACAAAAGAGCTGGTTGATCGCCACTTGCTGATTTTTAAATGCAACCGGATTTTTATAATAGAAACAAATCCCACAATTCATGATAGAATTGCTGTAACACAATATTCAACAAATCAATGTACCAACTCTTGTACATTCATCCATCAGACCATCACTCAGTAATCAAGTTTGTATAAATGTGCACGCATATATAAATCTCTTGACCACCAGTCCAACCTTTCATGATGGTCATCAACTTTGTTTGAGCTCCAAGGTTGGATGTCTTCTTGAAGCGTGGCAATCTTCAGCCTTGTTGGCCCGTGGTTGCTTCAGTTACCTTCTGATCAGAAACCAATGAGAGAATTAGAGATTGTACAGATTTTTGAAGCTGATTTGTCTTGTACTGATTCAGCAGCAGAATAGAATTGGACTTGAAAAATTGTAATTGCATTATGAAAGCACACATGCAGTTCATACCTGTAGGTGCCGTCTCTTTACGGCTGCTCGCGTCTTAGCACTAGTAGCCCGCAGCTGATCTGAAGTAACGTACGACCTTGCATCTGCTCCTGCACCTTTCGCACGATTATTCGAAGTGAACAGTTTCTTTGAAATGCCACTAGGTTGAACATTGCCAACAGGTTTTTCATTTATTTTCTCAGTTGTGACAATGCGTGCTGGCTCAACCTGGAATATAAAGTTGTTGGAACAATGTTAATAAGGAGCGATTAAATACACAAAGGCATAATTATGGGAATGATTGTTCGATGTCGCTACCCGGCGAGCTGTTTCTTGAGTACTATGCACTTTTGGTGTACGAGCAATGTTATCCATAGTGATGGTCAAAGAATCAACTCCCAAAGATTCATTGCTGTTTGCAGTGCTAGTCTATGCAATTTACAAGAAGGCAGGTAAGACATTAGCCACATGAATCTATTGTCATCTCAAAGCATTTACACTCGTTACTTGGTTCGTTGTTTGTTGAATCTGCACAGCTGCTGGCGCAGCAATATTCTCCTCAGTGGTCCTAGCTGGCACTTCATGTGAATTGTTGTCGATTTGATGGGGGTCTATGAATTTTCAGATATGGCAGGTAAAATATCAGCGAGAAATGTCCATTGTCAAACGCAACGAATCAGAACCAACATGTAAGCAATAGTTACATGTATTTCTAAGATTGTGAGTACGATCCTGATGAGCAAGCAGGTTACCTCATTTGGCAATGTAGGTCGATTCTGTTGTGTGATCATTGATTGGAACTCCCCCATCAATTCTTGTCTAATTGAGGCTTTAAGTGCTTCCTTTTCTGCTTCCTTTTGAGCCTCATGCTGTTCAAGCTTTTCATTTAATTCACGCTCTTTTTTTTCGAGCTTCTCCGGTCTTTCTTGAATATGTTGTTCCTGAAGCAATTGGTTTCTTTTGCGATTGGACATTTATCCTTCGCCACGTGACCTCCTCGATTTGGCTCCAGTTGTCTCCCTGTACGTCTTCTGGAAAACCTGGTCTTCTTTAGCAGCAGCTGAAGTGATACTTGCTGGTTCATCTTCTTCCAATCTCTTGGATGCATAATCCTGAGGGCAATAAACGATTGTATGATATCAATTTTGGTCACATAGTGATACGTAAAAAATTAATGATATTGCGAAAGAATGCTTATGTTCAAAGTAGCACTCACATAAACACTCTCAGCCACCGGCGTTGTCCATTTTCCTCGCTTCGTGTGGGTAGCCTTCCAAAGTGCCAACTTGCGTGGCTCGGCACCAGTTACTGGATCTCTCTAGCAAAATTACATGTCATCAATATATCATTCTTTACTGTAGTGCAAGTCGAGAATTGAGGATCGATTCTTTACATTTTCCCAACTACACTGAGAGAAAGGTTTGGAACCCGTCGTATGGTTGGTCTTCATTTCAGAGCGATTCGAAGAGTTCCTGACGCTCGACTCCTGCACGCAATAAACATGTAATGTACGTTCAGCAAAGAAAAATTCAACTCAAGCTTGCGTATTTAAATTTAGCAAATAGTGTGACCTGAAAAGTTTTTTGTCCAAAGTACTGGTTCAAATAGTGCCACTCCACAATGTCTAAGTCTTCAGGCTTATTTTTCATTCTGTCCTCATAGTTGTCGTATGCCCTGAATGTAGCACTCAAGGTGGATCGCCAACCTTTGTAGCGTTCTCTCGCAATCCCCCATATCTTTTTGTCGTGATCCTTAGTGGTCTCAAGCTCCCATTGATCCTGGTGCAAAACAAAACATGTTGTGTAGTATAGTACATTCATAATATTTTTGACCAAATGTACTGACTACATGTATCTAACATTATGATGAAGCATATGAGGTGGCAATTAACATACCTTCACAGCCGTAGCGATATCCTCTTTGACTTCATCCTTTATATCGCTCCAAGTTTTAACTCCAATTAGTGGAGCTAGTTGCCTTGTGATCATAACAATTTCGTCCACAAAGGAACGTCGATTATCACCACAAGGATCACCCAGATGAGAAAACTGGACTTTTAGTTTGTCGTATCCAGACTTCCTTCTCCTGGCAAGTGCGGCTATCCCTTTCAAGGATCCATGGCCAGATTTCTTGCCATCTACATACATTCACAAAATACAAGCTTAGCTTAACTGCTGAACAATAGAGTGAACATTCAAATTATGTGATAGATTTTACAACCTTTTGTCTCCTTCTGTACTTTCCTTGCATGACATGGCCATTGTGAAGACGGTTCTGCTGGTGGTGTCGTGCTACTACCATTGCTCTCATCGAGTGGTTCTGTACACTGACCTCGAGGTCTACTATAAGCCGCTGCGAAAAGATTTAAAACTTGCACTTAGTACATACACAAATTTGAGTATAAGTAAGATGTGCAAATCAAGGATATACCAATTCGTCTCAGAAGGCCTTCCTGCCTAAGCCATTCTTTGTATGTGAGTACTGTTTGACGCCTGTTCACATCACGTAGTTCTGCAAGTTACCAACAGCATTATGTGAGTTAAAAGTACAGTTATAGGTACATGTGGATGGTGTAGCACAAACATCATATATACCAGTTTTGCCTAGTGATTTAAGCCATATTTTGTATTCATCAATCTTCTCATCGTCGTCATCAGCATCATCATCATCGTCAGACTCCTCATTCTCGCACGGACGCCGTTGTTTCAGGGGTATAATGTTTGAAACAGAATTGAGAACATGTTACATATTTCACAGACATTTCATCAAAAGTGTTGCAGTAATCCTAAAAAGAGAATTTGAACCCAATTTACACAAAAAAAACATCATCGTCTTCAAGTGAATTGATAGGAGCTACGACTCCATCACTGATGTATGTGCCATCATCTTCATCGTCGTCTTCTGTTATGTCCGCATGATCCGGTTCAGGCCTGGGTTCAGCAAGCACCTTTTCAAGTACAGAAGCATCACCACTTACCCCTTCCATATCTTTCCTACTCCAATTTGTCAATTCATGGTCTCCGTCGTCGACAGTAATATTTTTCACTCAAATGACAACCGAGTCCACATCGGCATCACCAACATTATTATCAGTGTCCTCTTGTTCAGGCATGTCAAACAGGGTCCTAGGTTTCATTCTGAGGACATTGCACCAATTAGCTTTCTTTCCACATTTCAAATAACACACTTGCTCTGCTTGAATCGCTAGTATGTATGGTTCATCTGAATAGCGAAACCGAGAGGTATCAATATCGATGATCCCAAATTTATCTTTGCTTTACCCTCTGGATTGGTTCGAAGTTGGTGCCGGAACATCATACCAGTCACACTGGAACAACGTTACTTCCTGCGCGTTAGGAAAATCAAGGATGATGATTTTTTTAACCACTCCGTACCATTCCATGTCATCGCCCTGGACAACAACACCACTGTTCTGTGTTGTTAGATTTTTCTCTATATGCGATATCCGGAAGAAAAAACCATTGATGGAGCACCTGTTAATCACAGTAACTCGACGATCTAGACCACGAGATAGAGCATAGATCATATCATTGGCAATTCCCTTAGCATGTTCCTTCCTGATCTACACTCATATATATGTTCTCGACAAATTACAACAATATTCAACTGTGATGCATTAAACAGAACACAAATATAAATGACTCACCTTATGCTCGAGCCACTCCACAAATTCTTTCTTGTGCCTTGTTTCAACATTCTGCGGGTTCATTTTCCTCAATTCATCCATATGCTCACTTCAATGAAACGAAAACAAAACAAAAACTTATCAGTTTGACAGTGAACACATTATTAGAGATAAACTCATAAACATGTAGCTTACTTTATACATGGAATGGCCTCATCACAGTTGGTTAATATGTAGTGCCTCATCCTTTGAAGATCATCATAAGATGCTATCTCAATATTATGCTTACTAGAAGATTTCTTTCTATCAAAGTCCATGCTCGCAAACACACTTAGACCAGCAGGTGGTTCATTAACAGTGCTCCTTTCTTGTTGCTCTGGCCGATTCAGCTTTGTAGCAATGCCTTCAAAGAATCGAGAACAGAACGTAAGGCACTCCTCCGAGATGTATCCCTCAGCTATTGAACCCTCCAGGGAAGCTTTGTTCCTCACATAGTCCTTGAGGGTACGTAGGTACCTCTCAACTGGATACATCCATCTATAGTTAATAAGGCCTCCAAGTTTAGCCTCCCGAGCAATATGAACTGGCAAGTGCACCATAATATCAAAAAATGCTGGAGGGAATACCAGCTCAAGCCAACAAAGGGTCTCTCCAATTGAATTGTTAAGTTGTTCCATCTCAGTAGTGTCAAGCTCCTTTGAACAAATGGAGTTAAAAAACTGCTGAGCTGGATCAATGGGATCACAACATCATCAAGGCAATATGTGGCGCACCACCAAGGGTAAAAGTTTTTGTAATATAACATGATAGTCATGACTTTTCTGTCCTGCAACCTTGCAACCACTGACATCAACACACCTTCTTAAATTTGAGGCATAACCATCTGGCATCTTAACACCTTGAAGAAATCCGCACAGAGTTTTCATCTCAGGATCACCTAACATGTACAACGCTGGTGGCAAAGTGTATTTTCCTTTCTCAATGAACGGATGCTGATCCTTCCTTATACCTAGTTCATGCATATCAAGTCTAGCCTTCTCGCTGTCCTTACATTTACCTGCCAAACGAAGCAAAGTCCCTAGCAAGCTCTCACATATATTCTTCTCAATATGCATGACATCTAGATTATGGCGTATAAGCAAGGATTCCCAGTACGGAAGATCAAAGAAAATACTCTTCTTCCTCCAGTTGTGCCATCTATTATCTTCATCACGCTGCTTCCTCTTCCGAGAAGTAGTCGCTTCAAAAGTGACCTGCTCGAAACTCTGGTACTGCTCCAGTACTTGTGCGCCACTGAGCGGCTCAGGAGCATCCCTCATTTCAACCTTGTTATTGAAGCTGACCTTGTTCCTTCGCCACCTGTGGTTTGTCGGCAAAAAACGGCGATGCCCCATGTAGCAATGCTTGGAACTGAATCTTAGCCACAAGTAATCAGTATCCTTGTGACAATAAGGACAAGCAAACCTCCCTTTTGTGCTCCAACCATACAACATCGCATATGCAGGAAAATCATTAATTGTCCAGAGTAGCATTGCACGTAGAGTAAAATTTTTCTTCACCTTTGCATCCCAAGTATCAACTCCATTCTCCCATAGCTCTTTAAGCTCATCGATCAGAGGCTGCAAATATACGTCAATGATAATTCCGGTGATTTAGGCCCAAGAATTAGAATCGACATCATCCAATACGATTGTTTCAAGCACAACCAAGGAGGCAGGTTATAAGGAATTAGGATCACTGGCCATGTAGTGTAAGTCACATTCAACATCCCAAATGGATTGAAGCCATCTGATGCAAGTCCCAGCCTGACATTACGTGGATCCAATGCAAATGTGTCCTTATACTTCTCATCCACGTGCTTCCATGCCGGTGAGTTAGCTGAGTGACGCATTTTCCCATCTTCAACCAATTCCTCATTGTGCCAACGCATATACGATGATGTGGTCTTGTTCAGGTATAATCTTTGCAGTCGAGGAATCAGTGAAAAATACCTCAGAATTTTTCGAGGAAAGCGCTTCTTCTTTGCTGCACCAGTATCATCAGCATAATCCCCAAGGCCCTCTGAATCAGTATTTTTCCACCTACTCTCCCCACATGTTGGACATGAGTCCAGGTTCTCGTACTCTTCTCCATGGAATAGCACACAATCATTGACACAAGCATGAATCTTTTGGTACTCCAACCCAAGGTCTCGAATTACCCTTCGAACTTTATCCATGGTATCTGGGATACAATGTCCTTTGGGCACAAGAGCGAATAAGTGAATTATGTGCTCCATTGCATTGTTCGTAATACTGAACATGCACTTAATCTGGAAAAGCCTGACAATAAAAGATACTTTGGAAGCCTCCTTGCAACCAGGGTACAATTCAATCTGGGTTCTTCCATTAATTTGAAAAATTTCTTTGCTGCCTCATTATTTGGCTCCTCAGTATTACCATGTACGGCACCACTGGTTAGCGACGAAAGCAGATTATTGGTGGATGGCCCATCATCATAATCAGTACCTTCAACATCACCAAAGTCACGATCATCATCCACAGGGATAGATGTAGAAGCACGAGGTTGTCCTTTCATCATGAAAGCCTTGTCAAACCCGTTTGCAAGCAAGTGTACTTGGATCTCTTCTTTTTCTCTAAATGCCATGGCACGACATCTACTACACGGACAGGGCGCAGTCTCTCCTTCAAAGGTGCCTTCAAAGGTTTCATCAATGAATTTCTCGTATCCTTTTTGCCATGCATCATCTGTTTGAGGCAGTAGCATCCAACTAGATCCTCACTTGCCATTGGAAAATCAACCACAAATAGAGCGCAGGTTTAGATCTCTCCTGAGCCACGGGAAAAAAGGGTTCTCATAAAATCAACATTCAAACATGAATTTATATACTAATTAAAGAACTCAACAGTTTCATGTGCAAGATCAGATCGATGATACCTAGAGGATGCAAGATGGATTCTTCGTGCAGGTCGGCACAAAGGAGACGAGTCGTTGCGTGAAGGGATTGATTAGGGTTCGGTCGTGAGAACAAAGGCCTGTGTATAATTCTGTGGCCCACGGACTAAACGCGGCCTGGTGCACACACCCACATTTCGCAATGAGTCCTGCGATCGTAGCTATATCTAAGACCAATTCGCAACATCTGCTATTTTCGTTGCTATATCAAGACCTACTCGCAACGGTTTCGTGTTAGCGTTGCAATATCTAAGACACATTTGCAACACCATAGCTTTCCGTTGCAATATCCAACATCTCAGTCGCAACGCACGCGTTTACGTTGCTATATCTACGACTCTATTGCAACAGACGAAAGCACTAATACCAACGGGATATAATCATTGCAATATGGCCACCTATTGCAACCGTGACAAAATATCGTTGCAATAACGACAGCGAAATTGCAACAAAACATTATGTGTTGCGATATATCCTATTTATCGCAACGCACGACAGTTTATTCGCAACACTACACATTTCGTTGCAGTAAGCCATTCTAACGCAATGAAAAGCAGAAACTGTCGCAATAACCCTATGTAATGCAACGAAAACCGGGCGTTGCATCCAGACGTCCGTGGCAATAGGTGCAAAACGTTGTAGTGTTCTACTGTTGGGAGCCAGGACACTTTGCTAACATGTGTCCCAAGAAGAACACGCAGAATGCTGGGCAGGGACAGCAGCCCTGCAATAATGGAGGACAACAGAACTTCGTTCGTGGGAAGGTCAACCACGTGAACGAAGAGGCAGCCCAGGGAGCTTCCGATGTGGTGTTCGGTACGTTCCTAGTCAACTCAAACCCCGCTTCAGTTCTGTTTGATTCTGGTGCAGCGCATGCCTTCATATCTGCTCAATATGTGAAAAAGTATAGAATGACCATGCAACCTATGACCCACACCATGATGATAAACTCACCTAGAGGGGAATTAAGAGCAACGTTGGCATGTCCTAATGTCAACATTAATATAAGTGGGGTAGACCTTAAAGCTACACCTATAGTGTTGAATTCCATGGGGTTTGATGTCATCCTAGGTATGTCCTGGCTGGGATTCCATAAGGCAGTGATCAAATGCACTCAGAGATCAGTGGAGTTGACAACCAAGACTGGGGAGAAGGTCGAATTTCAGGCAGATCCAGCTATGGTGCAGCCAAGTCAAATAAATCAGATGAAGGGTGCAACTATGGAGGATATCAAGGTGGTGAATGAATATCCGGACGTCTTTCCAGAGGATTTACCAGGTATGCCACCAGAACGTGAAACTGAGTTCCTCATTGAGCTTAAACCTGGCACTGCACCTATAGCTAAAAGACCTTATAGAATGGGAGTAAAAGAACTAGAAGAACTAAAGAAACAACTAGAGGAACTCCTAGGTAAAGGTTATATTCGATCTAGTTCTTCACCTTGGGAAGCACCAGTGCTGTTTGTTGAGAAAAAGGATGTGTTGACGGTCCTTAGACGCGCCAATTGTGAACCGCAAGCGCACAGATCATTGTAGCTTTTCTCTTAGAGTATTCATCCAAGGTTTATCAATTGTAGATCGACAATGAACTACCTAGGGTTTTCGGATCTATTCCTATCATTAAGCGTTGATTGCATATAGAGGTAAACCTTTAAGATGTGAGTGAGTATAAAGGTTGATCGCATCCGAAAGCATAGGCAAAGATAGCATAACCGAGGTTAACGAAGGGTCCAATCGTCTCTAGGTACAACTCTTAGTCAAAAGGTGATCAAAACAATAGATTGCATCTCTACCAAAGGTACCCAAGTATTCTCTTCGAAAGGCGGCCCGCAAGTGGCCTACATTCCAATGGTCACCGTCGCGAGGTGCGTGCCAACGCCTAAGGTTTCCCAAAGCTTTACCCAACCAACTAGCAAGCGCTCGACGAGCTTCCTCTTGTAGTGGCTTGCGGCAACTACCATTGTACTCGCCATTGATCCGACTCAACGTCACATCGTCGCTAGAACTTTTCCCTCCATCATGCTGTTACCACACCGGGGTAATCGACGGACTAGCTAGAACGCGCTACTTCAATGTATCCGCAAGATATGGACTAATCACCACGATTAGATCTAATCTTACTAAGAACATATGATGATCATACATATGAATCTAAAGCATCAAAGAAGTAGACCAAGGTTGAGACAACTAGAATAGAGATTAGATTGATATCACCATCGTGTGTGTGTACATACCCCGATGAATCTTGGGGCTTGACTCTTGAGCTCCGCCGTGGCACAACCGCGCAGGGAGGCCATGGCAGCTAGGGTTGGCCTAGGCCATGCCCTAGGTACCTTCGAAGACTTGCAGCGACCCTCGTCTCCCTTTGGTGTATACTCTAGTTTTCATCGACTTCCGGTGGATTGATCACCGTGGCTTTGGAGTACAGGGGCTATAAATAGTCCTAGGAAACCCTACATCGAAGGGGAGGTCAAGGCTGCGCAAAAAGGGTCTAGGCCGGCCGGCCCCATAGGTGTAAGGTCATCGGTAAACTTAAATCAAAGAACAACATAAGGAATATGTGGTACTAGAATTTAGTCATTTAACCTCCACAAATAAAAGAGCTGGTATTTAATCAATTTAAGATCATTTAATAGAGAGCAAATAGTCAAGTCATATACAACATCATGTAGGTAAAACAAAGCGGCAACTTTCATCACTTTTCCATAAGCAAAAGCATTCAAATTATGTCATCGTGGTGAGCGCAAAGTGATGGTGATCATTTATTGAAAAGAAAACAAAACTAGGTTGTCCTCCTAGTATCCATGTTATTAACAAGAGCAATATACAAAGGTTTCTAACCTATGGTCGATGGCATACATATATACAAGCATTAAGAAGTAGATGAACAAAGAGAAAGTTGAGGAAGAGTTACCGTCCTTTTTGATGCTTGCAATGAAGTGTAGCGCGGCTTCCCCATGCTTAAGCATTGTGCTTAGCATGGAAGAAGAATCTTGAGCATCTTGTGGTGAACACGATCATTGTACTCCATATGGCCTTTTCCTTTTCGTCCAACAAGTCCTCCCCCATGCTTAGCATGCTAAGCATGGAAGAAGATGTTGAACCATCATGTGATTCTTGAAGTCCTTCCGCCACGTGTTTGGAGATTTATCTTTATGCTTCTTCACCTTTGTTACCTTAATTTTTCTTCAACCTCTTCTTGTCATCAAGCCATGGTCCCAATCATTCTTCGTATCGTTATCACCTCTTTGCTTGTTGTCTTCATTTCTGCTTCATTTTCCATGAATTTTTTGTTTATTTACAGAACAGAACATGTACTGAACCCTTGCTTTATTGCAAAGCACACAAACTTTCTCTTTCCAACGAGCCATCAATTGCCCAAAATGGATTCCGAGCAAAAGAGTTATGCCTTTTTAGTCCAGCACTGCAATCTGTCCCGAGCTGATTTCAGAACGTGCAGCACCCAATGTTTTTGTCGTATCTCCTTGTACGGGTCTTCAAATTCGTTGATCTCAGATGCGTTGGAATGAGAATTTGATGGAGCCTCTGAATATCCACTTTTTATTCCTTGTACATCTCTGAACATGTGCAGATTTTTGATGAAAACAGAAGCATCCCTTTCAATCTTTGGAGATGTTAACGATCTTGAATTCATGGGATTCCTTCGTCATGCCTGCAAAACACTTGAGACGCACAAACTACCCCCGGGGTGACGGTCGGGAGTATAAGCAAATGCCAACAACCAATGACATTCCTAAAACCTTAACTTGTGACATAATTAACCTAGTAAAAGAGAAAAATAAAATCCTAATGGGTGTACGTGTGTGCAAGGTGAATGCATGCAGTTAGTAACATGAAAGGTGGGGACCAAACTTGATAGAGATCAAACATAGTTTTAAACACCATGTTTACTACTATGTCACCGAAACTCTCGGATTAAACACCATGTTAAAGCCGAAGAATTCAAGCGCTCGAAAAAGTTTAGAAAACCTAATCATGCCAATGAAAGTGTGGGTGTTGAGTGGATGCAAAGTGGGTGTGCAAATGAGAGGAAAGCATATAAACAAAGACAATGTTTAAACCTAGTTCTAAACACTATGTTTACAACTAGATTGCTTAATCTCTCCATAGCCATAAAGATTTGTAAACTAAGGTCAAAATGCATGTCTATCCCAAGGCCAATAATATCTTATAGCACAAGAAAAATTAAGCGCATTGCAAAGCTTATAGACCGACCAATGCAATGTAAATGCTAACAAGGCTCTCAAAACTAAATGATGATGGTCCGCGATCATGTCTAAACACCATGTTTACACAAGATCGTAAAAGGAAAATGCCCAGGAAGCATTGACATGGATATGAAAGCATTCATCATGAAGTTTTGTGAGAGAGCCAAGCTAACAAATGCATGATGGAACGATGGAATGGATGTAAAATGCAAATGCAAAGAGTTAGCAAAAACAAGGGTTAGCAAGGTTTGAAAGGTCTTTCAATGTTATCATCGAAAAGAACCAAACAACCTAGCTAATGAGGTTTAGGGGAAGATTCATGGGTATCCTATGTTTTTGGCTTAAAACAAGAATTTTGAAGAGATAAGTCAAGTTTAGAAAATCTACCTAAGGTGGTTGAAAACAAAAAGAGAAACAAAGGTTGTTTTATTGGGTGGAAAACAAAACCTATGATTTTAGGATGGCTATGGGTATGAGAGATTTTCCTAAGGGTTTAGGATCTCGTAGGGAGGCGAGTCAAAGTTTTCAGTTAGGACAAGGAATAGAGATAGACTTGGCTAATCCGAATGATGACGGCAAGCAAATTAACATAAGTCAATCCTATCCTTGTTGGTTCCGATTTTTGGCTGGGTGATAGGAAGGCTTAGGTGGGTTAACAAAAAGTTAGATCAAAACAAAATATGCAATGCAAGGATGTGAACAATATGGCATGAAGTGCAACACGAGGTGGATGAACAAAATGATAAGACATGATGTGGTGGTCTAAAAACAAAACAAAAGTTAGCCTAGATCAACTAGCCACAAGTTTAGAATCAAAGGGTGGTGTCATACCTCATATTTCTCTCTAAAAGGACACAAAACAAAAAGACTCTAAACATTTATAGGCACACAAAAGGGTCTACAAGTTTTCCAAGATCAAATAACAAAGTGCTCCCTCAATAACATTAAGATCATACAACATAAAGTTGTGGCATTTATTAGAGCAATGGTACAATGTTACTTGATGATTTGATTAAAGAGCACAATATAGACCGTCATATTATATAGATAATAAACAAAAGATCGGGTTGCCTCCTGCAAAGCGCTTCATTTAAAGTCATAGAGCTAGACTTTCTCACGTACCTTCTCATTGTTGTGAAGCCATGGTCCTTCGTGCGAGAATTCGAAGTATCCATGCAGCTTGATGTTGCCCTTTTGTAATTCATCATGATTTACTTCTAACATCTTCATGAATTGGATGTAGCCGGCTTGTGTCTTCATATGCCAATGTTCTCGGGGATCTTCATTTTGTTCTAAGCTTCTGAATTTGATCATGTACGCTTGATGAAAGCATTACCCGAGCTCCTCTTCATTGTTGTCATCGTTATCTCTTCTACCTTGTTCTCATCACGTTGCTCCTGCCTCTTCTTCATGGATTTTCCCCTACATCCAGAATAGAACATATACAAAAATATAGCTCTATTGAAAAGTTTGTGAAATTACCTTTCCAACGAGTGGTCATTCATCTTAAAAGGAGTTCAAACGAGAGAGTTATGCCCAATTTACTTTAGCACTGCATGCTGTCCAAAAAATTTCAGAATGCACAACCTTCGATATTTTGATCATAACCACTTGTAAAAATCTCCGATTGACTTAGTCCTTGATTCATTGGAACCATAACTTCATGGGGCTTTAAATAGTCAAAAATATTATGTTGTTTTCTTTAGATGTTGTGCAGAATTTTGATGCAAACAGTACCTTCTTGTAAATTGATCTGGAGATGTTGATAATCTTGATTTTGTGGTCTTTGGAGCGTCGTGTTGTGCATTCTTAGGATTCAAGGACATCATCATTGATTCACCAGCAAGTGGCATTCCAATGATGTGTCTTCTCCATTGATCTTGCTTTACCCAAGGTGCCGGGATCATGGGTGGCTCTTGTGCTTTGCGTCGATGATCTGAGCGGTTTTCTTCGTTGGTAGCATCACTCAATTAGAAGCTTATTGAGCATCCTACTGAAGAAGATTGGTGGTGTCATGGTGCTTCTAATCTTGTTGCCTCTAGTCTTGATCAACTTTAAATTATCATCTTTTGTGCTCAAGGCCCTCCATTCTTCCCTTGACATCATCATCACCTTCTTTGTTATTTGCTGCTGCCTATTCTTTATTGAATTGCTCTTTATCCAGTGCAGAACATATACCAAACTTCTACTCCATTGCAATGTGCATCAAATTCCCTTTCCAACGAGTTCTCATTCACTCCAAAAGGACTCCAGATGAAAGAGTTATGCTTGTTTTACTCCGGCACTACGTTCTATCCAGAGCAATTTCAGAACGCATAGTGCTGAAAGATTTTACCATAACTCCTTGCACCGATCTCCAAAATTCATGATTCTTGATGCGTTGGAAAGAATACTTGATGGAGCTTTGTATTTTCTAATTTTCCTCCATGGTACCTCTCTGATCATGGGCAAAAAACTGGTCTCAATAGCAACCTTCCAGAGATGTTGATGATTGGATCTCACGACTTCTTCGGGGCATGATTCATCACCTAAAGCTTGGACAAGGAAATCTCCAAGAAACATTAGTCTTAAAAATTAATTGACATGGTGGCATACCTTGTTCATCTTCATTTGTTTTGTCTGTGTGCTCGATAGTGGATGATAGGCCACTAACAAAAGTTAGCACCTACCACTAAAGAGTAGATCTTCACGTAACCATCAACTTGTGGGAGCGAGTTTGGACTTGTTAAAGCCCAAGCTTAGTGTCTAGATTTCCACCTGCTTTCAAGGACACAAACAAGAAAACAAGGGTATATGCAATAATAAAAATTAGGGTTAGTCTGAAAAATTAGATAGATCTCCCTAGGGTTCGAGTTGCCGATCCCGGCAACGGCGCCAGAAAAGCTTGTTGATGGTCCTTAGACGTGCCAATTGTGAACCGCAAGCACACGAATCATCGTAACTTTTTCCTTAGAGTATTCATCCAAGGTTTATCAATTCGTAGATCGACAATGAACTACCTAGGGTTTTCTATCTAATCTAACGGATCTATTCCTATCATTAAGCGTTGATTGCATATAGAGGTAAACCTTTAAGATGTGAGTGAGTATAAAGGTTGATCGCATCCGAAAGCATAGGCAAAGATAGCATAACTGAGGTTAACGAAGGGTCCAATCATCTCTAGGTATAGCTCTTAGTCAAAAGCTGATCAAAACAATAGATTGCATCTCTACCAAAGGTACCCGAGTCTTCTCTCCAAAAGGCGGCTCGCAAGCGGCCTACTTTCCAATGGTCACCGCCGCGAGGTGTGTGCTAACGCCTAAGGTTTCCCAAAGCTTTACCCAACCAACTAGCAAGCGCTCGACGAGCTTTCTTTTGTAGTGTCTTGCGACAACTCCCATTGTACTCGCCATTGATCTGACTCAACATCACGTCGTCGCTAGAACTTTTCCCTCCGTCATGCTATCATCAAGCGTACATTGAAGCGCCCCTGCCTAAGCAGAGACTAAATGTGATACAAATTATCAGTCCCAGGAGGCTGATACACATTTATTCAACAGATGATACAGAAATTTACAACCCACGAGGAAGCGGGCACCTAATACAAACTAGGACAGCTAAAAGGTAAACTACGGCGGTAAGCCAAAGGATGAACCAGACCGGTTCAACCAAGGGATCAGAGTTCTGCGACAGCGAAGCCATCTTGGGCAGGACCAAACTCCACAGGCAAAGTTGGGTGCGGAAGCGACCACCTACTCAGCGTCCTCAACAAAGTCCGGGTCTTCTTCTGGATTAACAACAACAAGGGTGAGTACATAAGTACTCAACAAGCCCAATCACACCCACGGAGGGGTTAACACAGAATTATGCACAAGGAATATCAAGGATAAGGCTAGGTTTATTTTTGCCAAAAAGCTAGTTTTTAACACATGCATGGGTTTATCAAGGTATTCTTTAGCAAAGCAAGCTTAGTAACAAGCCATTAAGTGGGGGGGTTGATCCACAAAGGATCCATCTTTTAAGTGCTACCGGATTTCCCATCCGCCGTAGCTTTTGGCACAAAGCCGAACTCATTCCAAAACCAACACACTCCAACCCATCCCAAAACCTTAGCATTGTGACCAAGCCATAACTCGCCCATAACCGTGGGCACGGCTATTCGAATAGATTAGGAAACTCTGCAGAGGTGTACACTTTCACCACAAGTAGGGTACCGTAACACGATCACCTTAGTGTCAGTGCGGATCCTATCGAAGTCATTACCCACCATAGCCAAAACTGCCTAGCCATCACGAGAAAACACCAAGGGGTTTATGTCACTAAGACGGCAACCATGTCACTAAGACGGCAATTGGTTTTCCCGCTGCACACCTGCCTCCAGACAACTAACAGCACGGCTAGTGGGATTTAGACTAAGCCCTTGCACCATACAAGAGTCGAGTGGTTGTACGAGAAAAGTTGGGTTAGGCAAGATGACACATCACCTCGGTTTAAAACCGGACAAAAATGGATATCTCCCAACTTGCTTAACCACAAAGGTACAAGCCTCCTTTTTGGCATTTCACAAAGTTATGCCCATCCATTTTATCCACATAGTTTTACTCTTTTCAAACCCAAAACCCAAAACCCAACTCACACATTTGATCTTTGATAAAACCAGTGTATAGTCATGATTGAGTAAGGAGTAACAAATCCTAAGCATTCTAGAGTTGGTTATCATCTAAACAGAGCATATCATATTTAGTGATAACTGGGTTGTCAAGGAATATCATATCAATCAAGGAGTGGCTAACCAACCGGGTTTTGAACTAAAACAATGCAATAATCAAAGGCTTAATAGGTTGTGTTTATAAAACTGGGATAAACATGCATCAAGGGATGGGATTGGACTTGCCGTCAACAAAAGCTTCCGGGAGATCCTGCTCGCGATACGGGTCCTCGGGGTCGGGCTCGCGGTACTCTCCTGCGTAGTCCTGCTCGCGGTACTGCTCCTCCTCGTTCACTCCGTCGTCTAGGGCACGATCAAACAAACACTCAATAAGAAAACACAATCCTTTACCGATGAGTTGGAAACAGGAAATAACAAAATAAAATAGGAAACGGAATTATATTGGGATGATTTGTGTAAAGCTCGGCCGGAATGGATGGAAAAGAGCTGTGTTCGAGTTTGATGGAGTTCTGGAGGAATTTGGCGCATGAAATGACGAGTTAAAGGAGGTTTAGGGCTTAAACGGGGGATTTAGGACCTCTTTATAAAGATTATAAAGGGCCAGGGACCTATATGTGAAGATTTTATGTGGTGGAAGGGCATGGTTGTGATATTGGATAAGTGGTTGGGAAATTTGATAAAGGCCAGGGGCATATTTGTGATTGTTTGGAAAGGCCAGGGGCTGTTTTGGGATTCTTTTCAAAGGGGGAAGGGTATATCTGTGGATCTGGTAAAGAGCAGGGGGTTATCGGTAAAACGGGCGGCCTTTCTCCTTTTCTCCCTCTTCGGCCGAGCACAGGGGGGAAGTCGGGCGCCCGGCGGCGGCGGCGCTCGCCGTTCCCGGCCTTCGGGCCACGGAGGCGGGGCGGGGGCGTGCGCGTGAGAGAGAGCGGGGTGAGGGGGACTCAGTCCCTCTCGCACCTGGGACCGGGGAGGCTTGGAGAGGTGGCTCCACGAGCGGGCAGGGGCGTGGGCAAGCGGCGGCGGCGGTGGAACGGCGGCGCGGCGTGGGAGCTCTGGGAGCGGCGGCTCTGCGAGGCGGGGAGGCAAGGGGAGCTGTGGGCGGCGCTGGGAGTGGAGTGGTGGAG
>CM014273.1:16238617-16260319 GCA_004135705.1 Alloteropsis semialata | reverse complement strand
ATAACCATGCCCTTGCATCTTCTGTTTAAGCCCCTGATCTTTTCAATATTAGAACCCGCCGTCCTCTCTGATCTTTTTATGAATCTAACCCTGTTGTTTAGGTTTATTTATGTTTTAGTCCTCGGTTTTATTACAAAACAAACCGAAAACATAGGATTATTTGCATATTAGTCCCTGAACCTTGTAATTAGTGTATCTTCGCCGTTTTAAATCCGTTTTGGACGATTTTCGCGTTCACGCGATCGTCTTTGCGTAACCTTTAGTTCTAGGTGTTTGTTTTGTGCTTTTGGTACTGATTGTTGTACTGTTTTATTTATTTTGTTGTATGCTTGTGTGTGATCGTGTAGACGTCCCGTTCGAGGAAGGCCAGGAGCAGCAGATCGAAGAAGAACAGCAGTTTGTAGAGGAAGGCAAGTGGCCTCCTTCTTCATATTCTTCAACCCAGTAACAGCATTTTAATCACATTTACTTTTATGTATTGCATTAATTTGATGGGATGCCTATTCATAGGATATACCTAGTTTTTATTCCCTCAACCTTGATACACCGGGTTTAATCATCCTTGATGGGTAGAAATGCTTAGTTGCTTAATCTTGGGATGGTAATATCAAACTTTTGAATATGATAACATGGCTTTAATTGTTGTTATACTTGGTTAATTACAAGATTATCTTGATTAAATGGAACATGGAGAACCACCCAAGAAAACAGTACAACCACAGTGTTATATGGCTCTAACCTTAGCTGATTAATTAGACTTGGGGTTGACTAGTGGCCTTACCGAAAGGGCAAGGAGGGGGACGGTGAAGGGGTCATAGCCCGGTCCTCTTGGAGGAGTAGCCTTTGCTAAGGTACGGCCTCATTAGGGAGGGTTATGGACCTCACCGCGGCCGAAACTCTAGCGGGCTGCTAGTTTAGCTTTGAGTCTTTGTAAAGGCTTCGTAGTGAACCCCTAGCCACTCACCTCGGAAGTGTTTAAGGGCCTTACAAACCCGGGCGACATGGGGAACACGAGCTGTGGGTAAAGTGTACAACCTCTGCAGAGTGTCAAACTGATATATCAGCCGTGCTCACGGTTACGAGCGGCTTGGACCCTCACATGATAATTGAATCTAAATATGATATTAAATTGTGGTTCCTTGGTTTTTGGATAATTTATGGGTTCTCTCTTGCTTAATTGGGTTGGTATAAACTTATACCTAGTAAATAGGTGCTCGCTAATAAAATATGACCAACTAAAAATGCTAACCGCTGTAAGCCTTTAAACCTCTCTTGATGGCCTTGCATTTTCCCCCGCTTGCTGAGTACCAACCATAAGTGTACTCACCCTTGCTAAAACTGCTGTTCAGAAGAAAATGAGGACGTGGAGTACTTCAGTGACTTCGAGGAGTTCTGAGGCTTTGCGTCAACCAGTCAAGCCTGTGGAGAAGTCGTGAAGCTTCTTTCGTTTTAGGTTGTCGGTGAAACGGTTAAGACCTTCGTGTCTATTATCGCTGAGTGTAATAAGTTATGTAATCTCTTTTGTTCGTTTTTGAACACTGTCTTATGATATTTTCACTGATGACGTCAACATATGTGTGAGAACGGATCCTGGCACACACATGCTATGCATTCGGTTTTGTCCTCAAAATCGGGTGTGACAGAAGTGGTATCAGAGCTGTGTTGACTGTAGGACGCAAGCCTAGGTAGAAATGGTCGAAAATAGGACTTACTATCTTAGCAAGCCTTTTCTGCTTTTTCATTTGTCCTTGTTCCTTATAAAAACTTATTTTATTTCTTGTTCTTTATCAAAACTCTGTCTCTTTTTGAGCTTGTTCTCAGCTTTCTTTCTTGCTCTGTCAGATGGTCAGGACTAAGAGGACTGCTCGCAAAAGCACCGGAGGACGGATTCGTATTGCTCCTGCTCAGCCTGCTTCCCCGGTTCTACCCGTGGAGGAAGAAGAGCCAGAAGAGCTCTACTACTTCGTTGAGATGGAGGATGGCCGCATCATGGAGGTCGGCCCAGACGGGAATCTGGTGACCCCGGTAGGATCACCGGCACCAGCAGCTGAAGAACCGCCAGTTGTACCTGCTCCAGAAGCTCCGGCACCTGCTGCAGCTGGTGGAGGCGATCCGGATGACTCCGGAGATGATGATGATGACGACGACGACAACGACGCCGATGGTGCCAATGGTCTGGGCAATGGCCATGGCAATGGCAACGGCAACGGCAACGGCAACGGCGACAATGACGGTGGAAACCAGGGTGATGGTCCTGAAGCAGCCATACCGACTTGTGAGACTCGCACCTCCGTCAACGAGTCCGGCTACTTCTCCAGGCTGCTCCAAGATGTACTACAGGAGCTTGGCAACACGGTGCAGCCGCTCTACGTCACCCAGCGCGTCTCTCCTCCGACACTCGACAGCTACTACATCACCCGGGTCCATATCCGGGAGCGCCCTGAGGTTTCCGGTGGCATGAGGACTCGTTCGTCGCACGACTCCACTACACCTCATGCTACCTATGCTGCCTCAGTGAGTGCCGCTGCCAGGAGGGCACTGTGGTCACTCTGCTATGCCCACCGCTTGGAGTTGAGCACCACCGAGTACCGTCACCTTCCTCGCCGTATCAGTGGCACAGAGGAGACAGTTGTGATGCTGGGAGAGCCTGATGAGCCTCGCATCAACAACCTTGCCCAGGTTGTCGCAGGGCTCAACACTGATCTGGAGGGTGCCACTACAGAGCTTATCCAGACCCATGAGGAGCTGATGGACGCCCACGCCAGGATTGCTCAGCTTGAGGCCCAGCTTGCAGGAGTGGAGCCACCCGAGGAGACGGATGACTTCCACTGCCCTTCAGACTCTCCCTCCCCGCAAGAGGCTTCGCTACGGCGAACCAGGCTCCAGCACCGGTCTTCTTGGTTAGGATCATAGGATGCCTACCATGAGTTGTCTCGATAGATCCGTTCCTGTGAGAACGCGCGATGTAATAATGAATGCTGTTTGAATAAATGTTTGATTTGGAGTTTATGTTTTGTCTGGGATGTTTTGTGGAGTGATGGCCACAAATGCATCAATAAAATAATTAAGTTAAAGTTTGTCTTAGTTCCAATCTCGGCTTTGTTCTATCTACCTTTATCAGTTGTTCAATCTTATCTGAAGCAATCTTCTAACAATCAGATGGTAAATACCAGGAGAGGCAGAGGACAGGATATTCCAAGTGTCCGACGTGCTCATATAATCAACCAACAGAATCAAGCACCACCTCCACCTCCAAATCCAGCCATGGAACAGTTCTTGGCAGCTCAGATGCAGTTGCTCCAAGACCTCACCAACACCGTGCATAATATTCAAGCTCAACAGAACCAACCACCGCAACAGCTACCCCCTCAGCCAAGAAACAAGCATCGGGAGTTTATGAGCCACCAACCACCAACTTACTCACACTCGGTGGATCCTTTGGATGCTGATGACTGGCTGAAGGTCATCAGTAAGAAGCTCGATATAACTCAGTGCAATGACCGTGAAAAGGTCTTGTACGCTGCAGGACGACTTGAAGGATCTGCATCTGACTGGTGGGATGCTTACGTCGCCGCACATGCTGATGCCAACACTATTACTTGGGTGGAATTTTGTGATAGCTTCCGCTCACACCACATTCCAGCTGGTGTCATGAAGCTCAAGAAGAATGAATTTCTGGCTTTGAAGCAAGGCAGTATGTCGGTCAGTGAGTATCGGGATAGGTTCACTCAGTTATCCCGCTACGCACCAAATGAAGTCGACGATGATGAGAAGAAACAAGATCGCTTTCTGGATGGTCTGATCGGACCACTGAAATATCAACTGCAAAGCAATACCTTCCCAAACTTCCAGAAGCTTCTAGATAAAGCTATTGGTCTCGAGAATACTCGGAAGGAACTTGGCGAAAAGAAGCGAAAGTTCCAATCTCAGGGACAATCCAGCAGCAATAACCGCCCTCGTTATAACTCGCAGCAGGGATTTCAGTTTCGCTCCGGAGGACAAGGGAATTACCAACAGAATCAACAATTCCAGCACTCCTCTCAGCAGTCGCCGCGCTTCAATCAACAAGTGCAGCGTACCCCCAACCACCAGCAGAACCGCTCTGGCAATGCCACAGGTGCACCAGTGCGTACTAATCCAGTCACACCGGTCCATCCTAATGGTTGTTTCAAATGTGGTGAAGTGGGGCATTACGCCAATAACTGCCCCAAGCGTAACATGCAGACGCCTCAGAAGAACAATGTTCAGAGGTCTGGCCAGCAATCGTCCCAAGCACGCAATGGGAATCAGAACTCTCAGGGCAATAAAGGCCAGCAAAATTTCATGCGTGGTAGGGTGAACCACGTGACGGCCGAATCAGCTCAAGAAGCTCAAGATGTTGTGCTCGGTATGTTCCTCGTCAACTCAGAACCTGCGTCAGTTTTGTTTGATTCTGGTGCATCGCATTCATTCATTACTGAGCAATTTGTGGCAAAACATAACATACCTAAAAGCCTTATGAAGAAAAATCTGCTAGTTAGTTCCCCGGGCAATGAGATGAAGGCTAGTCACATATGCCCGCGGGTGAATCTGAAAATCATGGGTATAGATTTTTCGGCAAATCTGATAGTCCTTAAGTCCAATGGTATCGATGTGATTCTTGGAATGGACTGGTTAACTAAATGTGATGGAGTTATTCAGTGTGCCAAAAAGTCAGTGCTCTTAACCAACTCTCAAGGGGAGCAGATTGAGTTCACGGTTAACAACTCATCCAAAGAAGAAGGAATTGTGAATCAGGTCAAGGGAACATCTTTGGAAGAAACCAAGGTTGTGTGTGACTACCCCGACGTATTTCCGGAAGACTTACCAGGTATGCCACCCGACCGTGATATCGAGTTTCGAATTGATCTTTTACCTGGTACTGCACCCATATTTAAAAGACCATACAGATTGGATGTTAAGGATTTGAATGAATTGAAGAAACAAATAGAAGAATTATTAGATGAATTGGTCCCAAAACACCACTTAAATAGCACTAAAAGTGTGTCGCTAACGAGCATCAATAGGATAGAACCCAGAGGATGTGTGTGGATTACCGGGCTCTTAATGAAGTAACCATCAAGAATAAGTACCCTTTGCCTAGAATTGATGACTTCTTCGATCAGCTGAGAGGAGCTTGTGTGTTCTCCAGGATCGACCTTCGATCAGGATATCATCAGTTGAGGATTCGACCATCAGATATACCCAAGACAGCCTTCACTACTCGGTATGTGTCTGTATGAGTTCACAGTAATGTCTTTTGGGCTAACCAATGCACCTGCCTACTTTATGTATCTGATGAATAAGGTGTTCATGGAATATCTAGATAAGTTTGTGGTAGTGTTCATCGATGGTATTCTCGTTTTCTCCAAGACTGAGGAAGAGCACGAAGAACACTTGAGATTGGTACTACAGAGGTCGCGAGAACAGCAGTTGTTTGCCAAGTTCAGCAAGTGTGATTTCTGGTTAAAGGAGGTATCTTTTCTCGGTCACGTGATATCCAATGGAGGAGTAGCAGTGGATCCGAAGAAGGTGAAAGATGTTCTGAGCTGGAATCCGTCGAAGGATGTCAGTGAGATCTGAAATTTCTTGGGAATGGCAGGCTACTACCGGAGGTTCATTAAAGGATTCTCTAAGATTGCCAAACCTCTGACGGCACTACTAGAGAAGGGCGTGAAGTTTGCATGGTCAGAGTAGTGTCAAGCAAGCTTTGAGGAACTCAAGAAGAGGCTGACTACAGCGCCAGTGCTGGTGTTGCCAGATTTGACTAAGGACTTCTCGATCTATTGTGATGCATCATGGCAAGGATTGGGTTGTGTTCTTATGCAAGAAGGCAGAGTGGTGTCCTATGCATCTAGGCAACTCAGGAAACATGAAGTGAACTCTCCCACACATGACCTGGAATTGGCAGCAGTGGTTCATGCGTTGAAAATCTGGAGGCATTACTTGATTGGGCATAGGAGTGATATATACACTGATCACAAGAGCTTGAAGTATGTGTTCACTCAGTCCGATCTGAACCTGAGACAAAGAAGATGGTTGGAGTTGATAAAGGATTACGACTTGGAAATCCACTATCATCCAGGAAAGGCAAACCTCGTTGTCGATGCTCTAAGTCGGAGAAGCTATGCTAACGAGTTGAAGGTGACTCGGATGCCAGAAGAGTTAGCCAAGGAGTTCGAACGACTAAACTTGGGTTTTGTGGCCAATATGGTGGAGTTGGAGGTTGAACCTATTCTGTAACAAGAGATCCAAAAAGGACAGCTAGAAGATAAGAAACTTCGGGAAATTGCGGAATAGGTTCCAACGGGTCAAGCTCCAGGATTCAGAGTCGATGAGCAAGGGACATTGTGGTATTGTAAATGGTCATGTGTGCCTGAAGTAAAGCATATCAGAGAAACTATACTTAGAGAAGCTCATGATTCCGCTTACTCAATTCATCCGGGGAGTACCAAGATGTATCTGGATATCAAGGAAAGATATTGGTGGTATGGATTGAAGAGGGGAGTTGCAGAATACGTAGCTCTATGTGATACATGCTAGAGAGTCAAGGCAGAACATCAGAGACCTGTTGGATTGCTTCAACCGCTTCGGATACCTGAATGGAAATAGGAAGAAGTTGGTATGGACTTTATTACAGGATTGCCACGCACGCAGAGAGGATTTGACTCAGTATGGGTAATTGTGGATAGATTGACCAAGGTGGCTCATTTTCTTCCTGTAAAGACCACTTATACCGGTGCAAAGTTGGCAGAGTTATATATGGAAAGGATAGTGTGTCTACATGGTGTGCCTAAGAGGATAGTGTCAGATAGAGGTACCCAGTTCACGTCACATTTCTGGCAGAAGCTTCATGAAGCCATGGATACTAAGTTAAGATTCAGTTCTGCATATCACCCGTAGACAGATGGACAAACCGAGAGAATAAATCAGATATTAGAAGATATGCTCAGAGCTTGTGCATTGCAGTATGGGACTAGTTGGGATAAGAGTTTACCCTATGCAGAGTTCTCTTATAACAATAGTTTTCAGGCAAGTCTCAAGATGGCACCGTTCGAGGCATTGTATGGCAGAAAGTGCAGAACACCACTGTTCTGGAATCAGACGGGAGAAAGTCAAGTCTTTGGGCCAGAGATATTGAGAATAGCAGAGAAACAGGTACTGCTCCATCATCGACAGGTGGGGCCCACCTATCGGGTTTCTTCCCCACTCGGCCGAGTCCGACCAGGACTCTAGCTCGCCGCCGTCACCTTCCATCGCCGGCAGCTGCCTTCCTCTTTTCCCCTTTCCATCCCCGGCCTTCCCTTTTCGGTGCTTTCCATCCACGGTCGCACCCCCAGACTATATAAAGCCGAGCCCCACCCCTTTTCCCCCTCATCCCCAGCTCGTCTGCAGCGCCTGCCATTGAAGCTCAGGTGAGCCGCCGCCGCCGTGCTCCGTTTCGCCGCCCCGAGGCTTTCCCGCTCACCTCTTTGCTCCCCTCGTCGTGCACAGGAACCCTCGTGACCGGAAGCCCCAACTCCCGAGCCGTTGCCGAGCCTAGGAGCACCCCGACGCCGAACCCTGACGCCGCTGTCCACCATTGACCACCGATCGCCGTCACCGTAGTCCGACCGACGTCCACAACCCCCTGGTAAGCTTCGCCTTCACCCCCGCCTGCTTCCCATGCAACTCGCGTCCCAAACTGAGCCGTGTAGCGCCATTTCCGCCGCTCGTCGGAGTTGCTCCGCTGCCCACCGCCGCGAACAGCTCGCCGCTGGTGAAACTCGCCGTCCACCCGAGCCACAGCCGTTGGATCTGATCCGAACGGCCACGATCACCTGATACCCCTTCGCCCCGTTTTGGTGCACCGTAGACCCATGGACCGGGTCTGTGGCCCCGGTCTACAGCCGCGTCAGCGACACGTGTGCGCCACGCCAGCAGCCACACAAGCCAAACCCGCTGTGCAGCGTCACTTTTGCACTTTGGCCCCTCGGTTTATTGCAAATCAACCCGTCATCCAGCCATAGTTCAAAAGTATTTACATATAGGTCCTTTTTCTTCTGTTTTAGCGCTACGCTTTTGAATTATTGAACTCGCCGTCCTAGGTTGGTTTATTTACGTGCTAGACCTTCTGTTTATACTTGTAATTACGTTTAGGCCCTTGTTTTCTTATAGATATGCCCCTAGTTCTTGTTTTACTCGTATAAAATCCATTTTAGCTCTGATTAAAGTGATTCTTGCGCTCATGTGTTCGTAGTAATTTGTAGAGTAGTTTTATAAGCCTTTTTCTTTCTTTTGTACTGTTTGGTGTATTGTTCTAATAGAACTCACTTGTATTGCATGTACTGGCTTGTCTGGATGTTTGTGTGGTGATGTTGATCGAGTATAGACGGTGAGCCGTTCGTGCCTTCTGAAGATCATCACTTCGAGGAGCAAGAGCAGCAGCAGCAGTACCTAGAGGAAGGCAAGTGTAACACGAGAATTCTCCTTGCGACCCAATAATCTTTAATTGTTAATTTCATATATGCATGTGTCCAATTTGATGAACCCTAAGGACTTTACTTAGCTCTTCTATATCCTGTTTACCTTGTATACCTGGGTTTATGCATTATGGGTAGTTTATTGCTATGCTTCGCAACATCTACTTATGAAACGATGTTATTATGATTTCAATTGTTAAATTTGACTAATGGTATATTGAACGATGATTAAAATATGCTTTTTAGCAACATGGCTAGGGAGCTTGAGCATGTGCTTTTGGATTTCTCTAAGCGTCTCTCCTTAAGGCCCGGTTCTTAAAGCGGGAACCCTGAAAACCGTACAACCAACAGAACTACATGGCTCTGGTCTTGATTGAGTAAAATGAACTACTTTAGCTTGTTAGTGGTTACCGAAAGGCGCAAGTGGAGCTCCATGGTTTAAGTGTGGACCTCAGCTCGCCTCTGGCATGGGATCATGTTTACATGTGGGATTGACTGGAGGGTGAGGGGTTCATGCGCCTAAGTTGAAACCATAGTGGCCACTAATTTGTTAGGGGGACTTTTGAAAGGTCTTGTAGTGATGCCCTGTGCTCGTTTTGGTAGTGCATTGTCTATGACAAAGGGGTGTCACGACTGGTGGTGAAAAGTGTACAACCTCTGCAGAGTGTAAAACTATTATAACAGCCGTGCTCACAGTCAAGAGCGGCCTGGATCCTTTTTGATTAGTGGTTACCTCTTTGGGTTGGTGGTTTAATGAATTTGATGTTTATTATTGCTATACTTCTACTTCATTAATTTGGGTTCAACTGGGATGCACTTAATTGTAGTAACTTGGATTAATATTAAAATGTGATCAACTAAAAGTGCTAATCGTAGTTAAACCATGTCTAACCTTTTTAGCCTTCATAACTCGTGTTATACTTGCTAAGTAAAGATGGATTACTTACACTTGCATTATTCAACAAAATCCCAGATGGGTACTCAGATGCACCAGCAGACTTTGGTGAGTTCCTAGAGGAGTTTTAGGAGTTCTAGGCAGCTGTTCACCAGTCGGCGTCCCTGTGGAATGACGGCGCCACGAGAGTCTAATAAATAGCATCTGCGTATTACTTTGATTAAAGACTTGTGTCTTACTTGTAATAATTTAGGATGTTACTCTTTTGTTTCGAGCACTGGTCTACCTTTGATATTCTTATTCTGGAGCTATATGTGTGTGTTGGACTTCCTGGGTACACATATAGTAGCATTCGGATTTCCTTCGTAAATCTGGGTGTGACAGTGTTGCACACCATCTACCGCGCCAACATGACAAGGGACAAGGTAAGTGCACCACAAGGAATTGGTCACCCATGTGGTTTGATCGAATCATCATTGGTTTACCTTGATCCCCATCCTCTTCAAGAGCGATGGTATGTGCACCCTTTACCTCTCTACTCTCTGATTCATGAGATTGAATAATTTTGAAATCTGATCCTTTAAATCGAACTCAAGGAATCGTGCTAAGCCTGCTCTACATGTTTCCTATGGTTGGCTTGCATATGTTTTATTCCTCGCTATCATCTTGATGCTTGTGAGCAAAAATCATTAGGACCTCATGTTCATCTAAGTAGTTGATGTTTGAGATATGATTTGATGATATGATCTTCACTCTTAATGTTTGAGTGCTTGGGAAATTTGTTTGAAAATTTGGAAAACCCTTTGCAAAGCTCCTCTTTGATATGCCAAAGTCCTACCAAAGCTATATGATGAGTTTTTCGTGAAAAACCTTATACACATATGTTGCTTGTCATTTCATTGAGCTTTGTCAAATTGTTGTGACCCTTGTGAGAATTCTTTTCATGCTTTCATGATCAAGATTCACGTGCACACCATATTCCCCTTGCTATGCTTCTACACTGGAAGTTAGCATTGTACCATTCATCCATTCAACAAAATAAACACTCCACTATATGTGTTGGTCTTTCTCTCTCTGTCTACTGTTACAAAAGAGACATGGCTATTAAAAAAAATATGGACACATGAAGGTCCAAGTATTCAAAAAAAATTGGACACATGAAGGTCTAAGAAAAAAAAGAAAAAAGAAGAAGAAGAAGAAGAAGAAGAAGAAGAAGAAGAAGAAGAAGAAGAAATAGCCATGTTCTCAAAAGATTTATAAAAGAGAGACCATACAGAAAGGAGTTCTTTATTCCATCTACCATCCACCACATCCATACACAGTGCACATCTTGATCTGATTGTATGATTTGATTTCCCCTTGGATCCGGTTTTTGACTTTATATATGTGATACAAGTATGCCTTATACTTCATACCTTACCTTGAGCTCCATGTATAGTCATCATTAGAAGTAGGATGAAGAAAGGTGAGTTAATGCCTTGGTGAGGATATATACACATTGAGCACTATGAGAGAATCAAATGAGGAGCTAAGCAAGGTTTGTTTTGAAAACTTATTGAAAAATCCCAAGCTACTTGACAAAAGGAGTTGAGGTGACTTGATTCACGACCGTTCCATTCCTCAACTACCCAAGATGACATGATAGACACTTCAAAGTTCACAAGTGCAAGGTAAGGCTTGGAATATCTCTTATGCTCGCTCCATACCATGTTTCACCTTAGTCCTTTCTCCTTCACTCGAGGACGAGCAAAGGCTAAGTGTGGAGGTGTTGTTGACGGCTGTTAAGTATCAAATTTAGGCCGTCAACTCTTGCATAAATGAGCAAAATGTGAACATCAACATTAGTGGTAGGAGTTATTACTAATGAGTTCCACAAGTGTTGGTGAATATTTGTATGCAGGTCACTTATCTATGGAAATGAAGTGGGAGACACCTAAGTGGCCAAACTAGCACAAGTCCAGCAAATCAAGGGCTACCATATAGGCTTCCCACAGATCCATGGCCCCACAAGAGCAAGGAAACACACTCTCGGCCAATCAGGAGCAAGCACACGGATTGGAGGGCCCACATTGGGGGTTAAACGGTCTACAAACACCCGAGGCACCCCATACCCACTTGAGGACCCACCTGGCAGTCTCCCAGACGAAAGGCGGTGCAAGGGGGACCCACCAGGGGTCAGCCGAACCCCTGGTTCGGCCGAACCCAAGGTGGCCTCGCTCGCCTCCAGCCACCACGTGTCCTGTCTTAAGGCGGTTTAGGGAATATACCTTCGGAGATTCACCCCAGATGCTGCTTCTACCAGCCTATAAATATGAGATGAGTGGGCTCAAATGTGGACAACATTTCCCACTCCAAGATCACCAACTCCTTCTGAGTTGAGAGCTCCATTGCAAAGGCCTATGTGCTAGTAAGCTAGTGCTTAGAGTAGGGAGAGAGTGAGGGGTAGTTGGGAGAGAGTGCCAAGGTGTTGGCACTCTCCTCCCATGCTTGTACCTCGATGGATGCTGGTTCTCTTCTAATTAGAATAAAGTGAGTATTCATGCATATTCTAATTAGACTAAATTCACATTTGTCATTCCTTCTAGTGTTATCTTTGGTTGCTTGAGTACTCTTATTCTCTTGCTTTGATCATGCGCTTGGCTTGTATGCTCATATGCTAGTCATATACCCTTGCCACCATAGTATAGGCTTGAGTGCGCTCTTGTATGCTAAATGTATACTCTAGTAGTTCTTAGTTCTTGAAAGAGTGAGTCGACTGTGTGAGTTAGATCTCCCTCTTGCGGATTCATTATTTCGTCTTAGTATGGGTGCTGTGGTGTGGCTACGGGGGATCCAGTCATAGTTAGATCGAAGTAGTAATCGGTAGAGTAGGTGTGTTGCCTAACTACGGGTTACGCGTTGTTTGCGCAGCTTAGCCAACGGTTTAGTAGGGGTAGGCCGCAAGTGGTGATAGCCCTGTTAGTCCCGTTGTAATCCCCTACGTTCGGTTAAGTCGTGGAGCTGTTGGCCGGAGGCGCCTGGGGTTCAGGGTTAAGCTGGTGCCCGAAGCAAGTAGTGAGACTTTAGAGATCTACCTCATTCATGTTAGAACTATAACTATAGGAATCCTCTCTACCCTCTGCCACTCATTGTGGTGTGTCCTTGGACCGACTAGTATAGGAGTTAGTGCACACATGTTCCTTGGATTCGATACCCTTGGAATACTCCTAGGGGAAAGCTCCGACGACATCCGCGCGCTTGCGGATTTATTCGTGATCGTTAAGAAACATCAACATGGTGTCACCACCCGGTACCAAAGGGTGATAGCATGCCAATTCCCGCGCCAATTCCCAGCCCTTATGTACCGGGTGATATACCAAAGGGGCTTCCCAATTCCATTCCCGCCATTCGTGTTCTCTATTTGGTATTTTCTATTTACCTTAGGTATATAATATTTCCTTTTGACTTCTTCACTATTTGGTATTTTATATTTACCTTATTTAAAATTTAGTATTTGCTACAAACTTATTTACTATTAACATCTTTACTATTTAGTTTTTGTTATATAACTTCACTAGTATTTAATAGTTTGTATTTTTTGTGTCCCCAAATCAAATAAAAATAAAATAACACTTGAACAAAAGTACTACATTACATCAGGATGGAAAATATTAATAAAATAATACTTGAACATAACTATTACATTACATACCATCATTCTTGAACATAGTACTCCATTATATACCATGATGCTTGAACATAAGTACCATTACATACCGTCATGCTTAAACATAAGCACTACATTATGCTTGAACAGAAATAAATGTTTTCTTTACTGAGTGCCTTTGTTATGATTGTTGCGAACATAAGGAGCATCTTCATTGGCTAACAGGATGCAACCTCCACACTGAACGGAGAGACCTCGTCGCACCTATTATAATCATCTTCACCTCTGATGTCCTCAACACCCATAATTTTTCTTTTCCCCGTGAGAACTATGAGGCATTTTGGCTCAAGTTCAGAGTTATTTGTTTGCAGAGTCCCCATCTTGGGTTTGCTAGACATGTCCTTCACATAAAACACTTGATGCACATCCTTGGTGAGCACGAATGTTCATCTATATACCCAATTTTGCTGAGGTCCACAGTTGTCATGCCGTACCGGTCTATATTTACTCCTCCGCCAGTAAGCTTCACCCATTTGCACCGAAAAAGAGGTATTTTCAAAGGTCCATACTCAAGTTCCCAGATCTCCTCTACCTGACCATAATATGAGTCTCTTTTCCCTTTGTTGTCATAGGCATCTATACATACACCACTGTTTTGGTTGGTGCTTTTGTTGTCTTGGGCTCTCATGTAAAATATATACCCATTTATGTCATAGCGTTGGAATGTCAAGAATGAGGTTGATGGTCCCCTTGCCAAATACACCAGTTGTGTATGTATTGTCTCATTACCCATGAGTTTTTGCCGCAACCAACCAGTGAAAGTTTCTATGTGATGGCGTGTAATCCAGATGTCAGACTTCCTTGGATTTTGGGAGCATATTACAGTCTTGTGCTCCTCGATGTAAGGACCCACCATGGTTGCTGACTACAATACAATGTAATGGGCTTTCATGAATAAATTGTAGTCACTACACCTTGTTTATTTCTTTCCTATCGTGCCCTTTCCAATTAGTCTCCCCTCATGGCATGACTCAGGTAGCACAATCGGTTTCAGTTCGGGGATATAGTCAACACAGAACTCAATGACCTCCTTTGTTCTGTATCCCTTGGCGATGCATCCTTCTAGAAGAGAATGATGTATCCAAAGATTCGTGCACCTTACCATGATAAAGGATACAATCATTGGGGCATGCGTATATCTTTTCTACTTCTAGTTCTAGAGGGCAAACAATTTTTCTTGCCTCGTATGTTGTTTCAAGCAATGTGTTGCCCTCTCGAAGCATCTTCTTTATCATTTTCAATAACTCTCTGAAACCTTTGTCAGATAAGCCATTAGTTGCCTTCCATTGCAATAGTTCCAGTGTGGTACCCAATTTTTTCAGTCCTTGTTGCAATATGGGTACAACAATGTTTTGTGGTCCTCCAACAAACGCTTGATCTTATCCCGCTCTTTCGCACTTTCGCACTCTTTCTCTTCAACACGAATCATGCCACCTAAGGCATCATCATCCTCATCTTCTGCAACTGCTTCACCCTCGCCCATTGCAATATCATCTGCAAAGGCACCGTATTGTGCAAAGTCCGGGATGTTGTCATTACCATCTTCATCACCGTCTTCTAATAGAATCCCCTCTTCGCCATATTTGGTCCAACAGATATAGCCAGGCATGAAACCACTCCTTAGCAAGTGTGTGTGAACCACTTTCTTTGAGACGTGATAATCCTTCTTGTTCTCACAGACCTTGCATGGATAGCATATAAAACTTGAGGTCGAATTAGCCTCTGCCACGTCGAGGAATTGATGAACGCCATTAATGAAGTCAGATGAGCATCTATCCGCGTTGTACATCTATTGTCGATTCATCTATTCATAAAATACAAAGAAAAGTTCAGTGTTGACGTCCAAAAAGTCAGGTGTTGACTCTCAGAAATTAACACTGTGGCCTGGAAGATTTGCTTGACTTCAGTGCAGGTCTAAAATCTTGAGGCTCATGGCGTGCCAGTTAATTTGACCTGAAATTGACAAGGTAGAGTTTAATCAGTAAACAACAAGGAACTTGTTGAGGCCATAATACCAGGGTACCCGACCACGAGGATTGCCGACTACCGACTCCAAGACGACCAAGACTCCGAACAAGACACGATGGCCTGATCGCAGAAGGGAAGCCCGAAGACAGTTCGAATCCTACTAGGTTTAGGTCTGTTTTGTCTTGTAAGGCACGTCTCCCTGGATATAAATAGCAGGGGTCCTGTGCGTAGAGGGGATGTTCCATTGATTTGTAGCTTTAGACAATCCACCCGAGGGTACTTGTTACGCATTGTAATCTGTACTCGACGAAATAATACAAGCAGCAACTGGACGTAGGGTTATTACTCGATCTCGAGGGCCCGAACCAGTATAAAAATCCCGTGTCTTTCTGTTCATCACCGTGATCAATCTTCGCACGAAGCGGGGTGTCTGCCGGACAAATATCTGACGAGTACAACCTCGACAGAGGCGCGCCAGGTAGGGGCCCTTGCGTGAAGAAAGATCATGCCGATCGTCAACGGAGTCTGGTTCGCCGACGCGTCGAGTTCCTCGATGCCCTACATGCCCAGTTCCGTCAAGTCGGGAGCGATCGGGAGTTCTGCTTCCGCTTCCGATCTCTACGCTCACCACCATCTAGTGCCTGCACGGGAGATCCGCTTCGGAGACCTCGTGTTCGAGCACCAAGGCGACTACGAGCTCAAGTTGACAGGGATCCACGATCCCGATCTCACATGCGCCGGTCGGGAAGTCTTCGCCACCTTCACGGAGCCAACTCCTGAAGACATTGCAGATCGCACTGCGCAGTTGGATCTCGACTACAGTGGATCTAGCAATGGGTCAGAACCATCTGAAGACCGCCGCATCCATGTGCTAAACGCAAACGGGACAGAGGCCGTGCCGAGTCGTCTAGCTCACGTCGACCCGTGCCTCCTCCACGTTTGAGCAACGCACCGACACTTCAAACGGCTAAAACCCGTACACAGCAGGTTGCATCCTCGTTGGCTCCCCGAGATCTCAACAACGATTTCCGGGCCGTCGAACAGGACAATTTGCAGATCCGAACCCTCTTGGAGACCATGGAAGCAATGGCCGAAGGGACTCCGATGGCCACCATAGCCAAGAAGGCTCGGGAAGCAGCAGACAAGGCCAAAGAGCGCATCGAAGCCGCCGCTGCCGCACCACCAGCTCCATCAAACAGACCACGCGAGCCACAGCCGGTTCGGTCCCGATCTGTCAACGGACGACCATACTATCGCCCACACGAGGGGCGCGACATGAGGCCACAACTCGAGCGCAATCGTCGCACTCGCGACGCTCGGGAAACTCTCAATCACAATCGAGATTACCGAGCACGTGAGGGTTACTATCGGTCCCATCAAGATTCACCGCCACGTGACTCCCGACCAGGCACGGGGGGATGCCTTGCGTACTCCCCAGCCTTGCGCAAGGTCAGGTGGCCCGAAAAGTTTCGTCCCACTAGCATCGAGAAGTATGACGGAACAACCAACCCCCGCGAGTGGATTCAGATCTACTCCACGATCATCGATGCCACCGGGGGTGACGACTACGTCAAAGCCAACTACTTGCCGACTGCTCTGCAGGGATCAGCCCGTACGTGGCTCATGAACCTGCCCGAAGCCAGCATCAAGTCATGGACTCATCTCCGGGAGACGTTTGAAGCCAATTTCCAAGGCACCTATAAACGCCCCGGACATGAGGGAGATCTGCTCAACTGTGTGCAGAAGCCTGGAGAATCCCTCCGGGACTACATCCGCAGGTTCAGCGACACCCGTAACACCATCCCCGACATGGTGGATGATCGGGTGATTGTGGCCTTCAATCAAGGTTGCAAAGACGAGCGAACGGCGGAGGAACTTGCCAAGAAGAACCCGAAGACGGTGGCAGAGCTGTACGGGATCCTGGAAGAAACCGCCAAGATGGCGGACGCCCGAGCACGGGTTCACGGAAAGCCCGAACAAAGCCATCCAGCCGGGGAGGGCAAGAAGAAAAATAAACACAAAAATAAGAAGCGCAAGACCGAGGGTGACGAAGTCATGGCCGTCGACAACAAGCCCCCGTACAGGCGTCAAGGCAAACCGGAGAACCTCCCGATGTACTGCCCGATTCACCGATCCACGAAGCATCACTTCGTGGATTGCACGGTGTACAAGAAGCAGAAGCAGGAGGAGGAGAGCCAGAAGCAGGGGGCTCCACGCGACCAGGCAGCTCACAACCCTCGCGCGGCAAACTACATGGATTGTGATGATGATCTAGATCTCCCCGAAGATCTAGAGGTCGCTACGATTTTCGGTGGCTGTTCAACCCGAACCTCCAAATCCCAGCTCAAGATGGTCGAGAGGCAGATAAACAGCGCCGAGCCCTGCAAGCAACTCTTGAGGTGGTCTGAAATCCCGATCACGTTCGATCAAAGGGATCACCCCGAGACGCTTTACGACGGGCCGCTACTCCCACTGTGCATCAAGCCATGGATCGGGCCCCGCAAGATCGGGCGAACCCTGATCGACAGTGGAAGCGCCCTCAACCTCCTATTTGTCAATGCTTTTGACGAACTTGGGATCCCAAGAAGGTCTTTGTCTCCCGTGGAGAAGCCTTTCTATGGGGTCATACCCGGCATTCAAGCCTTTCCCTTGGGGAGGATCGATCTGCAGGTGACCCTCGTAGAGGGCAAAAACATCCGATCAGAGTTCCTCACCTTCGAGGTGGCTGACATCACGTCGGCTTACAACTGCATCTTGGGCCGACCGTTCCTGAAGAAATTCATGGCGGTCGCTCACTTTGCGTATTCCATGATCAAGGTCCCGGGGCCGTTGGGTCCGATCACCGTCAGCGGCGATCGCAGAGGCGCGGTCCAGTGCGACATGAAGACCCTGGACATGATCAAGGGCGACGAGCAGGAACCAGCCAAGGCTGCCGAACCTGCCAAGAAAAAGACAAAAAGCCAGCCCAAGGCTGCCGCCAAGGGCGCATTGGCTGAAACCTCCCGAGCAGCTGAGAACCAACCAAGGGCCAAGGGGAAAGAAGTGCCCGAACAGGAGCTCGTCGGGGGACAGGGAGCTGACAACCGTGCCGCTGAGGGGCAGACTGTGGTGGACCAGACCCCACTCAGGGGGACGCCGCCACAAGCAGCCGGCGAGTCGCCGGCCAACGCCTCACCAGTCGAGCCACCTGCCAGGCGCACCGAGCCGGGCACGAAGGCAGTAATCCTTGATGAGGCAGACCCGACCAAGACCACCCAGGTGGGCCTTGGCCTGGGTGACAAATAGGAACTCGAGCTCATTGCCTTCCTCCGGGCAAATGCAGATGTGTTCGCTTGGGAACCATCTGACATGCCCGGGATCCCCAGGGAGGTAATCGAGCACAAGCTTGGCATACGAACTGGCGTCCGACCAGTCAAGCAAAAGCAAAGGAGATATACCCCGGAGAAGCGAGACGCCATTAACGAAGAAATCAACCGACTACTCAAAGCCGGCTTCGTTCGAGAGGTCCCTTTCCCGGAGTGGCTGGCAAACCCAGTCATGGTCAAGAAGCCCAACGGAACGTGGAGGATGTGCGTGGACTACACAGATCTGAATAAAGCTTGCCCGAAGGATGAGTACCCATTACCTAGGATAGATCAAATTGTATATTCAACCTCTGGATGCGAATTGCTTTGTTTTCTAGATGCCTACTCGGGGTATCACCAAATCAGCATGTGCATTGACGATGAGGAGAAAACTGCATTTGTAACTCCCTTCGGTGTTTATTGCTATATAAAGATGCCTTTTGGTCTGAAAAACGCAGGTTGCACTTATCAAAAATGTGTTCACATTGTTCTTGAAGGCCAAATCGGCCGTAATGTGGAGGCATACATAGATGACATTGTTGTGAAAAGTAAGTTAAAGGGCGATTTAATCGTTGATTTAACCGAAACATTCAACAACTTGCGTAAAAACAGGATGATGCTCAACCCCGCCAAATGCACCTTTGGTGTATCATCGGGTAAGCTCCTCGGTTACCTTGTTTCCCAACGAGGTATAGAGGCAAATCCGCACAAGATCAGGGCACTCGACGACATGAAGTCTCCACGCAGCCGCCACGAGGTCCAGAAGTTGGCAGGAATGATGGCGTCCCTAAGTCGATTCGTGTCCAAGTCAGGCAAACGAGGTATGCCATTTTACAAATTGCTGCGTAAAACTGATCGTTTTGAGTGGTCGGCAGAAGCAGAAGAGGCGTTCCAAACGTTCAAACAGTACCTACGGAAAATGCCCGTACTGGTCCCGCCAAAACCACAAGAAGAGATGTTGTTGTACGTAGCAGCGACACCAACTGTTGTTAGTACTGTTTTGGTGGTCGAAAGACCAACAGAAAAGTCTACAACACAACATCCCGTTTACTTCGTAAGCGAGGTGCTGCATGATGCCAAAACGAGGTACCCTCAGATTCAGAAACTATTATATGCTGTACTAATGACTTCCAGGAAGCTCAAGCATTATTTTCTGAGCCACAAGATCAAGGTTGTGTCAACTTACCCCCTAGGCAACATTTTACATAATCGAGATGCCGTGGGTAGGATCGCGCAATGGTCTGTGGAGCTGGGGGCTTACGACGTTGAATTCGTACCCAGAACTGCCATCAAATCGCAGGCTCTAGCAGATTTCATCGCAGAATGGACTAACCCCGAACCTGAAGAAGCTGCCCAAAATCCCGAACACTGGACAATGTTCTATGACGGAGCATTTTGCAGAGCAGGCGCGGGGGCTGGGGTGGTCCTGATTTCACCACACAATGACGTCATTAGGTATGCTTTGCAAATCAATTTTGTTGATCCAACTCCTACTAACAATGTTGCCGAGTACGAAGGACTGTTGACAGGTCTCCGCATAGCTGCATCTCTTGGTGTCAGAAGGCTGCTCGTGAAAGGGGATTCCGAGTTAGCTGCAAAGCAAGTCATGAAAGAGTACAGTGCGCGGAACGAGGTCATGGCCAAATACTTGGAAGCATATAGGCGGATGGAGAGCAAATTTGATGGGCTTGAAGTACAGCACGTGAAGAGGGAATTCAATGGCGACGCAGATAAGCTGGCAAAGGCAGCTGCAGAGCGCACACGGCTCCCAGGTAACGTGTTACTTGAAGTTCTTACTAAACCATCTGTGTCGGTTTCATCACCGAACCTAAAAACTGGGCCTGCCAAGGGATCAGTTTCTACAACCAACGAATCCGTCAAGGAGTCTATGTTGGTCGGTACGGCCCGAGCTGCCGCTCTAGTTGGAAACGAGGAGAACTGGATGGATCCAATCCGAGCGTACCTCACAAACCAAGCTATTCCGGACGATGATGCTACATTGGAGAAAATCCATCGTAAAGCCAAGAACTATCAATTGGTTGACGGGCGATTATACAAGCTAACCCGCAATGGAATGCTCCTCAAATGCATCACACGGACCGAGGCATTAGTTTGCTCCACGACATTCACGGAGGAATCTGTGGATCACATGCTTCTCCCCGATATCTAACAGGAAAAGCATTCCGACAGAGCTTCTACTGGCCTACAGCTCTTCAAGACGCAAGCGATTTAGTGAAAAAGTGCGAGGCATGTCAATTCTTCGCACGAAAACAGACTAAACCTGCGCAAGCTTTAAATACTATACCCTTGTCATGGCCCTTTGCCACATGGTGTATAGACATCCTCGGGCCCTTTCCAAGGGCTGTCGGGGGATACAGATTTCTGTTCGTTGGCATTGACACATTTACGAAATGGGTTGAAGCCGAGCCTGTTCAGAAAATTACTAAAGAAGCCGCTGTCAAATTCCTACGGAGTATTGTCGTACGATTCGGTGTCCCGAACAGGATAATCTCCGATAATGGAACACAGTTTAAAAGTAAAAAGTTTTACGATTTTTGCTATGACCACGGGATCAGGCATGATCGGTCATCGGTAAACCACCCGAAGACAAACGGGCAAGTAGAACGTGCCAATGGCATCATGCTCCAGGGCATCAAGAAGAGGATTTTTAACAGATTGCAAGCTTACGACAAGCGCTGGATTCATGAAGTCCCGACAGTACTCTGGTCAATGAGGACCACTATGAATCGGGCAACAGGCGAAACACCTTTCTTCTTGGTGTATGGAGCAGAGGCGATTCTACCATCCGACATCCGACTACAAGCCCCTCGCATGGCAATGTTTTCAGAAACTGAAGAGCCTGATAGGCGTACTGATGAGCTAATCCTCCTGGAGGAGGCTCGTGACGCAGCTGCTTTTAGAGTAGCCCAGTATCAGCAAAAATTGCGACAGTACTACGATGCTAATGTTCGACATCGAAGCCTATGCATTGGGGACATGGTGCTCAAACTGGATCAACGCACCAAGGACAAAAATAAATTGTCCTCTCCATGGCAAGGACCGTACATTGTAGTAGATATCGCCCGACCAGGAGCCTACAGGATCGCAGAAATAGATGGGGACGTACTGCCAAACACGTGGAATATGGATCAACTACGCAGGTTCTACGCCTAAACAATGAAGATCGTGCACAGTTCTAGACCAACCATCAGGTTTGGCAGGTATAAACCGTCGTCTGCGTCGCCTACAGCGCCAACAACAAAAAAAAGATAAGTTCTATATACTCTACTCACCCTCGCTTTTATGCTC
>CM014273.1:16226015-16237279 GCA_004135705.1 Alloteropsis semialata | reverse complement strand
GCGAAACACCTTTCTTCTTGGTGTATGGAGCAGAGGCGATTCTACCATCCGACATCCGACTACAAGCCCCTCGCGTGGCAATGTTTTCAGAAACTGAAGAGCCTGATAGGCGTACTGATGAGCTAATCCTCCTGGAGGAGGCTCGTGACGCAGCTGCTTTTAGAGTAGCCCAGTATCAGCAAAAATTGCGACAGTACTACGATGCTAATGTTCGACAACGAAGCCTATGCATTGGGGACATGGTGCTCAAACTGGATCAACGCACCAAGGACAAAACTAAATTGTCCTCTCCATGGCAAGGACCGTACATTGTAGTAGATATCGCCCGACCAGGAGCCTACAGGATTGCAGAAATAGATGGGGACGTACTGCCAAACACGTGGAATATGGATCAACTACGCAGGTTCTACGCCTAAACAATGAAGATCGTGCACAGTTCTAGACCAACCATCAGGTTTGGCAGGTATAAACCGTCGTCTGCGTCGCCTACAGCGCCAACAACAAAAAAAAAGATAAGTTCTATATACTCTACTCACCCTCGCTTTTATGCTCGGGGGCTGGGTTTTCTATTTTCTATTCTGTTTCTACTCTTTGTTATCATATTGCATACACTAACAAAGAGCCGGGGACTACCATGCTGAAAATTTTCTTTTCAGACCTATTCTATGCATCCCGAGCTATACGCTCGGGGGCTCCCCCATTTGATCGGGAAGTTTCTTGCAGTTTGTACTTCTAGACTCTTTTTCAGCATGCCAGCATGACTGTAAAAGAGCCCCGGGGGCTACTACGGTACTACTACCGTGCAAGAAACGAACTTTTTAATTCAAGAAAGCTAGGCAGACGCTAAAATTACCGAACACCATGACTACAAGGAATTACACAGTTCAGAAGGCCGCCCGTGTCTCAGCAACTAAACAATTCCAGAATAGCTTATGGTAACGGGACTTTTTGGCTATGACAAAGCTATCAGTTAAAAAGATCCATGAAAATACCGATCAGCTCTAAAGATTTACGCAAAAACATGCAAGCATATGTTTAGCAAAATATAACCGCATTCTAAACTGTTAAAGTTTTGCCCTATTACAGGAATTCTGCACAGTGTTCAGGGTGATTCTTCCGAATCACTCAGATGGAGACCAAGTTTTCTGACAAATGGTTCCACCAGTGGGGTAAGACTATCAAACAATTCCTCAGCTTCTGACGCCGAGCACTTGAAGCCTTTGGAGAGCAGAGCAACGTCCAGATCAGGGAGATGGCTCTTCAAAGCCCCGATGGTGTGAGTTGCAGCAACGCAGGCACCTTCCATCAGCCTGGACTCCAGGGACGAACTGCGCTTCTCTGATGCTTCAAGACGCGCGGTCAGATCAGCCAGTCTTCCTTCAAGATCCGAGTTTTTCTCTTTGAGCACCTCAATGCTCTTGGAGTCAGCTACAGGGTCAAAGGCAGCATGTGAACAAAAGTTTGAGGATAAAAAATCAATAAGCAAGGCATGAGATTTTAAGCATGCACCTTCTTTCTCGGACTGGAGAACAGTCACCTGGGCTCCCAGTCTGATCACAGACGCTTCCGCAGCAGAGGCACGAGCGTCTAACGAACGCCATTGCTCTTCGGCTGTCGAGAGCGCACTAATGATCGGGCCCAGGGGCGTCGGGATGAACTCCACGATCTCTGCCGTCTTCTCTGAGCGGTCAAGTTGTGCTGTTAAATCTGGCTCGGGAGTTTTCTCTCCGGCAGACGGTTTGACAGGAGGAGAAGCCGTGGGATCGGGATGCCTGAGTTCCCGAACAATCAAATACAGTGAAAACAATATTTAAGAAGAATGTTCATACATAATCAAAGATTGTCAAAGCTCTTACTCGGCTGTCGGGAGGTTAACCCTAAATCTCTTGGCACCAGGAATAAGCTTTGATGATTGTCTGGTCGGACGATTTTCCTGTCGAGAAATCTCCCGATCACGTTTAGCTTTGGTTATGCGATCAAAAGCTGCGAATAAACGCCCGAATACGATCATGCTTGATACCTGGGCAACAGGACGAGGCTGATCACGAATGGGCTGCAGATTAGCAGGCCCAGGCAATCTAGAGGCTCCCGAATCGAGAACTGTCCTCTCCACACTACGAGAGCGTTTCCGGGTTCGGGGGATATTTGCCTGGGGGCTGCTCGGGACCTCTTTTTCCAAGCCAGGTGATGATTCAGGTTGTTCGTTGGTCGGGGCCCTGGTGCCTGGATCAACGGGCTGATCCCCCTCCTCTTCGACATTGATGGCACCGCTCTGGGGCGGGGCATCAACAATAGCTGGGGTCTGGTCGGGAATAAAGAGGTGTATCATATCACTATTAAAATAAAAAAAGGCTTTTTCTGAGTAACAGTTTACCTCTGGAGGAGGGTTATCAGCGCTGTAGGGCTCCGGGACGTTTTCCCAGTCCGGGAGATCAGCCCCGAACATCTTTTTCAGGCGCGTGGACACTTCTGTCTCTGGGACAACTGCTAAGTTAAGAGTCATGAATTCAAATGACCGAACGAACTCGGAAAAACAATCGAACAGAAAAACAAATGCTCACCATCGGGTTTCATTCTGTTCGGGTCCTTGTAGCCCGTGAACGTCCAAGCGTAGCGGTCGCGATTCATAAGTGGGATAAATCTCCATCTAATGAAGATTTCCGCTACATGAACTGCCGTCAGACCAGCATTACGGAGCTCCAAGATCCGATCGATATGCTTCTGCATCTCCGGGGTAATTCTTGGAAGGGCTTTGGCCGAATTCTTGAGATAGGGCATCAGATACTTCCCTTTTGCCAATGAGGCTTGGGGAAGGGTGATATAAAACCAATGATGTTCATATCCTTTCCAGCAATCTTTAACTGGGAAGGGGATGTACATCTCCCGATTTCTCAAGGAAAACCCGATGGACCCGAGCATCACTTGGTTCTTGTAGTATGAAGGACTGTAAAAATATCTCCACAGCAGCAGTGAAGGCTTAATCCCTAACCAGGCTTCGCACAGAAAGGCAAAGATGCTAAGCATTGTCAAAGCACCAGGCTTTAGGTGCACGAGCTCTATCTGGTAATGCTCGCAGACGCTGTGGAAGAAATCAGAAGGGAAAACCCCGAATCCACAATAGAAGAATTCCAAGAACACCACCATCTCGAGAGTGCCGGGGGTTGGATACATCTGACCTTTGGCATGGCGGCGAGGGAAGAGTGTGGTGTCAGGGAGTAATCCAAGGTCCTCCAATTTCTTCAATTGCTTGGCTGTCGTGGTTGATTTGTACCAGTACTCGTTCGCGGTGGGGATCGTGTTCCCACTGCGGAGTTCTCGTCCGGCGGCGGTGCTGGTCTGGTCCCCTGTGGACTCAGTGCCAGAAGATGATTGGTGCGTGGACGCCATGGCGATTGGGAAGGATTGAAGGAGCAAGTGGACGAGGGAAGAAACTGGCGAATGTTTTGTGGATGCGAACGAGGAAGACGAAGGCCCAAATAGATCTCAAGCGGCCGCGCTTGGGGGCTTTATGGTTCTGCACGGGAGCTCGAACCCCGAAAAACCTGCCCTTGAGCCGTGCAATCCGCAGTGACTGTTGGGTCAAAAAGATTCTTTCCTTTTTCTGCGGCACGCGTTGTTTCGAAAAATGTGTAAGTCCAATTCAATGCATTTGGGGCTGTTAGCTTATTTGGTAAGTTATCAGTTTTAAATGACCAATTGATCGGTGTGAATCAAGGAAATGCCCCGATCATGTTTGATCAGAGTCAAATTTCCCGAACACACTGAAGAAAGTTAATCTGGTCGGAAGAAATTTTTCGTTCGGGAAATTTTGTTTCTGGATGAGCAATTTCAAGAACAGATTGACACAGATAAATTTGCAAAGCACAAAGAATTCAAAATTGCATCCATCAAGTGAAATTTCTTCATTAAAATCCAAAAGAGGGAACATTTCACAATGGATTGATAGCTATCCTAAAATCAAAATTCTAAAGCACCCTGATCTTGGGTTGATGATTGACAACCAAACTGATCAGGGCGATGGTGTGCTCTCCGATGGATCGTCATCTATCGCGTTCTCTTCTTCAGAGTCGCTGACGAGATCCACGAGCGCCCCGTCTCCAGGGATCCCGATCAGGTCGCGGTTCAGGGAGACGAAGAGGCGCCGGGCGAATTCCTCATCGCCGCTGGTGTCCACCGGAGCAGAAGACGAAGATGCGCCTGCGTGCGCCGCCTCTGGCCTCAGCCGGACTCCGCTCCCTCCTTGTGCTGGCTCGTCGTCGGAGGAGAGGGAGATAGGAGATGCCGGGGCTGGGGAGGAAGACGCAGGGCGTTTCCCGGCGGCAATGCTCGACGGAGCAGCCTCGGGAGATGGCGGCGCTACCACCGGAGCCTCCTCCTCTGGTGGCTCGACCTCGACTCCCTCATCCCCGTACCAGGGGAGAGCCAGGAGCGGAGCCTGAGGAGGAGCGGTGGGTGATGTCGTCGCCGGCGGGTCCTCCGGCTTGTCGGGCGGTTGTTCGCCGGAGCTGCGAGGGGAGTCTCCGAAGAGGAGACGAGGAAGCTTGAACTTACTGCTAAGCTTTTTCTTTCCCATGGCGAGTGGAGGAAGAAGGCTTATGATGGAAGGTTCAAGTACATGTCAATCCAGGAGATCTGATATTTAAAGACTCAGGGGTGCGACGCTTCGCGCGAGAATCGAGGAGCCGGAGCAGAGCCGTATCGTGTGCGCTGCTAAAATCCCGGGAGATGTGCGGAGTGGGTTTTTAAAATGCCCTGGGCAGCAGTTACATCACTCCTGGGGCGTTCCATTTTCCAAGACAGAACAGTTCTATTTTATTATTATGGCTGATATTTTTCTTTGACCTTATCATTCAGATGCAGGTTTCTACATTCAAGAGTTCGGGAACTTTTCTGGCTCTCATACAAGAGTGATTGACGAGGTATTAACATATCCAAAAATCACCCAAAGAGCAAAAAGACCCGAAGGCTATTGAACAATCAACCTTTTCTGAACAAGATAAGCTCGGGGGCTACTGTTGAGGCCATAATACCAGGGTACCCGACCACGAGGATTGCCGACTACCGACTCCAAGACGACCAAGACTCCGAACAAGACACGATGGCCTGATCGCAGAAGGGAAGCCCGAAGACAGTTCGAGTCCTACTAGGTTTAGGTCTGTTTTGTCTTGTAAGGCACGTCTCCCTGGATATAAATAGCGGGGGTCCTGTGCGTAGAGGGTATGTTCCATTGATTTGCAATCTTAGACAATCCACCCGAGGGTACTTGTTACGCATTGTAATCTGTACTCGACGAAATAAAACAAGCAGCAACTGGACGTAGGGTTATTACTCGATCTCGAGGGCCCGAACCAGTATAAAAATCCCGTGTCTTTCTGTTCATCACCGTGATCAATCTTCGCACGAAGCGGGGTGTCTGCCGGACAAATATCTGACGAGTACAACCTCGACAGAACTTATCGGCCAAAGCCCCGATTCGTTCCAGCAAATCGGATTAGCATAAAGAGAAGTCCGATTTGAGAGCATGAACCATCGGCCTTGAGTCCGATTCATGATAATGTGACATGTATTTGAAATAAACCATCGACTATAAAAGCCGAATCGGAGATAAACCTAATTTAGACTCATTCTTTAATTTGTATCTTTCCAAAGATAATAAACAAACTGAATCTCATGTCACTAACAATCGGATCGATTTCGAGACAGCGTTGCTAGCAGGGCACCGATTAGCTTATTTATTCCGATAGATCAATATATGTTAAAGAACTCGTTTAAACTAGATTTATTTGTAACTTGCTTATTAAATCTAAAATCAGCTATATAAACAATAAGAACAGATCTATTATGAAGTTTGAATTACAATAAAGCAAGCTAGATCTTTCAGATAGATGTAAGCCGATAAGATAAAATCAACAAGATACGGCAAAGGGGTGAGCGATCTAAACGAAGAACGGCGATACGCCTCAATCTAAAGCTTAGAGCAACTCGGTAAATTGGTGAATTAACTAAACGAAGAAGGGCGATACGCCTCAATCTAAAGCTTAGATTAATTTGATAGGCGTCGTAATTACAGACAAACCGAGGTCAAGATGATGCAGCCCTGCTTGCTGAAGAACTCGAGGAAAAGGGTTGTTGACACGAGGGCCGAAAGTTGTGTTGTATTGATTGGTTGTGTGAACCTCTTTTACAATGGCGCAGGGTTTATATTTATACCCTGGAAATCTAGCTAATCCTTGTCGACTACGATAATATCTCTAATTTATTTAAAGCAAACTAATCTAAACTACCAAACTATTACAATTGTCGTGCAATCAGGCCATGAAGAAGCTTCCAGATGCATCATTTTTCCTGACAGTCATACATGCTCCGTCCTCCTCAGTCTCGTATCCGATCGGGACTCCATCGGACGATCTCCGATCGGAATCGGAAGTCCACTCAGAATCGGACTCGGCATCCAACCTTAGTTCAATCATGCACAACCTTAGCCGAGTCAAAATCTGGTGTCAACACTTGCCCCCCAATTTTGGGATAAAATATTATTTTGTTCCAAAATTCTCCGAGCAATGATGACCCTGGCAGCGAACAACATATGGAAACTCGCACCCTTCCACTGTTGCAATCCTTGATTCCTATGCGGATTCGGTGCCTTGGTCCTTGGGCGGTTCCTTCTCCCATAAGCACTATAAATACTGAGCCAAACTGTCGTCCTCTTCCTCCGTCTTGCATCTGCTTCACATGAACAACCTCCGCCACTGCCATCTCTGCAAGGTCTTGAGCGGCGAACATCTAGTCTCCATCCTTCAATCTTTCACCGCGAATCAAGTAAGGAACTTCTCCGCATATGATTCATATTACGCATCTGGGTTTTACTACATTCTCTTTGGTGACTTTCTCAAATCTTTCGCCCACATCACTGTTCATTATAGATCTATTTCTTCATCAATGGTGGCCCCTTCTGATAAAGCTGACAATACACAAGTGCCTGAGGTAAAAATGCCCAAAATCCTCAACTTTAATTCCTGCATTCTTCTTCCAGAACTACTTGTGAACCTCCACATCCGTATTTATCATTTTTATCTCTTCTGAATGTAGCATCTTAAGAACAACCTAGTTATTCCCGTCTCCCATGTTGATGCCGGGTACTATCTTGGTCCGATGGGCAACCCTGATCCAACAGATTTGATAAACATGGAATCGGAGAGGCTCCCATTTAAAGGATCGGACCTACAAGTATCCGATTGGTCAGGCTCCTTCCGATCATGGCCCGGCACTGTCCCAGGATGGAGAAACTGGTTCCTCAGACTTCAGGCCGTCAAGTCCTCTTTCTGGGATGAGAAGGACATAGGCCAGTGCCTCACTTTATCTCTCGCTGACATGGCCAGGGATGAAAATTTATTGGCCTCCAGCTCCTTCTTCTGGTCCAATGCCCTCAATGCTTATCTGTTTGGCCACGGCCCGATGACACCAACACTGATGGACGTGCACATGCTGACCGGCCTCAACACCACGAATGCCATGAACCCAAGAAGGCTTCTTTGTGACTTGAATTATAAGCTAGTAGGCACTGGATCCAAGGTTTAGAAGAAATGCGTCGCCGATCACTGTAAAACCAGCACTATCAGAGACAGAGAGCATGCAGCTTTTCTCAACATGTGGCTAGAGAGGTTTGTATTCTGCGGATCAACCCTTGGCGCCACCTCCAACATGCAACCGATTGTAGAAGCATTATCCCGCGGCGAATCGGTCCCTCTTGGCCGCCTTCTCCTTGGTGCGGTTTATCATCTTCTCCACCAAGTATCCGCCAAACATTCAAACGGTCGATCAGTTGGGCATATCGGAGGCCCCTGGTGGTTTATCCAGCTCTGGTTGCATACTCAGTTCCGATCTGCTCTCCACTTTGATTTTAAGAATTGCCAATTTCCAAACTATTATACCGAAGAAGAAGATGCAACGACTCGCCGATGCATGTCATTTGGAGAAGCAGCATCGGCTTGCCCTGGGTCAAGGCTCGATGCAAAAAATATGGCCACTTTCTTCGAGAGATTTTACCACGGGGTTGCATCGGAGCACCTCGACTATTTTGCATACGCCGATCCCGATCGTGATTATGAACTGCCTCTGTTCAACATTCAAAATGAGCTTGCAACGATCCTGCCGATTCTCAAGTCTTTCATCACACCCACCATACTTGGCCGCAACATGGCACATGGCCGCAAGACTTCATTATATGCATTCTACAACCCATCGGTGGTAGCTCGTCAGCTGGGATTCGGCCAACTCCCGACCGGCCTTTACTTTGCTGACAAGATCAAACACCGTGAATCGGTATCAACTGACCTGGAAATGGATCGGTGTAATACGAGAATTTGTCAACTTTTTATAAAGAATATACAAGTTGTGGGGCCTATTTTTCCATTGAGTGGCTTGTGCAATATATTCACAAAAGCTTGGATACCAATTGTATTTAAGGCATTTTTTCCATGAATATTAATTTATAGCGTGGTTTAAGAAAGACATATGGCCAGTCTCATCTCACGTACACTTGCATGGCCATGTATTTGAGCCTGTATGTATTTTGAATATGCACAAGGAGAGCTAGGGCCATATGTTAACTATATTATGACCATGTGCTTATGTCGCCTCACGTACTAGATTGGCTGTCAGCGTGTATTAAATTGAATAACAAATAGAAGTATTTGTCGAATCGATACAAGGCCCAGCCCAGCTGGTCCGAAGCTTTCCAGCAGCCCACAGTGTTGGCCTATTGCATCCCGGCCGTATGCATACGTATACGACATACGCGGCCGTACGCACGAACACGCGATACGTACGAGTATCTGCCCGGCTAGCGTGCACGCGTTGCTTTGAACAACAAGCATGCACAAATTGCTTGCTCTCAGAGTGCTTATCTTCTCATTCAAAGCTTAGAAGCTTCTGGAGTGCACCCGAGAGGATAAAGGTTCAGTTGAAATTTGAAGTCGACGAACGTATCAAAGAGGAGCGGTCGTCCTTCATTCACGGAGTCGCCCGCGTGAGAAGCGCTCGCTCAGTAACAGAGGCGCGGCGGCGCTCGGCTCCAAAGCTTTCCATTACTCAACCCTAGCCACTGCCTATAAAAGGCCATCAGTTTCCATCTGCAGAGAGGAGGCCCCCGGATCCCCACCACACCGTTAGGCTGCCGCCGCACACGCGTTCATCTTCAGTCCGCCGGCGTCCTGCTACTGTGCACACCACCAGCCACCTCGCCGGAGTACGCGCAGCTTCCTCTTGCGGCAGTTCGGCGCCGTCGCCGCCGTCCACCTCGTCGCCATGGCGGCTCACTTTGAAGGTGAGGTTCTTTATACATTAATCCGTGTCTAACCTCTCTTTGCGCAAGATGTGGCACAGGCTTGCCGCCGCAGCACACGCCATGGAGGAAGGAAGATACCGAGAGGACCTGTCAGCGCGCCATGCTGTTGCCAAGGCCGCCGCGGCATCGCCGGCAGTGATGCGACGCTCCTTGATTTGCAGAGAGGGGCGCCGTTACTGATGCAGCCCCGTCGCCATCGTCGTTGCCGCAACAGAGAAAGGAAGAATGCAGTGCAAAAGAGAGAAGGAAGAAAGTAGTGCACACGCAAGGGTAAAGGCGTAGTCCTCACAAGATTAAGGACAGATGCTAGATAGAGGCAGCAGTGCAGGTCAATTAACAGCAAGTGCAGAGCAAGGCAGCGATTCATGAAAGAAGCTGTGATGTTGGCCGGCAGCAATCACTACGGGAAACCCGATCTTTGCCGAGTGCCCGGAGGTTTGCCGAGTGTATTCCATCGGGCACTCGGCAAAGTACATTGATGCCGAGTGCGGCAAAGTCCAGGCACTCGGCATATACTTTCTTTGCCGAGTGCCAAGCCCCAGGCACTCACTCGGCATCAACCTCCTTTGCCGAGTGCCAAAAAACGCACACTCGGCATCAAGAGATTAGCCGAGTGCCGGACTCTAGGCACTCGGCAAAGGGCGCACGTGGCCTCCACCCTCATCCGCCATCACTGACGTCTGTAGACGGCCGTGATCTTTGCCGAGTGCCACACGTTAGGCACTCGGCATACATAACTTTGCCGAGTGCCGTGCGTTAGACACTCGGCAAAGTCTATGTATTTGCCGAGTGTTTTCCATGGCACTCGGCAAATGTGTACCTATTATTTCATGCTATCCCTTCTAAACTTTTTGTTTTGTCCACATACTTAACGAGGTACTCTATGTCAAAATTTGGTATTTTTCTCGATCTGTTTGTTATATTCGGTTAATTTATTTCATTAAAATGAATTGTTTGGTTTAATTCAAATTTGAACTGCAAGTGATTCAAATAAGGGAACAGAGTTAGTACAAAAATGATATTCATGTTACTGAGTCCATTGTGAGGCCTTATCCATGTAATGAAAGTAAATTTGGTACTTCTTGTCCACGAAACATGCCGATTTACGTGTGTGGGGATTGTTTTAAAATTGTAGAAAAAGCAAACATAGTCTGAAAATCATGAAATTTTTCAAGAGCTTATGAAATCATACGTGTAGGCTGTGGTAAAAAATAGGAAAGGTTTTGCACAAGTCGTCATGTATGATGCTTATAAACCGGAACATCTCCTAAGAAGAATCGTAGAGTTGAGAAGAGATCTTTAATATTAGTAGTCAAAGTGGCGGTCCAATTGGAGTTTAACCACAAAACTTTTTCTATAGGCAATAACTAACATAAATTAGTTCATGTTAACCATTGGTAATTTTTTGGATCTGTTTTATAATTTTTAAATTATTTTCGGCACTTATAGATTTATAATGCATATAAATTCATTCTGACGAATATCCACATGAAATAATGGTTTTATGGTGGTATAATTATGAGATATGCATTTTAGAGTGGAATGCACATGGTTTTTTCAAATTGCATTGCAAGAAACTATGAAAAATGTACGGATGGGTACAATGTTTGCCGAGTGCCGGAGACCCTGGCACTCGGCAAAAAGGGTGAATGCCGAGTGCCCCCAGCCTTGGCAATTGGCAAACATGTTTTTTAAATGTTTGGCCGCGCTTTTTAAAATAAAATGTAAAAAAAAAACTTTGCCGAGTGCCACGTGATCTGGCACTCGGCAAACAAGTGTTTGCCGAGTGCCGGATCACATGGCACTCGGCAAACCGGCGGCCCTATCCACTCGGGGCTCCACTCGCTCGCTCATTCCACTCGGCCACTCCACCGGCTGCCCCCGCCGCCGCCGCCCTCCCACGCCGCCGGCAGCCGGC
>CM014273.1:16206258-16219891 GCA_004135705.1 Alloteropsis semialata | reverse complement strand
CCACAGCTTAGTTCTTACGCGGAGTATGGGGTTGACTTGTACCAGTGGGATGAGGACGGACACGTGGATCCCGTGGATGCTCCGACCATGGGATTTATTTGGACGAAGCGGCAGGTACGTAATCTTGTAAATATTTTTCATTACGTCTATAATTTACTTACGCAATATTTATTACTATGTGCATGTACTAATACATGGCCCTGTCCTTTTTTTGCAGCCTCACTGGGCGGTAGATACAGCCCGCTTGACGTACCCGCAGTTTGTTGCCGGGTTCGACCAGCTCACGCCAGACCGGGTTCGTTGGCTCCCGTACACCCCTACTGCTGTACACACACGGGCGTCTCGAGGTTTGTCCACGCTTTGCTACCGCGACCAAGCTTTTTGGTACACGAAGAGGTACCTAGTCTACGATATCTGTGTTGAGCCGTACTGGCCTCAGCGAGTGTGGCGTCAGTTTGGGATGAGACAGGACTTCCCGGTACCTCGTCAGCAGTTACACACGGATCACATGTTAGTCGCTAATTAATTTTTTATGTTGTTTTACATCTTTTATGCAATGTTGATGTTTATATGTTTGTACTTTGGCAGGATGACGAGAAAGGGCCAAGGAGTAGCGTACGAGGGCATTTGGGCTACAAAGATGGAGCCCTGGGCCGCGCAGTGGGATGATGCGGGGCATGACCTTCACGACCCTTTGCCGCCTTACGACCAGGAGACCTACGCGGCCTACCTGCGTTGGTTCCATGGGGCCACACGTTGGAGGGTGTTCCCGGTGCCGGACACCCCTGCGGCACGTCAGCCGACGATCGAGGACACCTTCGCCCCCGAGCCAGTCGCCGCGTTCCATGCCCTGGTAAGTTCAGGTACATGTCCCATTGCATTCTTCTTACTCGTCATTACTGTAAGTAACTTGAACTAATTTTCAGACGGATATTTGCCACGACGTTGGCGAGGAGTTGTACGACTTCGCGGACCGTATTCAGGCGGATCCACCTCGTGTGGCTAGGAGTGACTTGGTGGGTGCTCTCCGTCGCCTAGCGAAGAAATGCATGGATGGCGTACGACGTGCTTCATGTAGGGCGACCAGAGACGCACCCATTCCTCCACTCCGGGTCACGCCTCCTTCGACCAGTAGGGCGGCAGACACGGCACCTGGGCCCTCTGGAGTACGGACCCCGTCTTCCTGGCCCGAGTCGGCACCCATGACACACGGTACATTCCACTATCCCTGCTACTACTACCATTTTCTTCTCTACGTAACGACTACAATTTTAACTTTAAAATATTTTGCAGGTGTTTTGCCACCAGTGCCTGACTATGTTGCAGCAGCCTCTGGGAGTACCGGCAGCTTTTACCAGGACGACTGGTGGTGGTCTGCAGCGCCGGACGAAGTAGGACCATCGCAGATGGCTGGTGCCCCTTTTCCGACACAGCCCACACAGGACGACCCTACGCCGGCCACACAGGAGGACCCTACGCCGGCCACACCTGCAGAGCTTGGGCCTCGCGACAGGCATCCACCTCGTGATCCGTTCACGTTTCCTACTGACCAGCTGCAGCGTGGCAAGCGTGGCCGTCGTTGAGTTTGTACCGTGTTTCGACTTTGTTTGTTACCACCGTATGTCTCGAACTACGTTTGAACTTTGTATGTTACCACCGTTTTCACTCGTACTACGTTTCGTCTTTGTTTGTTACCACCGTTATCACTCGTACTAAGTTACCACCGTTATCACTCGTACTACTAAATAATACGACATTACAAAATATTGGCACAGTACTAATAGGATACATAGTTCAAACTTGCAATGGCATGTGAGGCACATGTACTTCATATAAACATGCGCCGTGGCTAATCCTAACATGCCTTAGGGAATAGAAAATATCGCTTGCGTTAAGTGCTTAGTTCTACTGCTCGAACGAGAAGAGAGATCCACCTGAGTGCTGCGATGGAAAGTAGTACCTAGGCCTCGGCTCGGAAGGAGGGGGAGGAGGTGGTGGTTGGCTAGTGTTTATGTGGCATGAGCACCGACAGTTAGGGTCGTAACAAACATTCTGCGCAGAGCGTGCTGCATTGCCGTCTTCAGAGTCTTCATCTGTTTCTTCTGCAGGGAGTTTTGCTTCCTCGAGCTCACGACGTAAGTCGTCGATGACGAGGTGCAGGTATTCGATGTAGTGTTCGTACGGTTGAATGGGTGGAGGATCCACCCATTGCGTGAATCCACAGCCTTCGATAGCATCCGAGCTCTGCGCGTTGAGGACAACGATTAGGATAAACAATCAGATTGCATGCTGAGGAAGAATGTAGGGTAAGGACTTTACATATCCCCTAGGGCATCGCCAGAAGCGTCGTCCGCCGTCTTCAGGCGAATCTTCAACCTGCACAACGCACCACTCACCATGCCTACATCTAGGCCAATGCACCGTCTTCCTTCGATCATAAGGTCGGAGCAAGTTATGTGCCCCGAAATGGCTCTTCGGTCGGATTGGAAAATGGTCAGCAAACTCTGGGGAAAGTTCAGTGTAGAAAGTTGGGCCTAGGTCGTCGTCGGCGGCCATTGTGGAAATTTTGTGTGAGGTTCGATTATGCAACCTGCGGGATATAAATAGACATGAATGTAGGGCGTTGTGTGGGCCAGTCGATCCGCGAGATGTGTTTTTGCAGTGACTCAGAGAAGCAGATGTGGGCCAGTGAATCCGTGGGTTTGTGTTTCTTGCAGTGACTCAAAGGAAACACACCCTACATGCTGAAGGTAGGCCGGTGCAGGCTCTGAAGGTAGGCCGGTGCAGTATATGACTGTAGCACGGTTCGCTCTTTATATTACACAAGTTGGAGACACAACTCATCCATCCCACGACACAGCATCACTATTAATCGTACCAATGTCATCGTGGAGAGATGACCCAAAAGGTGTGCCGAGATGGGAAGACCGGCCAAAATGCCACTGCGGGTTCCGCTGCTGGTTGCAAGTCTGTACTGATTCTTCAAATAAGTCGAAGAGGGGTGCTAGGTTCTTCAGATGTCCTGACATTGATGAAGATTTCAAGGTTCGTTTCAATGCTAATTCAAGTTTTTTTTTGTTAGTGTATGTAAACGACCAAGCTGTCCATATGCAGGCTTGTAGTTTCATCCAGTGGATCGACAAGAAAGCTCTACCCAGTCAAGGAGTGCCATCACAAATTGAGACCAAAGAGCAGTACTCTGCTAGACTAGAACACGCACGTGAGACCGAACGTCTATCTCGCCTTGAGAAAGACCTTGTCAAGCGTGAGGGGGCACTTAAGCTCAGGGAGGAAGAATTCCAAGCTCGGGAGTCTCGTCTGCGTCATGAAGAAGCGCAACATTTGGCTTCGGCAAGAGAGTTGTGGCAACGAAATAACAGGATGAAGGAGGTAGAGCGTCAGGAGGCCCAAGCACGACGTGCAAATGAAGCTGCTCCCGAATCCAGCAGGAAGGGGAAATATCCCCGTTTTACTCAGTAGAACGTTACTTCCACACCCGGCTGGGTGCTTTCCCCTAAGGCATGTTGGGTTTAGTAACCGCCTATCAACTTTCCCTAAGGCATGTTAAGACTAGCAACGGCGCATGTTTAGGTTAGCAAAGTGTGCCGCACATGCCATTGTATCGTAGTCGTATCTTTCGCAAAAAATGCATTTGACACCATAATCTCTTCATCCTGTTATCATGTTCATCTGTAAGAACCATATTGTTGTCGAACCATATATTGTGTACGAACCTTATTATCGATGCAAATCAAAGCCAGTTCATCAATTTTTTCAAAACATGTGTATGCAATTAAAATGACCGAAACATTTGTGTCGAAAGGAAATAACCAAAACATGTGTCTGGAATAAAAATATACAAAATCATTTGTGTATGCAATTGAAAAAAACATATTTTATAATAGCTAGAATTGAAATATATTATTACGAAAGAAGAAAAAAAACATATTAGGGGACCTGTCGGCTAACCAGAAGCCAAAAAGCCCTATCGGCTTCTGGATGGCCGACAGGCCCATGGGCCATTGATAGCCCGACTGGCCTGTCGGCAGCTAGTCGGCTGTTGGATGGCCGACAGGTCCCAGTCGGCTGCTGGCTGGCCGACAGGCCCCGCGCCGCCCAATGGAGGGTTGCCACCTCGGAGGAACGTCACTTGTCGGCGATTCAGTGGCCGATAGGTCCCCAGTCGGCCCTTCAGGAGCCGACTGGCTACTAAACTTGCAATTCCCCCATTTTGACCCCTAGGGCTGCTATTTTCTTTTTCCAAAATACCAAATTAAAAAAAAATTCGAAATATTCTATGCTACCGTTGGTATACTGCCATACTGTATTGGGGTGCTGGGCCCAAACTAACTCTAGCCCATTAACGGTTTGAGCCGCTCCTATCGGACGGGGCTTAGCATAGCTTGCCACCTGGTATAGTGTTTGCGAACCCAGCATGCCGCTAAACTAAAGGAAAAAGTCCTTTCCACCCCCTCAACGATCAACACCCTTCAACCGAAAAACCGGATATTCAACATCCCCAACTATTGAAACAATCTAAGTTACCTCCCTCGGCGGTTTCGAAAGGCGGTTTTGCCGATGTGGCGCCATGTCAGCAGTCCAATGTAACGCCACATCAGCTACGAGGGGGTAAATTGGACTGTGTTGATAGTTCAGGGGTCAATTGGACTTTATCAAAAAAATATTATAAATTTTTTTTCTTAGAAGATATATGTAATTAAAAATCCGAATATCCGATTTAGGCTCAGAAATTCATCTTAGCTCAAAAAATATGAAAACAAGATTCACTTTTTTAGACTTTTCTAAAATCATGTTCTGTTTATAGTGCCCAATTAAAAATTATTTAGATTCTATGGTCATATTTTAATTTTTTTTTGCTAAAAGTTGATTCTGCTATTTATTGGTAGTCTCAACTGATTTATTATCATCTCATATATCGTTTGAGGCTCAACTTCAGACGAGTTAAACGAGCCAAGTTGAAGTTGACTTTCATTAAAAATGTCTAATTTTAATTTGAAAATAAAAATAATTGTAATCAAAGCATTTTTGAAAGATTTAATAACTTCTAACCAGGAAAAGAAGAAACTGCATTTTCATATTTTTAGCTAAAAGAAATTTTATATTATTTTTCTATGATGCAACCAGATTTAGGAATTTTAATTGCGTATGTTTTCTAAGAAAAAATATTTTTTAACTATTTTTGATAAAGTTCAGTTGACCACCTTGAACTATCAACACGGTCCAATTTACCCCCTTGTAGCTGACGTGGCGCTACGTAGGATCACTGACATGGCGCAACGTCAGCAAAACCGCCTTTCAAAACCGCTAAGGGAGCTAAATTGAACGGTTTCAATAGTTGTTGAATATATGGTTTTTCGGTTGAGGGGGTAAATTATATTGTGTTGATCGTTGAGGAAGGTGGAAAGGACTTTTTCATAAACTAAACGCATCCCACGAACAAAAAATGCAGGCCGACTGTTTTGATGGGCTCAAACAAAAGTTGAGCTAATTTTGCTACAGCTGTGCATAATGTTTCGCTCATGCATATCAATGTATTGTTTGATGAACCATTTTTAGAATTCTTAGCATTCGGGTAGAAGTTTTTCTCTAAACCGCAAATTAGATTTCAAGCTTTCCATAGTAGCAAACAATAACCTGAAAAGGTACTTGGGCTGACAAAAGGGACATACTGCACAAGAGACACAGCCACACAGGACATGCTCTCGTCTGGTCTTCCAATGTAGCAGAGAAATGAAAAGTGCAAGTCTTACAATGTCATTGTGTAAGAAAACAAACGATTTATGACCTGAACATTGCATTGCAACTGTTTGATCCGTTCTGCAATAGTATGAGCCAGCGTCTGGACAGGAAATTAAAATTCTTATTGGCTCAGTACCTCAGGCCAGTCTAGTGATTTGTCCACTCATTTGTTCCTGATGAATTAGGGGGCCATTTGGTTTACGATCCATGTGCGCCCGACCAAAAAAAAAAGTAGTTGACTAACGAGATAGTGTGCGTTTGGATCAACGCCGATTGTTGGCGTGCCCGCGAGCCAATGCCCGCAGCAGTTCATTTTTACGCGCGTAAATATGAACTGCTGCGGGCATCGGCTCGCGGGCACGCCAACAATCGGCGTTGATCCAAACGCACGCCATCTTGTTAGTCAACTACCCTTTTTTTGGTCGGGCACATTCGCACAGATGGGTTGTATACCAAATGGTCCCTCAGGCTCGTAAAAATAAACTGCCGCGGGTGTCCGCTCGCAGGCACGCCAACAATCGGTGTTGATCCAAACACACGCCATATCGTTAGTCAACCACTTTTTTTTGGGGGGGTCAGGCGCAGAGGGGTCGTATGCCAAATGGCCCCTCAGGCTAAAAGCAAACAGGCCCCTAGCCCAGTTGATTTGGCCACAAACAAGATGGCTTTTCTTCGCAGATCCAACAAGGTGCTCGCTAGAACGGTTCTGTTGCATCCCAATGCTTGTATATTTCTGATGAAACAAGGTCTCTGTCCTGGTACGTGAGGCCTGCTTTGGAAGAATGTAGGAAAAGGCCTGAGTCCTCACAGGAAATTTTTCTGGGAGGGCATTGTGCTCTGGATTCTTGTAGGATCATTACGCCTGTCGATCTCGTGTACTTAGATCATGAATCTTTGCATTGTCGCAAATAACTGGTTGATATGTTGGGTGCACTGGACAATTAATATACTCTGAGCAATAACCTTGTTAACTCCCTAAAATTTTTGTCCCACAGCAAAAAGGCCTGCACGAACCCATTGGCTTGGTAACCACAACTGGCCAGTTCACTCTTTTTGCCATATAATAAACAACAACATGTAATTTGCTGCCTGGAAAAGTTTGAAGTCTAGACTATCCGATTTTATCCTCTTCTATCTATGCAAGATAGAAAATCTTCATAGGCCAGTTGGTTTTGCATTGTACCCAAAAGTAACCGGTTTATGTGATGGGTGGTGTCGTTCCCTTCAAAACATCCGGCCATCCAATAGAAATCATCCTCCACACATTACTCCTTGTTTGAGTCGATCTGGTTTATACCTAATCTCTTTGGATTCGGTAAAGAAAACAACATTCATGCCAGTCATGGATTATATTGGCACGGTCGCTGTCTACTATCCAAAACCATTGCAAATTAGGTTTTATGTTCACTAAAGATGCGACCCAAGCATGGTGCACTACTACAGATAGGGGCTTCACTAGCGCCCCCTTCACCCGCGGTTCTGGCCGAACCGGCGGTGAAAACCAATCATCAGCGGCTCGTAAGCGGGTGGCCAGGCTGGGCCCAGCTAGCCGTTGGAACCGCTGGTGATGGGTACCCTTCACTAGCGGTTCGTATTACGAACCACTGGTGAAGGTCCCGGCCGCCACGAATCGCTGGTGAAGGCCCCGCGCAGTATAAAACCCCCTCTAACATTTCTAGATGATTAGCTATTAAATGCTTTAAATTAAATGACTGGTGTGGAGCTTTGAATTTTTTTGACATGATTAGCTATTTTTATAGATTAAGTTAATTTTCCATACAAATATTTTTATTTTTATATTATTGTTCTGATATTTTTCTTTATCTAGGAGCATGTAACGGAGAACCACAAAAAAATACAGTCTGATCGGACTTTAGTTGTGGCCTCTAGAAATTTATAAATATTCAGAGATGTTAATATAAATAGACTGCATTCCCTATTCAATCACAAGTGATGGTATGGTGCATTGGTAAGGTGAGTAACACACGAAGACAGAGATCATGAGTTCGAATCCCACAGTTTAAAAATTGTGGTGTTAGAAGGGAGGATGGCTGGTTCCTTAGGGTGCCTCTCCCATTCAAATATAATTTTTTTTGCTATTATTTGATACTTTTTACGTTGTTTTTAATGTATTTTTAAAATTATATTCACCGCCGGTTCGTAATACAAACCGCTAGTGATGCTAGGGGCATCACCAGCGATTTGTGCCATGAACTGCTGGGCATCACCAGCGGTTTGTGCCATAAACCGCTGGGCATCACGAGTGGTTTGGGAGTAGAACCGGTGGTGAAGCCCTGGGCATCACTGCCGATTCCGTCGCTTTTTGGGCAGCGCCTCCAAAACTGCTGGTGAAGGCTCCTTACGAATCGCTGGTGATGTCTTTTATGTAGTAGTGGTGATGGACAAATAGCCACACTTCTCTTGAAAAAGGAGTTTGAAGAGCCACCACACAATAACATACTTCATGTATCATTGGTGAAGGAGATTACAGTTGGTCCATATGGTTGATGTAGTGCTTGAGCCCTCTAGGCAGTTTATATATTGATAGTACATGGTTTGGGCACCGAGGAACTTCTCTTCTAGAGATAAAGAAGTTATCATTGAGATTAGAACCAATCCTAAACTAACAATAGCAAGGCACGTGCGTTCTACTAGTGTACTCTAACGAATGATTATATGGAGGGGCAAGCTGCGCGAAGCCACCATATGGTGTTGACACAGTACAATGTTGTAGAAAATAGATGGCCCGCATGTCAGGAGACGGTGAACGGAAAATTAGGTTTATCTTAAAAGTAATCTCAAGCATAAGTAAAAGTTAAATTAGACACTCATCTGCAAATTTCAAGCAATTTGATAAATAGAGAGACCTCCATATTGACACCTCGTTTTCATGTTATTGTCAGGCTGTCAGCTAGTCTTCTCCGTAGCAAATATATATACTCAACATCAATATGGTATACTCCAATCATTCAGACTTTGGTAACTCAAGATCTCCTTGTTACCATCGTCAAACTATGGACACAAGCTCATCAGAGTCCAAGATGCAACGCCAACAACCAACAAAAGCACAAACCGAATGGCAACTACGATGGTACCTCTTGCTCCATCATCCAACACGCAATTTCCTACGATACAACGTGACAGATAGACAGATAGTCCATCACTGTTCATCTCGTCACGCACGACGCATGGAGACTGCCTGCCTATAAAAGCAGCGGATTCTTGGCCGCACGATCGAGCTAACGAGCCAAGCCACGCGGCGGCCATGGCGAGCTGGTTCAGCTGCTCCCGGAGCGCGGCGCGGGGCCAGCACGTGAAGCTGGTGTTCCCGGGCGGCCACGTCGAGCTGCTGGACCGCCCGACGCCGGCCGCCGACGTGATGGCGCGGCACCCGCGGTTCTGCGTGGCGCGGCCTGACGTGTTCCGGGAGCCCGCGGGCGCGGTCGCCGCGCCGGACGCCGTCCTGCAGCTCGGGCACAAGTACTACGTCGTGCCGTGCAGCACCGTGCGGAGGCTGCAGAAGTACTCCGCCGCCGCCGCCTCCTCCGGCAGCGGCAGGCGCGGCGGTGGAGGATCCATGACGCTGAAGCGGCACCTCGCCCGCGAGAGGGGGCACAACGGCGGCGGCAGGAGGTGGTTCTGGTGCCTGGTGGACGGCGAAGCGCAGCAGGCGCAGTCGCAGAGGCCCCGTGGAGGCGGCGGCCGCAGCGGCAAAGAGGAGATGGTCAGAAAGCTAGACGTGAAAGAGACCAATAAGGAGAACGAGAAGGCGGCCGGCGGGGGGTCGCCGGGACGGCGGCGGCGGCGAGGCGCCTCGCCGGGGAACTCGGCGTCCTATTCGTGGCAGCCCAGCCTTCACAGCATAACTGAAGAGTAGGGTAGAAATGCATATGTTGTGGGGATAGTTACTGGGCCTGGGCCTAATTGGCATGGATTCACTTCAGTTGTTCCGGCCTGTGGGCCTAATGCCAAATGTACAATGATAACAAAAAAAAAGAGTTATGCAGGGCCAAAAAATTGTCACGTGTTAGAAATCAGTTATCTTTGATGCACACACACAAGAACACAGCATACAGAAAACTAGAGTAAGGAGGAAGGAGCTCTTTCTTTCATCTTTCTCTACAAATGACCTAGGGCTGTATATATAGGCAGTGAAGGTCGGTTGCTACAGTAACCCGGTGCTACAGTAACCCGACGCTACAGTAGCCGCCATTTCTACAGTAGCCGCCATCGCTATAGTAGCCGACATGCTACAGTACCGACCTTGCTACAGTAACCGACATACAATATACAGCCCTTGTTACATAAGATGCTAGCTAATACTATCATCTAGTCAACTTGAATTCTTCCTCCTCTTCATTTAATTGGCCACCATTTTGAGTCTGTGTTCATACTTCTTTTTGACTCATATTTACAACACTACCCCTTGGCCAATTAAGTGCTATGCGTATGCCTTAAAAACTCCTCCTAAAACCCAGTGGGAAAAAGAGTAGGAGAAAAGAGTACATCACATGCACCGGCTTAAGTTGCACCTGTTTGCCTCGTTAAAAACCTTGCATGAGAAAACCTAGTGGGAAAAACTCATCAAGGGAAAAAGAATACAACAGTTGATGTTTGGTTAGGTCTCCAGGATCAACCCATGACCTTTAGGGTCATGATTATGAGCTATGTCTTTCGGGGTTGATCTCCCCCTGAACCCTGCAACTCTCTAAGTCGTCTCATGCCTATTCCATGGACACATCGGTGGAAACTAGAGGCAGGCAGAGACTTTGTGAACAAATCCGCCAGATTGTTACATGACCTAGCTTGCAGGATATTTACCTCCCCGCTCTTCTGGAGCTCATGGGGGTAAAAGAACTTAGGAGCAATATGCTTAGTGAGATTGCTCTTAATATAGCTCACATGCATCTGTGCAACACAAGCCGCATTATCTTCATAGATAATGGTGGGGGTGTTGATAGCATTCATGCCACATGACTTCTGGATGTGGTTAATCATCCTACGTAGCCAGACACACTCACGTGTGGCTTCGTACAGGGCGATTATCTCTGAGTGGTTGGTAGATGTGGCAACTAAAGTCTGCTTCACAGACCGCCAAGATATGGCTGCACCACCACAGAGAAAAACAAAACCAGTTTGTGACCTAGCATTATGAGGGTCAGACATGTAGCCAGCGTCAACATAACCCACTATAGTGAAATCCCCTCCTTTTGGATACCATAACCCAAGGTCCTGAGTACCTTGTAGATATCTGAGGATGGTTTTTACGCCAACCCAATGCCTTCTAGTGGGGGCGGCACTGTACCTGGCCAACAAGTTTACTGCAAATGCAATATCAGGCCGTGTGCAATTTGCAAGGTACATTAGTGCTCCAATGGCACTAAGATAAGGAACTTCAGGTCCCAAAATCTCCTCATCCTCATCCTTGGGTCGGAATGGATCTTTATCGACTTCCAATGATCGAACGACCATAGGGGTTTTCAGAGGGTGGCACTTGGCCATATTGAACTTTTCAAGTACCCTCTTTATATAGGTGGACTGGTGTACAAACACTCCTTCAGGGAGGTGTTCGAGCTGCAAGCCCAAACAAAACTTGGTTTTACCCAGGTCTTTCATTTCAAATTCCGTCTTGAGGTAGGTCGATGCTTCCTCAATGTTCCTTGTGGTTCCGATGATGTTCAAATCATCAACATAAACTGAGATGATGCAGAATCCATTCTTGGATTTCTTTATGAACACACAAGGGCAATCATCATTGTTTGCGTAACCTTTCTTCAGGAGGAAGTTACTCAAACGGTTGAAATACATCCTTCCGGATTGTTTCAAACCATATAGCGATCGCTGCAGGCGAACACTAAACATGTTGCGGTTTTGATTCGGTCCAGGGATCTTGAGTCCTTCAGGAACTCTCATATAAATTTCCGAATCTAGTGACCCATACAAATATGCGGTCACGACATCCATTAACTGCATTTTTAAATTCATGTTAGCTACCATAGAAATGAGATATCGGAACGTTATGCCACTCATAACAGGAGAGTATGTTTCATCATAATCGATGCCGGGTCTCTGCGTGAACCCTTGTGCCACCAGCCTCGCTTTGTATCTTACCACCTGGCCATGTTCATTCCTCTTTCGAATGAAAACCCATTTACATCCTACAGGTATGACTTTTGGAGGTGTCAGGACTGCAGGTCCAAAAACCTTCTTATGGCGAAGCGAGCGCAGTTCTGCCTCAATTGCTGCTTTCCATTGTTCCCAATCAAAGCGCTTCCGGCACTCCATCAAGGACTTTGGTTCTGGATCCGGATCCATTGAATTAGCAATTTTTGAGGCAAAATATATGTCGATAACAGTGGTCTTTCTATTATATGACTCTCCTGATTCCACATAATTAGTGGCGATCTCCTCATGATCGTCTTCCCACTCATCGTGATTTCCCGTAACGATTGAGTTGGGGCGTTCCAACCTTCCAATGCGATGTTGTGCGCACGGTGCATTGGGATTTCCATCTTCAGGATGGTGTCCTTCAGGGACTTCCTCTACTTCAGGTAGATTTGCCTTTTCAGGGGCATTTTCAACTCCAGGTTGATCTTCTTCAACTGATTCTTTAAGCGGTGCAGGTGGCTCAAGACCTTGTCTACGCGGACGTCTCCGCGGAACCTTGTCCTTGGCACCCGGAGGTCTCCCCCTTTTCCTAGGATTGGTAGAGACATCAGAGTTGGTGCCCTTCTGGGGTACTTGAACTCTCTCCGGCGCATTTGCCACAGGTATATGTGACCTTGTCACCCTTTTATGCTCAGTGAAGGCATCGGGCAGCTCATTCGCAAGATTTTGCAAATGTATGATTCTCCGAACTTCTAGTTCAGATTCAGTGGTGCGTGGGTCTATGGATTGCATCCCAGTTGCATTCCATACAATTTCTCGGCATTCCATCGGATGTCTATCTCCCCCTAATGCCGGGAAATGGTCTTCATCGAAGACACAATCAGCGTACCGAGCCGTATGGAGATCCCCAGTCATAGGCTCTAGGTATTTGATTATGGACGGAGTCTCATAACCAACATATATCCCCAACTTCCGGTGGGGCCCCATTGATGTACGCTGAGGTGGTGGTATTGGCACGTATACAGCACTGCCAAATATACGCAGATGGGAAATACTTGGTTCTTTGCCACGCACCATTTGTGAGGGGGATGTCTCATGATATGCAGTAGGCCTGAGTTGAATTAGTTTTGCAGCGTGCAACACTGCATGGCCCCAATAACTGGCTGGCAACTTACAATTCTGCAACAACAGCCTTGCAATCCACTTAATCCTCTTGATCAAGGATTCAGCTAGACCATTCTGTGTGTGGACATGTGATACTGAATGCTCAACTTTGATGCCCATTGCCAGGCAATAATCATCGAAAGCTTTTGACCTGAATTCACCAGCATTGTCCATCCGAATGGATTGGATGCGATTATCAGGGAAGCTTGCTCTTAGCCTGATTACTTGGGCAATGAGTTTTGAGAAAGCATGGTTTCTGGTGGACAACAGGTCCACGTGACTCCACCTAGTGGATGCATCAATCAGTACCATGAAGTACCTAAACGGGCCTGACAGGGGCTGAATAGCACTACCAGAGAACTCTCTATCCATCCTCCCTAATCGGTCACGGTTGGATTGGACCCGGTACCAATGGAAGCATTGGTACCGGGTCCAATCCCCAATAATTCTGCGCGCTCATTGGTACCGGGTGGTGGCACCACCCGGTACCTATGAGGCAACATTGGTACCGGGTGGTGTCACCACCCGGTACCAATGAGCCTCGGGGCCTTTGGTACCGGTTGGTGACACCAACCGGTACCAAAGGGCCCCCTTTGGTACC
>CM014273.1:16187672-16205945 GCA_004135705.1 Alloteropsis semialata | reverse complement strand
ACAGGATCTGACCACTGCGGACTCGCAGATACCGCGGATTCGCTCAGCCGAAGAGCCTGTGCTCGAAGACCTGGCCACGGGAGATCTTGAAGTGGGTCTCTTGGAGGCAGGCATACCCGAAAAAGACATACAAGCACTGCGCAGGGTCGAAGGTTTGCTATTGCAAAAGTACAATGCAAGCAAGCCATCTTCCTCTCATGCGCAGACACGTTTGAAGACGGCGGCAGCGGCCGCTAGGGTGGGGGGGTGGTCCCCCGATCGAAGACGAAGTCGCGAAGAAACTGCGTGAAGACAACCTTCACCTTGACTTACTGAGGCAGGAGGTGGCCAAGAAGAGGGAGCAAGTGGAGCACATGCAGCGCTTGCGCGAGGATGTGCATCACCAAAAGGAAGATCCACAGTTGCAGACCACTCTGGCTCAACTAGCGGAGGAGAACAATAAGCTGCAGGAGCGGATTGCAAGACTACGTTTGGCGGTCGCTTTGCCTCAGCTGGTCGAACATTACGGCGAGGGCGGAGCGGAGTCGGACGTCGAGGAAGTGGCCAAGGAGGACCTGGAGCCCAGAACGACAAGATTCGCCAAAGAGTTACGAAGGCCAGGCAGGGCGCCGCTGGCGACCACTCCGCTCTTCGTCAGTTGGAGCAGTCACCGTGGCCAGCGAAGTTCAGGCTACCAACGTCTATGCCAGAATATGACGGGCAGTCGAACCCCAGGGAGTTTCTGCTGAGGTATGAAACCGCCATATCGGCGGCCGGGGGCAATGACGTCGTCAGGGCAAAGGCATTCATCATGGCGATCAAGGGCCCGACGCAGCAGTGGTACGCAAGCTTGCCAAGGAGCAGAATTTGCGCCTGGGAGGAGCTTCGTGACAAGCTGTACGGGAACTTTCAGAGATTCAAGCTGGAGGAGTTGACGGCTGGTGACTTGCACTCTTGTTGTCAAGGAGACAAGGAAACCCTTCAGGAGTACATGAAGCGGTTTGTCTAGCTCCGCTCAAGAGCGCCGAGTGTGTACGAAGACATGGTTATTGGCGCGGCGATTCGGGGCCTCAGAATGGGGGCGTGTGCGGAGTTCCTGGACAGGTGTCGGCCCCGGTCCGAGCGTGAGCTCTTCGAGATCAGGCAGACATACTGCAGATTGGACCGAGGCCGGCGCAGGCGGCTCGAAGACCAGAATCAGGGGAGGAAGAGCAACAAGTGTTGGCCGCAGGGCCAGTGGGAAGAACAGAAGCAGCCGCCTTCGGGAAAGGGAGATTTCCCAGGAAAGGGGCACAGTGTCAACAGCGTAGCAGGCGAAGCGTCGCAGCAAAGTCAACCTTCGCAGGGTTACGCTGCGGCTGCGCCGGCGGTTGGAGGCTCTAGAAGAGGCGGAGGAACGGACCGTGGAAGCCGAGGAGGCCGAGGAAAGGGCCCGGGAAGGGGCCATAAGAAAGAAGGCGAGGGAAAGACACCTTATTGTTTTTTCCACGGGAGAGATCAGGGGCACTTCACGGCGGAGTGCCCGGATGCGATGGAGACGAAGAAGAGAATAGCGGAGGAAGAAGAGAGAAAGAAGCATCAGGCGCCAAGGGCCGTCAGTTACACTTCGAGGTCTGGCGACGCCATGCAGTACAGGCCGATGAATTATTGGCCGCAGGGGCAGTTGTTCGTGGCAAGCAGCTACGTTTCTGCGCTCCCGCCCCCATAGCCACCGGTCTTCGCACAACTCATCAGCCATACTATCCGACATCCTAGGGGGGGCACTGCACAGTCCCAGAGTCATGAAGTCCCACAGCAGCATTCAGAGCGTCCAAGGGACGAAAGGTGAACCGAAGACAAGGAGGAGAGAGCGGAGTCCTCTCAGAGAAGGGTGAATATAGTGAATACAATCAAGGGCGGTTCTGGAGATCCGGCATATCTTTCCAAAAGGCAGAAGCATGAGCACCTTCGTTCTATCAATCATGTATCGGAGGGAACTGTGTTTCACAACACCTGGTCTCATGTGCCCATCACTTTCACGGAGCAAGACTAGCGGCTTAAGCATTACCCCCACGAAGACCCGCTCGTCATAAGAGCGATCGTGGGTAAGAATGAGAAGCATTTATACAGCACAGACCTCGGAGGCATTCTGGTAGATAATGGTAGCTCAGCAGACATAATCTTTCAAAAAGCATTTTTGCAAATGGGTTTTGAGGAGCGAAGTTTGCAGCCGTTGAAGACGCCCAATTTCAGCTTCGGGGGGAAGAGAATCGAGGCAATTGGCAAAATGGACATCAATGTCACGTTTGGCGAAGGTCATCAGACGTGAACGGAGGTCATAGCCTTCAACATTGTGGACATTCCATATCCGTACACGACAATCTTTGTCGGGGGAATCATTAACAAGTTCTCTGCAGCCATTCACGGTGCATACCTCTGCATGAAGATTCCCACTCTGGGCGGAATGGTCACAGTGTTTGGAGATTAGGAGGAAGCTCGTAGGAGAGAGCGGAACACGGCAATCTTACAGAAGCCGATTCACGTATAGAGGGTCCCAATGTTGCCAGCTGCAAAGAAGTGAAGGAGGAGAAAGGGAGAGTTCAGCCCCAGGGAGACACCAGGAAGGTGCCGTTGCCTGGAGGCGTCTCCAGGGCGACTGTGTGCGTGGGGGCGAGCTTGGATCAGTCGCGCCTAGATGCGCTCATCTCGTGTTTGGCGCAGAACCAAGACGTTTTCGCATGGTCTAAACGGGACCTCACAGGAGTCCCGAGGGAAGTGATTGAGCATGAGCTCAACGTTGACCCAAGAGTCAGGCCCAGAAAGCAGAAACTTCGGGTATTGTCCGAAGAGTGGAGAAAGGTAGCTGAAGCCGAGGTGCAGAAACTATTGGATGCTCGGGTCATCCGCGAAGTAAAGTACCCGAAGTGGTTGGCTAACATAGTGATGGTGCCGAAGAAGAATGGAAGTTGGCGAATGTGCATTGACTTCACGGACCTGAACAAGGCGAGCCCAAAGGATGATTATCCATTGCCAAGAATTGACGCTCTGGTGGACTCTGCAGCGGGCTGTGAGATGATTTCCCTACTAGATTGCTTCTCAGGGTATCACCAGGCCTGGATGAAACAATAGGATGAAGATAAGACAAGCTTTACGACACCCTTCGGGCTATATTGCTTTGTCCGCATGCCGGAGGGCCTAAAAAACGCGGGGCCAACCTTCAACAGAATGATAAGAACTATGCTGGGGGGACAGTTCGATGCTAACGTCTCCGCTTACGTCGATGATGTGGTGGTGCAGAGTAAGAAGACTAAAGATCATGTCAAAGACCTCGCCAAAACCTTCGCCAACCTGAGGAAGTATGGGCTCAGGCTTAATCCAGACAAATGTGTCTTTGGGGTCTCAGCAGGAAAGCTCTTGGGTTGCATGATATCGAAGACGGGTATTCAGGCCAACCTGGAGAAAATTTTGGCGTTGCGAAATATGAAACCGCCAAGATCGAAGAAAGACCTACAAAAGTTAACAGGAAGGCTGGCGTCCTTGGGACGATTCATTTCGAGGTCGGCAGAGCAAAGCCTCCCTTTCTTCAATGCGCTCAGGGTCACTTCGACATTTTTCTAGGGCCCGGAGCAGCAGCAAGCCTTCAAAGACTTGAGAAGTTACATCGAGCACACAGCAGTGCTAACCAGCCCGACCCCAAAGGCAGATCTCCTTCTGTACATCGCGGCATCTGAATCCGCTCTCAGCGCGGTCTTGGTTGAAGAAAGGCACAAAAATGCCCAAGCCGTCCAAGTGCCCATCTACTTCGTGTCAGAAGCATTGACAGGGGCGAAGAAATTCTACTCCGAAGTGGAGAAAATGGCTTATGCGGTTGTCATGGCCGCTCGAAAGCTTTGGCATTATTTTCAGAGCCACAACATCACTGTGCCAACCTCGTTCCCATTGCGAAATGTCTTCGAGAACAAAGAAGCTTCGGGCCGCATAGCGAAGTGGTCTGCTGAGCTCGCGGAGTATGTGGTCAATTTTGTGTCCAGGAAGGCTATAAAATCCCAAGAGCTAGCAGATTTCATCGCAGATTGGACACCGAAGTCTGAGGAGGATCAGGAGGTCATGGTGGATCACTGGGAGGTCCATTGTGATGATGCTTACTGTGCAGATGGGGCTGGCGCTTCGGCTATCTTAACTTCACCATTGGGTATCAAACTTCGTTATGCAATTAGCCTTAGCTTCGAAGCCGCTACAAACATTGTGGCAGAGTACCTCCTTCTTCCACTCAGAAAGGCGAGAGCCTTGTGTACGCGAAGGCTCGTGATCAAGACAGACTCCAAACTCATTCAGGGCCATCTAGGGAAGAGCAACAAGGCTAGGGACCCGGAGATGGCAAGGTACCTTACAGCGGTAAGGGCCATGGAGAAATACTTCTTGGGGTTCATAGTGAAATCGATTCCTAGAAGCTTAAATGGTGAAGCAGACGCGTTGGCGAAAGCAACGGCTCAAAAAACTCAAAGACCTCCAGACGTGTTTTACGAAGTATTGCATCACAAGTCCATTGACAGCAATGAAGCTCCAGTCCAGTTCATTAACGCAATTACTAGCGAAAACTGGAGGCCTTCGATAATTGCCTTCCTCAAGGGATATTTTGAGCTCGAAGATCAAAAAGGCCGAAGCAGGATGCAACATCAGGCGCGAAATTATACGATAATTGACAATGTGCTATACAAGAAAGAGTCTGTTCACCGCTGTTAAAATGCATTTCCAGAGAGGAGGGAGTGCAGTGGCTCGAGGACATACATGGCGGCATGTGTTCTTCACATTTGGGAACCAGGAAATTGGTCACGAAAGCTTTCAGGCAGGGTTTTTACTGGCCCACAGCCCTAATAGATGCAGAAGAGATCCTCAGAAAATGCAACAACTGCCAAGTTCATGCCCCAGTCAGCTGAGCACCTTCGCATGAAGTCCAGCTCATACCTCCTATTTGGCCGTTGGCCCGGTGGGGCTTGGACATTGTTGGCCCTTTGCCTTCGCCGCCCGGAAATTACAAGTTTGCACTTGTCGCAGTAGAGTACTTCTCAAAGTGGATAGAAGCGAAGCCGGTGCAGCGCATAACTTCGGCAGTGATAACAAAGTTCTTCTGGCAGAACATTATGTGCCGCTTTGGGGTCCCAAGGGAGTTGACGGTGGACAATGGAAAGTAGTTCGATAGGGCAGAATTTCGAAGGTTCTATTTTCAGATCAGCACGAAGCTCTGTTTCATCTTAGTATACCACCCCCAGTCAAGTGGCATAGTTGAAAGGGCGAACGGCATCATCTTCGCGGGTGTCAAAAATAACATTACAGATCAGCCGCAAGGGAAATGGGCCGGCGAATTGCCGAGGGTTACTTGGGCACACAACACTTCTGTGTCCCGGGCAACGAAGTTTACCCTGTTTAGATTACTTTACGGCGAAGAAGCCATGATGTCGGAAGAAGTAAAGTTACAATCCTTCAGAACCACCGTCGTGCAGACCAGCGAAGACGAAGAGATCACGAAAGACAATGTCGAGTCAATCAGGCTGCAAGCAGCTCAGAACATCGACGAGTATCAAGACGAGACCCGTAGGTGGAAGAACAAAAATCTCAAGTACAAGGACATCTCGACGGGAGACATGGTGCTGCGAAGGTCAGACGCGGCTGGCAAATTCGAGCCGAAGTGGGAAGGCCCTTTCTTGGCCTCGCAAACCGCCAGACCGGCCACCTTCACCCTGCAGAAGCTGGACGGCACCGAAGTGCCGTTTACTTGGAACAAAGACAGGCTAAAGAAGTACTTCGTGTAGAGTGACTCAGTTTCGAGTCCACTCGCTTTTTTCTTCTTTCTTCTTCATGAATTTTATGCCTTTTGTAAAGCAGTGCCGTACTCTTTTCCTTACAGGGGGAGCTGTCGGGTCAGTCACATGGGCCCGAAGGTGTAAGGTTTTTAATGAGGCGGCACTTAGTTGTAATCCCATTGTGAAATATAAACAATGTTCCCCCAGAAAAGGTGGATTCGCCTCGATGTTAAAACTCTAGCAGAACGCGAGGAGTTAACTTCGAGGATAAACTAAACTCGTGCCGAGGTAAGTGAGGCGCGGGCGATGTGGCATCTTCGGAGCGCATCGCTTGCACCCTCACTTAGCAAATCACGAGTGCACGCAACTTCGTAGAAAAAGCACAGCGCGACAGAAACGCCAAGAGGTTGGCCCCCTCAAGAAAACCACACGGTGAAATGTTGTCGCGTCTTCGTAGCAAATAAGCGCAAAGTGCAAAAGTAAAAGTGTGGTAAAAACACACCAGAGCCTAAAATGGCGGCTCCGAAGCAAAATGCGACCTCGAAGAGGCATACAGGAAAATAATTGGCAATAATAATGCATGACATTCATTACAGCACCTCGCTCGAAAAGGCGAAGGTAAAGTTATGAAGTACACGATGAGATATCTCATCAATCAGGTTGACTACAACATCGTCAATAATTTGGTTGGCCATACGACGGAGCTCTTCATCTGAGGGAAACTTCGCCGCAGCAATGCCACCACCTTCTTCACGTCCTCCTGTTCAGAACACGCCATCACTTAGTCCGTTAAAGAAGGGACTCTGAAAGGGGGCGCGAAGAATGTCGAAGGTAATGGTATTCGGGGAATTCATTGGAGTCGGGCTCCTCCATTTTCACAACATCAGCTTCGAAGGCCTGGGTGTCAAGAGAGACCCGGGAGTGAACTATAGAAGCCCGCTCAATACAATGGGCATGCACTTCAGAAAACTGGCAGCGCGCAACAGCATTGCGCCGCACATAAGCCTCGAGTTTAGAGTTCCAGAAAGTGTGAAAAGGGACGCATGGAAAGCGAAGGTGAAATTTATCACATAACGAACCAGAGACAAAAGTCACCGAAGCACATAGTCACCGGAGTTACACCTTCGGTAACCTGCGCACGCACCGTCATCGGGACCTGCGCAGATTCCACAAAAATATTAGTCTTTACAACACAAGGGGCTGATTACATGAATTTCCCTAAGTGGTAGCATCTAAATTCTTCACACCTCCGGGGCGCCCTCGGCAGCAGGCCTCGTGGAGTCGCCAGCTGCGGGGGCTGCCTGGCTGCTTGTCCCGGCGCCTTCGGTGGCAGGGTTGGAACCGGAAGTAGGGACGGACACTCCGGCTTGTCCGAGTCAGGAAGCAACCTCCGTAGCAAGACGGGCGCGTCGCTGAAAAAAAGCACAAACTCGTAAGTGACACAGTCAGTTAGAGTTGTCAACATGAGGCGTGAGGTTACCTGTTCAACCAAGCGCCCTCCTTCGGCCACTGCAAGCTTGTGCCCCGACTGATGGTAGAACGAAGAAATGAAGTTCTTCGCAATATTCTTCACAAGAATAGGGAGGTGTTCAGAGTTCAGCTCTTGTGGCCACGGAAAATCCGCCTGGCGAAGGCGGCGGAGGTCTCTTCATCATGAAAGATTCGCGAAGACCGGCTATAGAGTCGGGTTCGTGAAGAAGTTGACACACGCTGACTGTAAGGGTGCGCGCCGCCACCACGACACCCAGTTCGCCGAAGGCATGGCCAGCACTATCCATTTCCCGAGCACAAGCACCTAGCCAGGCGAAAACTTCTTCAAGTGAAGCGGTCTCGGTGTCGAGGGGCTGGGCTTGCTCCAACGCACCAAAGCTTTGCAGAGTCAATTCAAATTGCTCTTTCACATAGGCGAGCCCGGAGCGGATTTCGCTCGTAAGCTCGCGCAGTTGGCCCTTTGTGTCGTCCAGTTCGTCGCCCAGCAGCCTCGCGTGATCCTGATGGGACTTCGCTGAAGAGATAGCTTTGTCATACACCTCCTTCTCAATGACAAGGTCCTCAATACGGGCCGTCAGGTCTTCGGAATGCTTGTACAAAGCGCCATAGTCCCTTTGAAGCTGAGATGATTTGCTCTTTTCTTCCTCCAGAGCCTTCTCGAGGGCCTCCTTCTCGCCTTGAAGGCGTTTCACCACTTTGATTTCCTTGTTCAGCGCACCGCTTCTGCTTATGCTTTGCAGTTCACCGGCGTACTTCGCTGCGCGGTATGCGCGTTGAGCCGCTCAGCTGGCAATGAGGGCTTTCATAGCTAGATCTTTCGCGCAGTCCAGGGCATGGTCCACTCTGTGTTTCTCCAAATCAGTTTCCATCACAGGCGCGCAGAAGTGGCTTCCCATCTTTTCCAGCAGTTGCCGTTCGCGGCCGCCACTCTCAAACTTCAATACACTGCGCTTTTGGCCACCCCAGTGATGGCACTTCGCAGGAAGATCCATGTAGCCAGCCACGTCCTGGATATCCTCTGTAGTGACGAAGTAGGCGCTGCTGCTACTTACCGGGCTGTTTCCAGATGAAGCACCCGAATTGCAGGAACTCGAAGAGGCTTTCTTTCCACTAGATTCGGTGCCACCAGCAGCTTCGTCGACAAGAGAAGGCTTCATGGGGCTAAGGTCAATGCTCTCCTTGGCTTGCAGTTGCAGAGTCATTGACACGACTTCGATGTGGGGAGTTTCTTCGTCGCTTTCGACCTCCTGGTCGCTGTATACGATCTCGTACGCCGGACGCTCCACGGCCTTGCGAGCCTGGGCTTCGGCAGGCCTTTCACGCGCTGAGGTGGCGGGGTCAGGATTGGGACCTCCGGGAGCAAGAACTGGGGGCGTGCCAAACCTCGGAGAAGTGGCGACGTTCGCAGCCGCCATGCCCGCGGGGCTGGGTTTGCTCTTCGAACCTTCATCCCCGGCATCATCGCCAGCGGGGTCGGGGGAGATATCCTTCTCCTCTTCCATGTTTAGAAGCAGGTCGGGGATCGAAGAAGTCTTCGGAGGCAACCTTCGGTCGGGCGGTCAGTCAACACCTTTTTGCTTCAACTCGCGCCGTAGCGGCAGGCTCTGCGCTGCTACGCTTCGCGAGAGTCTTCCCCTCGGCGTTTTTCTTGCCGCGGTGCTTCTCTGCTTGTTCAAGGCGGGTAGTCACGGCTTCCCGGGGGGGGAGGGGGAGGGGCTTCGATCTTGAAGAAGCGGAAGACGCGGTTGTCCCGAGCGCCACCAAGTTGGCTGACGATCTCAGAGATCTCCTTCACAGACTCTGGCCCCAGAATGGAGTTGGCGCGCTGTTCGGCGGCCACAGCACAGATGTCTGCGACAAAGCATGAGCAACAAAATCATCACAAAGGCGCAAGTGACCGCACGAAGAGGAAAGAATTTGGGGCACAAAAGTCAGCGTACCTTCTTTGTTAACTCCAAAACTTTCCTTGAAGTCGGGCAGTTTAATATCCCTCTGGAAATCCTCCCACTTCGTGATCTGCCAGCCGGAACGTATTGGGAACACGTTCACGAGGCAGTATTCCTCCACCAGGTCACGGGTACAAAACTCCGAGGAAAGAGCACGCAAGGAGTGAGCGAAGAGTCGGGCCGATTCTTCATTCGGGGGAGCGCGGAAGAAGTCTTCAGCTTTGGGAAAATCGCTAAGGGCTTTGCAAACTAGCTCGCTGGGCTTCCCATCTGCTTCGGGGGCAACTTCGGCGTAAAACCAAAAGCTGTGCCAATCATCGGGCCACCGGTTCTGATAAGCTGTCACCGGGCTGGTTACTCCAGCGCGGAAGCGAAAGTTGATGCACCCGAATTGGGCATTTCGCTTCACCAGAGTGTCGGTGGCCTCCAGGGTCTCGATATACATCGGTTGATGGTGTACAGAGAAGGCACGGATGAAGTTGGCCTTCGAGGGAGTCACGCCCATCATCTTGCACACCCACATGAATAGGCACTACCAGAGGATGCAGTTGGGGGTCAGGTGGTGCACGAAGAGGTCATACTCCCGGAGTACGAAGACGAGTACGGGTTGCAGGGGCAGCCGAAGTCCAGCAGTGAACAGGTCACAAAACACAACGATCTCGTTGTCTCGGGGATGGGGCATGGTCTCCGCAGGATCAGGAGCACGCCCGGCGTTGGCCTCGAGAAAGCCGTGCTCCCGATACATCTTCAGGACCGCGGGGGTCACGCGACTGCGCCCGAAGACGATCGTCGTGGGCACGCCGGGGTCAGCGACCTCATCGTCTTCGTCAGGACGGCTCTTCGGGGGAGCCATCGCGGAGAGTAGCCCGCGAAAGCTGGGGTCGAGCACGTGGGGCTGAAGGAAACAGAGGAAGCATAAACTCACCGACCCCAAACTTATGCTAATCGTAAAAGATAAACTCGAAAGAAGGGCAAAGGCTTACCGATCTCAAGCAAAGTCGATAGAGCTCGAGGGTGTGGCAGGCGAATCGAGTCAGAAAGGCACGGCGGGTTTTTATCGTGCCTCTCCTTTTATAGACGGGGGCGACCTCTGGGAGGCGGTAACCGGTTTTGGCGCCTCGGTTTTTGTATTAAACGCCGTTCTGGATCCCCAGGCGGTGTTTCAGATTGTCAGTTACTTTAACCATTTTCTCAAAAAACAAGAAACGTTTAATCCCCTCAAATTTACGTGGCCCGCTCGCTCGAGTAGTGGAGTCAAGCGGGTCTCTCCTGAGCGCGTAACACACCGAGCCGAAGGGAGCGGTAAGGGCCGGAGGTCTTGTGGCCTCACCAGGCACAAGGCTCCCCACGCGCGAGGAGCTCGCACAAAGTTAGTTCGCAAGTTCGGCTCAGCGGGTTAGCTCTGACCGTCGCTCGCGAGGGGCTGCTGTTGGGCAGGATTCGGCTAGCAAGACCTCCGGCAGAGCAGACAACCGACGTTAATTGTGTTTGCAGGGGGAAAAGGTGACTACATACTTCGGGACGAAGCGCGCACCGCGGTACGCCTCGAAGCGGTCGTGGGGGCGCGCATGGAAGGGCACGCGAAGTCACCCAAAGGTCCTCCCGGCTCTTCGGGCGTCACGAAGGGAGCGGAAGAACCAGGGGCCTTCGAAGCGAGCGGGCCACGTGGCGCCCTACGGGATGTGAGGTGGGTCCCGCGGAGGGAAATGTCGATTGCAGGGTCTCTTTTGTACGACCCATGGGGGCATTTGTGTAAACTAGGGCTCTTATTTGTTTGGCTCAAGGGCAAGATTGCAACTAAGCTTGAACCGGGAAAATCTATAAATAAGAGCCCCAACCCTCGGAGCGGAGGGAGGACTTTTGGGGAGAGGGAAACAGGCATGTCCGCCTGTTCCTCCATCATTCATCTCAAAGTGTGCTTACTGTTCTGTTACGCCTTCGAGAGAGGATTAGGTTAGTATCCACCACTGTAGGAAGTGAACCAACAATGGGGTTCCCATTAGCTAGGAGCATTTTAGCTGGTCTTTTAGCTGAGGTGTTTGGATCTACCATAGCTAAATTTAGCCAGCTAAAGTTTAGCTGGTGGATCCTAAATAGGCTCAAGGTCTCTACTGTTCTACTCCATGGAGTATAGTACAGTTTACAGATAAGCTGAGAAGCAAATCTCTTCTCAGGTGTTCTGACAAGTTGTTAGATAGACTTTCCAATTTAAAAAATAACATTTGTCCTAAGACGACACATGCACAATGTTCAGCCCCAGTTGCATTTCAGACAATCAATCACACTGCACCGAAGATTCACAGAAATCCCAAAACTGTAGGTGCGTACTGTGGCTACATAGCTCATCTTTCATGGAACCAAGTAACCATAAGGGTAACATGACCTATATAGTAATCAATATTCCCCAGGAGTATATGCTGCAAGTTTGTGTCCCCAACTTCTACATGATATACACTTCTTATTATTAACTACAACACATGTAAAACAACCAGAGGATATAGAGTTTTCATCCCAAAGTTTCGTACAAAGGCAACAACAAATTTACTGAAGAAATACAGTAACCTGCCCAGAACTGATGCCCTCATTTCCTTCCTCTAGGTGTGAGGTACACATGCAATGGGTAAAGTCTATTGGTTGTAAGCTGGATGGTGTCAGCCTTGTCCTCGTCACCTTCCTTGAGCCTCCAGGCGAACTCTTGCACGAACCTCGCCATGGCTGTGCACGAGATGTTCATCGCCTGCATGCTGCCAGCACAGGCCCTCCTTCCTGCCCCGAAGGCCATGGTCTTGTACATGTCTGCAGAGTCAAACCTCCCGTCCATGAACCTCTCTGGCTTCCATTCCTCAGGTTCGTCCCAGTCAGTTTTGCTCATGTTGCATCCATACAGGTTGATGATCATCTGGCATATTTGTGAATGTGTTAAAACTCAACTGTCAGCAACCAACATTCCATATGTAACACTTCTCGTTGTCATTGTTGTGCTCACCTCTGTGCCGGCTGGAACATCATAGCCAGCCAAGTTAGTATTCTCATGAACAAATCTTGGTGGCACTAGCGGAACTGGAGAGTGCCGCCTCAAGGTCTCATGGAACACTGCATTCAAATAAGGCAACCGTGGCAGGTGGTCCTCAGTAACTGCCTCATTACCGCAGACCTCTTGTATTTCCTGGTAAAGGTGATCCTGATGTGCAAAAGCAATGTGGTTAACAGTTGTAACCAAAGAAGTATCAGAAATTAGCTGTCGTTATGGAAGGTGAAAAACAAGTTTTAATGCTTACCTGTTTTTCTGGGTTCTTCGCAAGTTCATACATGGCCCACTCAGTTGTGACTAAAGTAGTATCAGCAGCTTCTATGACTGCCTCCCACACCAACATTAGCAATTGTTCATCAGTCAGTGTATTCTCTGCTAGCAGGAAGTCCAGATAGGATATCCTAGACTGCATTAGAGTTTATTGAATTAAGAACTCAAGAATAACCTTTCTATTTTCTCTGTGAACAAAACTATAGAAGTACGCCTTTCTGTTACCTCTCCACGTGCAATTCTTTTCTTTTGCTGGTCAATCAAGGCTCTCATCACTGCAGTTCGCCTACCTTCTGTAGTCAGTACTCTTGTTTCAAAGCTCCTATTTGGAACCCAGCTGAGGTATGGGAAGAAATCCCTCCAGTCGACCTCAATTGCACACATCATCATGTCAACCACTGTGGCCCGGTAGATTTCCTCCTTTGATATAACCTTCCCAAACTCTTCGACATAGACCAAGTTTACATCCTCACCTAAAGCCTGAATTGCAGTTGACAATCACAATTTTAGAAATATAATAAAAAAAACCTTTTTTTTTAACAAGCAGGAGAGCTGTGTACCATTGTATTAAATACGAGAGGAAAAGGTCATACTGACAAAAAAACCATTTAAACATTATATTATCTATACAGAAGGCTAATGTCAAGTTCTATCCAAGTGTGTGTGAACACCACTGAAAATTATAAGCATCATGATTAACCCAAATGTAGACTTACCTGAATCAAGGATAAGCGGAATAACTCATTCTTGAAAACTTCCCGGAAATTCAGAAGAGCATTTGGATCATCTTTCAACAATGCTAAGAAAGTGCTCAACATGTTATCAACCATCATGTTTCTTGTGTCCCGAAATTGTTTCTGAAGTTTATGCAATCATGGCATTATTAGACCCCAGTTGATTAAAATTTGTGATTGGCGCTCAAGAACACTTATTGCAATTGTACGATGTTAAATTGATATATATACCTGGCCAGAAGTACCCAGCATGCTTGTCATGACATAACGCTTGACTGTTTTGTGGAAGTCACCATAGTCACTTGTAGCAACCATAGTTTTGTCACGAGTGAGCACTGACAATGCTTTAGACAGCTTTCGAGTAGATATGGATGAGAACTTTGCAATCATTGCCTATAAAAGACAGGATCATAATAATTGTCTTATTAGTTTCGGCCAGATGTGAGAGATCTCTGCAACCCATAATTATTGAGAAGAAACAATGCTAGCATAGAATACCCTAAAAATCTCAGATATGTTTCAGTTTAATATTGTAAATCCAGAGTTCAACACTTTAACTTTTTTCATGACAGTTCTCTTAAGCAAAGTTATCATTAAAGACACTGATCTATATCCATCATGAGAAACATTGTATCAAGAATAACATCAGATCAGCTTTTAATATAGTTTTTCAATGCAAACAGAACTCTTATATCAATATTTGACTTCTGAGATCCAACTATGAATAAAAGCTCTAGCAAGCATTGAAACTGTACATTTTGTGATGTAACAATCATGGTATCACAAAAGGTTCAATTGTCACAATTTCTCTGAATTTCAGGAAAATTATGTATAGCAACAACTCATAACAATGTGTGTAGCAGAACTAAACAGGTGAAAACACACAACAGCCAACTAACCTCCTTGGCTACTTGAGTTGAATTGAGCACAACTACAGAAGAAGCACCAGTCTTTATAGTGTAAATTGGCCCATAAGTTTCAGCCCATTTCGTAAAGGTTTGGTGGGGTTTCTTTTCTTTCAACTGATGAAGATTCCCAATAAGTGGTAAACCAGGAACAGCTGCATGACAAGAAATAAAGTAACTGAGGGTTCAGTCCATTTGCTCTGACATAGATTGAAGATTTGAAATACCCTGGTTTTGTAATGAAGCTGTCATAGATGACAAGAGCATAGGTTCAGTAAGTTCTAAAACTTGGTAAACTAAGGTTTGGTTATTCTTGAGTTGCTACATGGTGAAAGGCACATGCTTGCCCAAAACTAGTATTTCTATAAAATAAATTATTTGTGTGTTCATGAGTACTCCTGGAGTTAGCATTATTCGGTTATCTTTTTTTTTTCCCTCGAACAAGCAGGAAAGCTGCATACCATTATATTAAAAGGAGAGGAAAGAGTAATACAGTGACTCACAAACACACACGGACACAAACTCCTGGATTTTGGTAGCATTATTCAGTTATATCTTATAGCACAAGAAAAATTTATGGTAAGATGTAAAGATATTTACTTGGATCTATTTAACAATAACACATTATGGTTTTCCCATTTCCAAATTACTTAATATCAGCTCCTGGTTAGTTTATAAATTGAAACAAAAACCTGCAAAAACCAGGGAACATAATTTATCAAATAAACCTGTTGAAAGTTGTTTCATAAGCAAGCATTTAAAAAAGGTACTGAAGTTTCAGGAGGCTCCTTTTCAGCAGCTGCTCAATCAGAACAATCACCCTTTCAACCAAAAGCAAAACCAAGGCTACAGTAAGTGCTGCAGTCCATTTTTATATTTTCTTATGACATGAAAAAACATTGTTCAAGCAATATAAATGTAGGAAAAAAATATCAGAAGTACTTGTAACAACTACACATGGAAACCTCAAAAGTTCCAACTGCTTGCGTAACTTTGAGGTTTCCGACTTACGTAACTTTTGAGGTTTCTGACTGCTTGCGCAACGATTATGATAAAAACACAACTATGACCTCAGAAGTACCGACTGCTTGCGTAACTGCCAGGAAAGAAAAATAATCACTAGACTAGCTGCTTCAGTCGGTGGAAGGTCTGAGCTATGATCAGCTCAACAAGGTCATAATTGTTCTTTATCTGGTGGAAGGTTTCCGCTAATAAAAACATAATGTTTGCTCTTTATTGTGCAAGCAGCTTGCTTGTGAGAGTGGCAGTGTATCGAGTCGATAGAACTCAAGGAAGGGGTTTAACAGCGTTGTGATTTTGTGGGCCTGGACTTTGCAGAATCAAAGGAACAATTGTGTTTTCAATGGAGCCTCGCCCTCCCTCCAGAATGCACAACTCCTCTTCAAAGAGGAGTTGAGGTTTTGGGAACTTGCTGGGGTCCATAAGCTTCAACAACTGCAATTAGGTCGTAGCGATGGGCTGTCTTAATTATCCTAGGTCTGGTAATTTCTTTTGTTTGTTATCAAGCGATCAATCTCTTAGCATACTTTGCAATCTCTCTAATTTCCTAGGTGCGAGAGAGTGGTTATTTATGATGGACCATTTCTTCTTCTTTCTTTAAGACAAAGATACACAGCTCTCATGTGTTTTCGAGAGAAAAAAAACAGCAGCAATGCATTAATCGAAACACAAAGCAGCAACGGGTAAGAAGGTACTGTCGGTCAGTGTAAGAAGCACCATGGGAGTGCTCATTTTCATCAGTTGCTGAAACAGAACCACCAACCTTTCGGCCAAAACTAGATAGAAGACTACAGCAAGTGTTGGTCAGACTCAGGAACATTCAATTTGCTCAAGCAACATATTTGCAGGAATAAATATTAGAAGTCCATGTGACACTGCAAATGTAAATCTTTTTCGTTTTCTTTTGAAAGATCCATACGGAAATCTCAAGGCTGCCAACTGCTTGCATAACTATCAGGAAGAAAGTGCGTACATCACTTGACTCTGGTTGCTGTCAGTTGGTGGAAGGTCAGAGCTATGGTCAGCCAAACAAGATCAAAATTGATGATATGTTCTACCATAAAGTAGTAACACAGCCAAACAAGATCTAATAATTGATGTTTTCTGTTCAGCAATAAAGCAGCAAATTCAGTGAATATATTCCGCAGTGTTTGATCCTTATGGTTCCTGAAGCTTTCTTTGCGAGAGCTGAGAGCTCAGAAAGCACTTTCCTCCTTAAAGTACACACCCGACGGTTCAGTGCCCATGCATCGGGACCATGGGAGACCTGGTGGGCCACCGAGTTGGAGGTTTGGAGCTATCCGTATTCCATATCCCACATATAACATCTCTTGTCACAAACGTCTGGACGCTTCTCTCTTGTTGCTAGCTCTCGTCTACAAGCTTGAGCAAGCCATGAGCCATGACGTTTTCCTTGTAAATTTGAGGCCGCCTAGGAGCCTACACTTGGCTTAATCAGATTATCTTATATTTGTGATGAGACATTGAGACTAAGACTAAGAATCTGCTGGAACACGAGGCCAGGATTGAGACTAAGACTAAGAATCTGCTGGAACACGAGGCCAGGATTTTAATTCGGGAACGGGACGGGCGGCAAGCACTTGGTTCAGATATACATGCGCACTAATGGACAAAATCAGGATAGGGGTGGGCATTCGGGTTACCCGAAAATTTCGGGTCGGGTTTTTCGGGTTTCTCGAAATTTGGGTTATCAGAACTGCTACCCAAGATTTGCCCGGAAAAAGGACTACCCGGCATCTCGGGTACCCGACAAATCGGGTTCGGGTTCGGACTTTCCCCGAAATAACCGATGAAAATATAATCCTCGCCTTCCTTGCGAATGCATCAGGCTCCAACCTCACCGGACGCCAATGGGCTCCGCTTCCTGCGACGCCGCCCACCACCGTGAGCCGATGGGCGATGGCTACAACCAACCTGGACATGCTGACTCCAAGGTCGACGAAGACACAATGCTGCCATCCTCATCGGACCTCACCGGACGCTGAATCATGGCAGGGCCTGCCCTCCCCCAAAAATATCGTCGCCTTTGACCCTTTGCTGGAGCTTGTCACAGCCTCACAGGCAGAGAAGGAGAGGGTCCTGCCGTGCGGGTGAATAGCAAAGGGCGTGCAGGAGATGAGCTACGAGCAGTGTTCAAGATTTCGGATTGCAAAAAAATTTCGGAGAGGCTGGTAAGACCGGTTTTACCGATTTTCGGCCCAATTTCGGCCGAAAATCGCCGGTAAATACCGGTAAACTATTTACCGGTCCTCACCAGTAGAACCGAAATTCGGCAAAATTCGGTGAATACCGGCCGAGATTCTGAACCCTGGCTACGAGCATACGAGCAGCGCCGGCGAGCGGAACTGACTAGAAAAAAATCATTCGAGGGATAGGAATACCAGAATAGGATAAGGCTGGGAAGGGAATCCATCGAGAGGAGGAGGATAAGGTGATGTGCTGTCAGGTGGCCAGGTGGGTTTGGGCTGGACCGTGAGCGTGAGGTGCTGGACAGGCTCTATTTGCGGAAGTTACGCTATGTATTTTAGGTATTTCGGGTTTCTCGGGTACTTCGGGTACCGTGAGCCAGTACCCGACTACCCCGAACTAAATTCGGGTTTCCACAGCTGCAGCCCGAAATACTATCTAAAATTTCGGGTTTTGGATTTTTCGGGTTCGGGCTTGGGTTTTTTGGGTTCGGACTTCGGGTATTGGGTTTTGTGTCCACACCTTCAGAGTATAAATTAGTACAGCTCGGCTTAAAGTTAAACTATCCTAAGGCACGCTCAAAATGTGATTCGGTTGTGGTCCAGTTTATCACGAACTCTACACGACATCAAAATCTACACCTTTTTTTGTCATTAGAATCCACGATAAGAAATGCAGGTAGGAATTTATTCATACGGACAAAGAAAGTGGACGTGATTGTGCGAAACGCTGAAGGAATTCCTCCTCTCCAATCCTCCGTGGCGGCGGCGACGATAAGGAGCAGGGTGTGATCGGGGGCCGGGCCGGCATTAATCAGACAAGAGTAGAGCGGGGGAGGTCGCCGTCGGCGGAGTGACTGACCTGGGGGCGCGTTGGAGCGGCTGTTCTTGGCGCCGGCCCTCCCGGCCA
>CM014273.1:16089349-16180301 GCA_004135705.1 Alloteropsis semialata | reverse complement strand
TCCGACCGAGAGCTTTCGCTCCTCCCCGAGTCCGGCGGTGGCGGCCCTTCTCTCCTGCTCCACCCCGAATGCTGTGCCGAGGACGAGGCGCCGGCGGTCATCGCCGCGACCGTCTTGAGCTTCTGAGGAGGCGCGTCGACATCACTCTCCTCGTCATCTCCACTCCCCGAGTCGTCCTCCACGAACTCCTCGGGGTCCTCGTCCTCGGAGACCTCATCTTCTCCCTTCCTCCTCCTCCTGGATCGCTCAGCGTTCCGTTCACGCTTGGCGACCTCCTTCTTCTTCCACTCCTCCCGGCGGTCTTTCCTCGCCTTGGCCCATTCGGCCTCGGCCCGGTTCCTCGCCTTGTCCTCGGGAAGCGGCGGACGGGAGTAGGAGCAGCTAAGGCCCTTCATCTAAAAGAACTCGGGATCAGCCAACTGAAAACCACTCAGGGATTCAAGGTGGACGGAGGAAACCTTACCAGATCCCGGGTGCGGGTGTTCGGGAGCATGGGGAGGAGGCCCGGGGGAGGATATGCGTCATGACCCTTCCCCATCGCCGCCGTCACGCGACGCTCCACCTCGTCCCCCGACGGCAGGGGGTTCATCGTCACGGTCCCCACGAAGGGGGCATTCTTCGGAACCATCTGCCAGATTTGAAGGGTGCGCCGCCTCAGCGGCACGATACCCCTCGAGAGGTACCCGCCGAGGACCTCCGCCGTGGACACCCTCGCATCGCGGAGCCGTGCGAGGGCCACCCAGAGGTCCCCGAGGAGCTTATCCTGCAGCTGCTTCTCGGGCCCGTACGCCCACGCGTCGGGCAACTTCTCGAAGGTCTTTCCGGTGTACGCCGGAAGGGGGTTCTTGCTGTCGTTCTTCAGGTAGAACCACATCGGGTGCCAGCCCTTGTTCGAGCTGGTCAGGGTCCCCGAGATGTAGCCCTTCGACCGCCCTTGCTTCGCCTTCAACACTGCGCAGCCGATCGTCGCGGGGGCCCCGCCCTCGGCGGAGTGCAGCGAGAACTTGAAGAAGTACCTGAAGAGGTCCCAGTGGGCCTCCATCCCCAGGTACCCCTCGCAGAGGGCCACGAACACCGCCATCTGCTGAACCCCGTTGGGGTTGAGGTGGTGGAGCTCCAACCCATACTCGTTGAGCACGGCGCGGATGAACCTCCCAGCGGGGACGGAGAACCCGCGCTCGTGGAAGGCAACGAACGAGACGATGTACCCCTGCGGCGGTTGGGGGTAGTCCTCGACGCCTGGCACCTTCCACTCCTCGGCCTCCGTCAATGGCGGAAGCAGCCCTTCCGCCACGAGGCCCTCCAGCTGCCGGAGCGAGACACGGGAGCGCTCCCAGGTCGACATCCTGAAGCAATCCGAAGGAGAAACGCCGGCGGGATGGGGGGCTCGGTCACTTGCTCTCCGGAACGGCGAAGCGACGGCGGCGGAAGACGCAAGGAAACAAGCGGCAGCAACAAAGGAGACGAAGCGCGCGACGAAAGTTGGAAAGCTCGGGCTAGGGTAAAACCCTAGGCCGCCGCAGCACGCGGCTATAAATAGGGGCGAGACGGAACGGCCGCTACCTTAATTGCGCGGGCCCACCACTGGCGCCGCGGCGACGTGCGCACGTCGCTTCGCCTGACCTCCTCAAAAGGCGCGTCCACCTCCCCACGCGGCGGGGGAACGGGCCGACGCTTCCGTGCCCGGCCTGTCAACGGCTGGGCAGCTGCGCGGCCCACCGACGAAGCGTCCCCGACAAGCTTCCCGTCCCCGACAAGCTTTTCGATCCCGACAACATCCAAGACAAACCACCCGGGCACAAAACCTTAACAAGAGCACCAGCTCTTCTCAAGGCTCGGGGGCTACACCCGGCGGGTGCGCTCGCGCGCCCCCACCGGAAGAATCATAACTTACCATATCTACGCTGCCATCCAGCCTGGGCGCGAGCCTCCATCTCCCCCCAGGCTCGGGGGCTACTGACGAAGGTCCGAATTAGGGGTACCCGATCAAGCCCTTAATCCGGAAGCTCACGATAATCCACCCCTCAAAAAGCAAAACTGAAGACTCAAACCAAAGCAGATTCTCCATGCCCTGACACCTCGGAGGCGGCCCGACGAGTCTCCGATTCGCCCGAGGAGTTCTCCGCCTCCGAGGAGTCTCCGCGATTCGCCCGAGGAATTCTCCGCCTCCGAGTAGCTTCGCTGCTCGCCCGAGGAGTTCTCCGCCTCCGAGTGGCTTCGCTGCTCGCCCGAGGAGTTCCCCGCCCCCGAAGGGCTCTCCGATTCGCCCGGGGAGTTCTCCGCCTCCGAGGAGTCTCCAGCTCTCCGGGTGAAACTACCCGGCCACGTCTTGGCCCATCCAGCGCCGTACCCACTTGGTACCCGCCGCGTCAGAGCATGATGGGCGTCCGTCCTTCGCCACGGCAGCCACAGTGGCACCCGTCTCATCCGAACAGGAACGCTACAGTCTTGAGAGGAGTGCATGCGCAACACCGGGCGCCCAAGTACGACCCCAGGCACCCAGGGATGACACCTGGAATCCGAGCAGGACACCTGGAGCACCCGAGGACCTCGAGCGAGTCAACCACGACCCGGGAACTACCCGGGAGCTTACCCGAGAAGACATCTACACCAACCACCCGGGATGTACGATCCCGGGTCCGGCGGGACGCCCACTCCGTCAACACCTGCTCCCTGTACGGCTCGGCGCGCGACGCTGGCCAAAGGCCTCGAGGGCAGTAACTCCCCATGTAATTTTCTTCTTTCTTACCCCCCACTCCCTTCTCTCCTTGAGGCTATAAAAGGGGACAAGGGGACATCAGTGGGGGACAGGCCGACACCAGCCGAACATTCGGACACAGCACAAACAGCATACTCGCTCGCACAGCACCGGGACCTGGGACCCTCTCCCTCTCCCGACCAGTTTGTACCCCCTACTACAGACTTGGACTTGAGAACATCGGCACACACTGGACGTAGGGTATTACTCTCCGGAGGCCCGAACCAGTCTAAAACCCCCTGTCTCTCGAGTCACCATCCGGGCTCCGACGCGCGATCGTAGAAAATTTACTTGCCGGCGGTAGAGAACCCCGACAAATAGCCTACTCAATTAGGAGCACAATATCGCGGATTTTGGTCAATCCAAAATTTGTTCTGGTTTCCTCTACCGGTCCAATGTGTGCTGCAACTCCAATGATATCTATGAAACAAAAATATGAATTACTTTTAGATATTTATCAAATGAGTGAAATAGTGTAAAAATTATAGAGTCGGTAACCTTTTACCTGATAAGAACGTGTCCACATTTATTCATTTAGAAAGCAAATTTGTATCGGCGAACTTGAAACAATACTTTGGAATTTCTTCTGTATCTCTGATCTTTTTTAGTGTAGTTGTGGGCAAGAAGTTCAGTACCTTGTTATTTTCCACTGGTCGGTATTTTTGCGCTGCTGGTGTGACTCTAACATTTGCAATGATGTACACGTTACTTTCTTCGATCAATGGTTTAAACTTTTCCATATGTGCCTTATTGATAATCCCGTGCATCATGGTCCCCTGATTTTCCACCATGAGTAATAATTTGTAAACTAAAGATAGTCCAAAACATGCAACAGTAGTGAACGACTATTATACCTGCTCATCAATGAGGATCATATCGAGACTTAATTGTTCGCCACTACCGAGCAAGATTGCATTCCATAGTCTGGTAATCCTTGCCTTGATTTTCCACAATTCTTTTCCTGGTCTAATTTCACTTAAGGTTTTGCTTGCCATCTCAACTTGTTAAACTGCACAAATATGGAAAGTAATGGTACACAAATATTAGATTTTACAACCATTCAAAAAGAACAATGATATTCGTTACTCTAATGCTTATCTGCTTTACATAAATTTCCGAGTCAAGCTCACTTTAGTTTACACTACAGTGCAGGCAAATCAAGTTCACTTTAGATATTTGCAACCCCCAAGATCTCGACATCTACACATCTTAATTAGCCTGATCAATGTTCCAGTTGATGAAAGTAGCAGGAGGACAAAGCAATAAAAAAAATAGATGATTTGAGTTAGGGCTTGCCTAGTTTACCTTATTTGCTTAAATTCTTTTGGCTTGTGAACTTTCGTTGGCGATGAAACAGATCTAAAACTGCAAGTTGTATTAGTCTATGCTAAACTGAAGTCTTTTTTGAGCATTGATTATTACCTGGGTGAACACGATGAGCCGCTCCCCGACGCACGACGACCAGAGCCCGTCCACGAAGTTGAGCACACCGGAGAGGCTGATCTTCTCCCGGGCAAGCAGACGGCAGAGTCGAGAAAACTTCTGATTTGAGTTGTGCTTGCCTAGCTTTCCCGTAGATGCGAATAGTAAAGCACTGTAGTATTTGGAAGGGTGTCTACTTTATATATACGTGGTGTGGATGAGGTTGTTAGTTAGCAAAAGATACTTTAGGTTATTGGCAGATCCTAGCTACCCGGGAAAGTATGTGATCAGCTCAAAGACCCGGCCAATGCATGCAAACAAAAAGAATCTAGTTAAAATCAATCCACCAGCGACCATGATCTGTACATATTCGTTAAATAATAATGTATAAAAGAAGGACGTTTTAGATTCTTCGTAATGGCATTGGTGGGTAATTTTGATATAGATTTAGGGGGTTACTTTAAGCTATTTTATAATGGCATAGGTGGGTAATTTTTAGAAAATAGTAGATCTAATGGCTATGATGATTATGATATACCAAACGGATGGCCAGATGTTTCTGATTATTGTGAGAATTTCTAGGATTTCTCTCTTTTTCTAGAGTGTCCACCTAGGATCCTAGGTGGCTTCACCTGGAGGCTTCAAAAGAAGCCTCCAATTAGTAATAGTAAGATTGCCAACACCTAATATGTGCCCATGAGAATCAAGTCCCACCATCCGGCTCTTGACGTGGGCCTCATATATGGTCTAGCCAACACAAAAGTAGCTTCCTGCCATACTGAGGCATCTCGAACAAATTTTCAATTAATTTTACTGAAATTTTAAGGCATGGTCGGGATAATTTAGTTATAGAGCCTAACTCTTAATGTAGAGCCCACATGTGATATAGCCACACTGCTTTGCACAAAGTAGTTTCATGTCATGCTAAATTAACAAATTTCAGTCAATTTCGCTAAAACTTTAAGGTGTGAACACGGGATTTTAGTTTTAGGGTCTGGCTATTGACATGGGGTCCACATTTGGATCCAATCACGTTGTTGGGGAAATGGCCTAGCCTATTAGCACAGGGCGGTCCTTGTAAAGGTCCAAGGGTCTAGTTGTAAATATGTTACTCACCAGGGGTTTGGAGGAAAATTGCCACCCCCTCTCTTCTCTATAAAAAGGACCCTAGGGGTCAATAGGAGGGGACTCACTCTTTGAGCACTCCTCACTTCGTTGTTACCTGATGATTTCCCTGCCTTCTCTCTTTCCTTGTATGTTCGGTGGAAGTAAATCCCCAACAATAGATCAAACGGTCAAAAACCCCATCTTCAACCTCCGTGTCAGACTGGCAACGCGTACGTGAGGTGAAGCGCAACAAAAGATGGCTTCGACTCGAAGGGTTCGGCTGATCAGCTCCAATAGAGACAAAGTTCACAACTTGCAGGCCACTATATATACAGATGAGGTGATTGGGAGTAGATTAGCAAAATGGCCATGAGTGGAAAGAAGGTATTGACTACTTGATCTTGTGTGTTCATGTCGAACGTAGACCTACTGCACATTTACGTCGCTCACTCTGATAATCGAGACAAATGACAGACCTGCACATTAATGGAGGCACACTACTTTACACAAAGTAGCTTCCTCCAACAAATTTCGGTCAATTCACAAAAATTTAAAGGTGTGAAGCGAGGTTTTAGTTTTTGGGTCTGACTCTACGTGGGGCCCATATGTAGATCTAGCCATACTGTTTTGCACAAATTAATTTCTTTTCATATTAAGTCATCTCAAGCAAATTGCAGTCAATTTTTGAAAAAAATTTAAGGTGTAAACGCGAGATTTTAGTTTCAGGGTCCGACCTTCAGTGTGGGACTCACATGCAACTCTACCCATATTTTTGTCCTAAGTAGAGACGAAGGAGAATGAAGTCCAATAAAAATTAGATCTATTTCAACTCGCCTCGACCCACTCTAACCCGTATTTCTACTAAACCCGTCCTACCCCACCCATTAGGTAGTGCAACCTATTTATACACACCCCACATCAAAATTTGGCAAATAAAACCATCTCAACTCGCTCCATGAGCAGACCTATGACAAAGCAACACAAATTTGGCTAAGAAAACTGTGATCAGCGTACAAGAAAAAAATATGAACAGGTTTGGGCATAGCTGGAGTAGGGTTTTCTCGTTGATTGCCGAATGGGGTTTTTGGGAACGTCTTTTAGACAAAGAGGTCTCTTTTGTCTTGGAGATGCTCTAAGGCCTCTTTTATTGGGACAAAGTAAAATTTGATAAACTAAAAAAATTCTTTGTAAACTTTTCCTATGAAATCCATAGAATAGAGCAAATTATGAGGTTACCGACCATTGTAAGAAGTTCCTATAGAATGACTTGTTTCATAGGAATTTTGGAGGAATACTAGCAAGATGTTCAGCCCCATGGGAATATTTCATGCACCAATCATGGGGATAGATGTATTATTTCTCACATTACAAACACACCATGAGAGATAATATGTATTATTTCTAACAGGTCAAAATTAAATCTTACATGGATCCAAATAAAAATCATGATAGATTTTTTTAAAAATAAATATTTTTTATTATTGATAATTTCAACAAAAGATATTTATGACAAAAAAGTTATGATTATTGGCTAAGAATTTCCTATGTAGCATTTGTTCTAATGGGTTATGTAGAATAAAGAAAAAATAATAATATTTAAAGAATAATGGTTAAGGAGGAACAATTGCACTTGTAGTAAAAATAAAATGTGGTATATGAAGTGGTTAAGTAGGCTCTAACACTAGCTAGTAACAATGTAATATAACGATGATGTATGAAGTGGTTAAGTAGTTTTTACTCTAATGACACTATAATAGTATGGTAAGATAAAGATACATGAAGTGTTTATTAAATAGTTTTTACTCTAAAATTATCAAAATAATGATGATGATATATGACGTCGTTATGAAGTATCACTGGAATTATGTAATTGTTGTGCAAACATTTGAGATGATGACATAAAGTTGGATGGAAAATCAACATTTGAGATGATGACATTTATGCAAGTTTATAATAAATAAAAAAATACTTAGTCATATGAAGTAACTTGTTATATGGAAACTTGAAGTCACTTAGATATTGAATCATGCTAATTTTGAGCTAGTAAGGGTTAAAAAAGAATAAAACACATCACTATCCACAATGAAATATGCGTGCAAATTCACTATAAAAAGTTATGAGTTCGAATATTTGAAAACACATACCAGTAACATATGAGCAGTTTGTTAACTTTGGGTAAAGAAAGATTTATTTGCTATTTTTAACATCATGGCAACAAATTGATATCTTTTCTAACATGTTTGCTTAAAGTTTATGTAAATGATAAACAATAGGATACCTATCATATATCCTTTATGGCCCTGATTGGATCAGCTAGAGATCATAGAAATTTGAATAGTAGATACTGATTATGAAAGTCTGGATTTTAGATAATAATAATCCAACCCGTTTGGTTCTCTGAATTATAATCTAGATAGTGGTATTGTTGTGAATGTCAAATGCCACTTTCCAACCTAAAATCCTCAAATAACTTGGTTGGATGGGATTGTGGATTATAAATTGGAATCCTAAAAATCGATATGACTATCTTTCCTGTTTGGATTGATTTAAATTATTTTTTGGATGATATATTTTTTAGCGGATCCAAACGGCACCTGTTTGTAAAGCTGGTAATGGTTTGGTCTCAAACCAGTTTTAGTGGTTTGGTTTTTGATTGGATTAGCTTGGTTTGGTGAATAATGGGTTGCCACATATAATGGTTTGATTTGGTTTGGTTTAATAGTTACAACGTCTAGATTGGTTAACAATTATATTCGTTATGTGTGTAAGTGCAAGTTAGATTAAAAGCCAGTCCTTAAAATTAATATCTCACGTTCACACATGAAAATTTAACGAATTTGTTGAAAATGTCTTAGAATGATAATCACCTACTTCGTGCAAATTGGTGTAACCATATCTATATGTGGGGCCCACATCCAAAGTCAGACCCTAAAATTAAAATCTAGCGTTCACACCTTAAAATTTTAGCAAATTTTGCCGAAATTTATTGGAGATGTCTCAGAACCACAGTCCGCTACTCCGTGCAAATCAATGTAGCCAAATTTGCATGTGGGCCCCACATGTAAACCCGGACCCTAGAATTAAAAGTTCGCGTTCATACCTTAAAATTTTAGCAGATTTGACCGAAATTTGTTGGAGGTTTCTCAGAACCACGGTTCGCTACGCCATGCAAATCGGTGCAGCTGTATCTATACGTGGGTCCTACGTCCAAAGCCACACCTAAAACTATAGAAATGAACCAATTTCGTTTGTTTTGGGAAACTAGTCTAAGTGGTTTGGATTGGTTTGGAGGTAGGAGTAAATGGATATGATTAGATTGGTTTATACAATGTAGTATAGTCTAAATAGTTTGATGTGGATTTGGTTTGATTTTTGAGCCATTACCTGCTTTACCTGTTTGGATCCTCTATGGATGATAAGATTTCAGAGAGTAGATAGTGATTATTAGAATGCAGATTCTAGATAGTAATAATCCAGTATGTTTGGATCTTGGAATTATAATTTAGATGGTGGATGGGTTACAAGTGCAAAATGTCTAGAATGCCCTTTGCTTCTCTTATTCTTTATGTTTGCATAGATGACAAAAATGTCTTTTCTCATGCTAAATCTCTCATAAGTTACCTAAGAGGGGATAGTAGATTATGGGCGGGGTTTTTTTAAATCTCTAGCACAATCAAATCAGTTTGATTGAATTTTGATTATTTTAGTCGGATTTTGATTATTTTAGCGGATCCAAACGGTCTCTAAAAAGACCGATTAAACAGAAACATCTGATCATGTCATTAAGCATTCAAGCGGGCATTTAGATCAACAATGCATTTGCAAAACATACTCCATCCATCCAAATTTATTTGTTACTGTAGACTTTTGCTCAAATGCTTGACCATTTTTCTTATAAAAATAACTATGTGAGTACTATTTATTTTGTTTATCACTTACTTTATTATCACTAAAGGCACTTAAACATGATGTATCCTCTATTCGTATACTTGCGAACTTTTTTATAAGACGAATGGTCAAACGGTTATGGCAAAAATTAATAGTGACAAATAATTTAGGATGGAGTAAGTATATGAAACAGCGAATGACCAAATATATATTTCGATTTCACCGTTTGGTTGCACCATGCCACCATCCCAGCAGCGCCACACATCTGACGTCCCAGCCCTCGCGCAATCCATCTTTCTTCGCTCGTGACACATGCTGGAAAATGAACTCGTGGTGGAAGCTGCCACTGGCGTCCACATCCAAAGTCTCCGTGGAAGTCTCCGTGGAAGTCTTTCCAGCCACTTCCTCCTTTACTTTCACTGGAAAACCAAGAAGAGACAAGGCTGTGAAAGCCTCTTGACGCGAGACGTGAAATAAAGTGATGGTCAGCTTCGACCGTGGTGGGCGGGGCCAATGGCGCCAGGCGTCGGCCCCTGTCCCCTCTTAAGCAGCAGTTCCAGCCTTCCAGGCACTAACCAGGTGTCTTCGACGAAGATTACGAGCTGCAGGGTGTGGTGATCCAGCAGCGCTGTCAGTGTCGTCGTCCGACCTGCAGGCGGCACCGGCGACGTCGTCGTCCTCCGCCACCTCCGATCCGATCCGTCGCCGGCGACGACCTTGACGCTGCCGATGCATGGCCAGCGTTAAAATCTGCCGACGGTGACCGGCGACCGCTGATGTTTACCTTCTCGCTCTTCTTTGCCGGCATTCTTCGCTCCCTCCACAGTTGATTCGATGCAGACAGCACTGTGGTACAAAAAGAAAGGACCACATCAGGAGCTGCAGACCACGCAAGGCATCCGAAGAGGTTCCTGGTAACAATCAGCACTGACTATTTTTTTTTTTTTGATAGACACAGCACTGACTATTATGCAGAAAGGGATTGCTGATATATACAATTTGGGAGAGATCGAACAGTCCTGAGATCTTCTTTGTCAGCTGCCAATTAACCTTCAACAATGTGCCTTTCTGCAATGCTCAACTGCTCAAACAGCCATGTACATGTACAGAAATAAACCATGTGCCCATTGTCATACAAATGTTATTCTTATTTATCGCTATAGAAGTGTCATGATTCATTCAGGAGAAAGAAGGGCCCAATAAATCTACAGCTCTAAGGCTGTGGCGATCGTAATGCTAGAGTTGATCAACTCTATCTTTGTTCATGCCAAGCAAGCTCCTGAACATGTGACACGTAACCAAAATAAGGTATGGTACTTGGGATGACGCACATTCAGGTTGCTCTGCCACATTAGCAGACAGTGTCTTTGCCTTTTATTTTCTATATTTATGTGACTAAACAAGAAACAATACCACTTCACTAATAGATGACAACAGAACAGAACCACTGAACCAGTGAAAGATATAAAACTATAGACTGCAGGATTACAAATAAGCAAAGGCTGGAATCCATCGCGAACATCAATGCTACTATTCCTTAATAATTCACTCATTCTCAAAAGTATGCATATTTCTTTTTACATCCAACTCTCCTCTTCGTCAAAAACAAAGGTAACAGTTGCTGAGCATAGGTAACCATCTCTGATCTGGGCCAACTCTCCTGCCATAACTTCTACTAGTATATATTCTGCTTCTCTGAAATGCTTTATATGCATTAGTAACCGACTTCACATAGTAAGGCCCCATGTTATGTACAAACCTTTACGGTGAGCATGTGTTTGCATCACAATAAAAGTACTATACACTGTTATTCACAGTACATATACATCCAAGAGACATGTGCTTTAGGAATAAACACTGTCACAAGTTCTTGCTCAATCCATCTGGGGGCTGCCTAGTTCTATTAAGTTTTTACTGGAGAGATTGACAATCGAATCTGCGATTACTCGGGCGCTTGACTTCATGTAGCCTCCTGATAACACAGCATGTACAGGAATACAGCATTAGCGGATTTGTGTGGCTAGCAGAACAAACTACAAAAATGAGGCAGAAGTGTTTCACCTGATGTCAGCATGAGCAGTGGAATGTTTCGATCTTTCGCGAATCTGAACACCTTCTCATCTCTGGTAACCACACCCTCAGGACTTATCTGCAAAACATGTCGAATTTAGCAGCATTGCGCAAATTTATGCAGGGTGAAGAAGCAGAGTAAAATTATTTTGTGTCGCATCTCGCAAGAATGATAAAATTAGACTGTCAGGCGTCACTAGCACAAAGTCCAGCTCACCAGGCAATTAACGATATCGTGGACATGACTTCTGTGTATTGCAGAATCGGAATCACACTGGGGGTTTCTTATGCTTGTAAAGATATAGTTTAGGAGAAAAGTACCTTCAATCTGCCTAATGGATCACCATCCAAAATGTCTGTTCCAGCATTGTAAACAATCAATTGGGGCTGAAATCTACTTTCACACACCTGCAAAACATATGTTCCAAGAGGAACTGTGAATAACAAGTTTGTTAAAAATAAACATATACAAATAAAAATAATGAATTATTCAGGTTCAACTGTTCAACAAGTCTACAAAAATATGGAGAAAGCAAAGCATAGTTCCGATATCACAAAATTGGCATTACAGAGAAGGGCGCATTCTCATATAGCATCATCAAAAGATGTACTTAATCAAAATCACGTATTAAAACGATATGCTAAAAATCACTTGTCAAATTTTGGGATGTATACCATTCAAAAGATGACACTTCAAACACTAATCTGCTACCCAGTATAATTTTTTCTAGTTACAGCAAATTTTGGAGGTATGTAAGTGTACCTCTAGAGCTTTGTCAAGTATCTCCAAGTATTCATCTGTTTTTGTCCCACTCTATAATGCACAATCACATAATGAGAAATTCAACTCGAAGTTGAAGTTCGTGCAAAAACAAGAGAATGCATATTTAGCAGGTCGTAAGATGAAACTTACAGCTAATTCAATTTTTTGGTCGATATATTGCTTTGCAGTGAAATCCTGAAATGTACCAATGTAAGTTGACAAAGAAACAAAGAATCTGGAATATATCTAGTAAGAACCAAAACGAAATGATAAATACAAATCTTGCCCTTTCTTTCGGTGTCTACATGACATTAATGTGCAGTATTGCCAATATGGTAGCATACTATAACAGCTGGATGGAACTTCTCCTTTTCAATTTAGATATGTGAATAATTACATCATCTAAATGGATGAACAGTAAGGTTTGTTCCAAAATATGATCATGCATCTAAGTTTTCACAATAGAACTTGTGTTCAAAAGAAGTGAAATGTTAGACAAGGAATCTCTACATCACTGCGTATTTCATAAAGATAACATATAAGATCGCCACTAATAATAAAGGAAAATAATAGCATGATATACTGCAGGTGTCTAAGGAGTGCCAAAGATGTAGACTCTTACAAAGGGATAAATTCCAGCATTGTACATGTCCAAAATGTAAACCCTTCCTGTGAGTGAAACTGGTGTCATATTGAAAAATATAATGAACCAGAAATCCACAAAAAAAAAGTATGTACCATCATTAGCAAAATCTTTTTCGTGTCCATTTCCTTGGTGAGCATCCAGGTCTATGATCAATACACTGAAATGTTTAAAAGAAAAGTTCAGTTTGTTCTGTATAGCTAAGTTTACACCCTTGCATTTCACTTCAAGGTTCAAGCATATGTAAAATGCATAACACCCGACTGCCTTGGAGGATGCCTTCAAGCATTGTTCTCATTTCTTGGAGGAAAGATGGATCAAAATCGCAGACCATGCTTCACAATACTCTCCAGTCACAAAAGAGTTACAGGTTAATGTTTAAATTTACATGGTCTCCAAAACACAACTTTGACTACTAATTTCTACTATAATTGATGAACCATTAACAAAATTATATGATTATGAAGGTACATTTGGACAGATTTACATATACAATATGTAGATGTTCAATATCAATGTAAACAATTTTTTCTCGAACACGCAGGAGAGCTGCATATCTTTGTATTAATAGGGGAAGTAAACAAATAATTGAATATCAAAGTTCTGATATGTTGACTGCACATAACCGTGACAGAGTGAGTACATGCACAATGTGAAGTCAAGCATATAATAAGCAACTCACACAATCTGAGGAGCTAAGGAAAACGTAGTTGCTATAGCTACAATTCTACTTGTTAAGGGTTTATTACCTTGAAATATTTAGACGGACAAAAGCAAACTGGATGCAAAGTGAGATGTCAGCGTACGCACAAAATCCACCCCCTTCCTCTGCTGAACAATGGTGAAAGCCTCCACCTACATTTATGGCCCATCCTCTCTCAAGTGCAAGTTTGGCTGATAAAATGGACCCACCCACCTGTGGAGACAGAAAAAACAATTTATACAAATTATGCATCTGGGTTTTTTTCGCACAATCCAGAAGAAACATCACATCACCTGCTTCCGGAACGGGTATAGCAGTTTTTTCTGCACAATCCAGTTAGGGACAAGTGACACAGGAGGGACCTACAACATCAAACATCTGTCAGTCACTAGCCAACCGCAATACATAATTCGCCACCAATCAGGACAACTGCACTTCCGAAAAATCATTACCTCTACAATGTTGGCAACTCTGAAGCTACTTTTGAGGCTTTTCAGATACCCCTCCGTGTGCACCTGGTTAAGCAAGCCGTGCAAGGGACTCAGGACAAATGCACTATGAAGTCTGAACCAGGTGGAAAACAAATTCCTGGTTAATTACCACTAGCAAATCCTCCTTGCAGGCTTCCAGTGGCTCCACCAGCAGTTTCTTCTCCAGGTGCCCTTCCCTGGTGAGGTACTTGCAGATGCGGCCCCATTTGGCGGAATCAAACGGGTGCCTGCACAAGGGGTTGCACGCACGCAATGTCAGACACATCTGAATGCCGATGCGTGTTTCGGCATAGGTGGTGGGCAGGAAGGCAGCTCACAGTTTCTCGAGCCCGAGGAAGGAGATGTCGTAGGCAGGCGAATAGACCACCGGCGCCTGCAAGAAACAACGCGATTGAATTTGATACATGGGAAGAGAGCTCGACCGATTCTTGGAAGCTGGAAATGAGAAAGGGCATCCGCGACCGACCTTGGAGGAGGGGACGTCGATGTAGAGCTTGCTGGAGAGGATGCGTTTCTGTCGTAGGGACTCCCCGGCCGGGGCCGGCGCCGGCGAGGCGGAGGCGGAGGCCATCGACCGCCAGCTGGAAAGGGAGATGGAGAGGGCCTGTGTTGGTTTGGGGAGGAGCCGGCGAATGGTGGCGGCGCGCGGCCTGCGCCTCCGGCCGGGGAATTCTGCCGCGGCTCTAGCGCCGTGGCGCGCGCGTGAGGCGGAAGGGAGGAACAGCGGCTGCGGTGCCTGGAGTCCGTCGGGAGAATCCGGTGTTGACGTTGCTGCACCATTTGCGCAATATTTTGCATCCAAGGCCCTCTCGAATTTGTGTACTAAATTCTCTCTCTCTCTACTATCGTCTCTATTTTTGAAAAAGAGTGTGTTATGTATAAAACTCACCCCTCTTTCGATTTCCAATTTTACGTTTACATTTTATAATTTTTCATTTAGTATATCGTTATTATCTTTTACCTATTCATACGGCAAACAAGTAAGCGAAAAGAATGTACCGGTGTAGATTAGACTAACAATATTGACCATGTTTAGCATGGCAAATGTATAGTTTTAAAATTCTCGATCGGCGGTAGTGGAGAAGCCATGAGAAAATTGCAAGCAGTCTCTATTAACAAGCTAAATAAAAGCACCAAAAAAATATATAATATGTATTCACAAATTATACACAAATTTTATAACAACCTCAAGATGGGCAATATCCCGAATTGCAAAATAGTGTCCTAACTCAAACAACTTCATCGGCTATAGGAAAACTTTGTGCACATGCACTTTCATCCTCATCGTGTTGCATTGAGCACACCAAAATTTTGGACTCTATGAAAGCCTCTTTAGTTTAGGGCGCTGGTAGCCTTGCCATAAAGGAGAATTGTAGCACATAATGGACGTTTGAGTTCACACTTCAAAATCAAGGGGCAAATATGGACCGTTGAGAGATGAAGAGTGAGATCGAAATGTTGGAGGTCAAATGGTTTTCAATGGACTTTGATCGTTAAGTTGCTTCATATGCTGGTAGTGCTCTCTGTACAATTCAACTTAGCCTAACAACCTCATACAGAGGCACAAAGCCACGACAATGAACGGCGACGCCTTTATTCAACCTAGCCTAACAACCTCATACATCTTCACCAATTCAACTCTTTTTCCTCTATTGTGCTCTTCTTTGCAGAACCACGACAATGAACGGCGGCCCCTTATTCAGCTTGGAGTTTGCGCTAGGCACCAGAACTTTATAGAAATCATATAGGGCCATTGCTCGCTAGTGAGTAGTTGGCGGCTTGGCGCTGCCTTATCTATGATTGACTTGATAACCTAGCACTTGATCATAACTGGGATAGAAGTGTCATGACCAATAATAGTTGAGCTGGAAATGCAAGAGTAGATATTACGGAGTGCTATTGAGGATACAAGCGTGAAAGTATGACAGTAAATGTTGGTATGTTTGAACAAAGGAGTTGTCTATAGCAACAACCGATATTGATTGTTATAAAAAAAATTTCTAAGAGTATGGAGCAAGAAACTTTATAAGAACATTTTTAAACTTGATATATGATTATTGTTAAATTTGAACATTTTTATAATAAAGAAACAAAAGGAATAGATAACGTTGAGGGAACGAGGTCCAAGACGAAAGGATAACGAAATACATAGACGACACAAATGCTATTTCCGCGGAACTAACGGCGTCTAACTGCGATACGCTCATCGTTTGCCCCACCGGCGCCGACGAGAAGGTGCTCTCCGCCGCCGCTGTTCCTCCTCCTCTATGGCGACCCCGCGGCCTCGAATCCGCGCCGTTCCGCTCCGCCCGCTGCTTCTCTTCCTCCTCATCCCGCTCATCTACTCCGGTACGAACCCCTCCTCTCCTCTCCTTTCCTCCAATTCCCGTCACAATGGGGACGCGCCCCTTACGATCCAATCCGTGCCAGTGTCCAGGCTGCACTCATGGGCTCCGGAGAAGGGCGTGTGCCTGCCACCTCCCACCGCGCCGAAGCGTCCTGACCGCCTCGTTCTCGGCCCTGCCGCCGGACAGGGCCGCCCCGACCGCCTCCAGTGCCAAGGTTCTTTCCCTCTCGCTTCGGCAAGCTCCATTTTTGCTGAATTTAGCTGTCTCTTTGGAGTCTGTTCAGATCCTAGTTTCTAGCTTTCTAGTAGGTAGATAGGAGGAATGCTTTGAAAATTGAGCAGCCAGACCTTTACCAATATCATTGTTGCCAGAGCTGGGATTTTTGTGAGGGAGCGTGTAGATTTAACATTGGACTGTCCAACAAAAATGTCCAAGTACATTATAGCAAAACTTAAAACATTTTAAACTGAGATTGTTGTGCAGATTGGTTTGCTGTGGAGCCAGCTATGTAAAATTGTTATGAATCGTTAGAATTGACTCAATGAGTCATCATGCTCTGAAATGAATTATTATACCATCTTCGCTAACTTTTCTAATGAAAAAAATACTGTTTGTGAACTATGAATGGGTGTGTATTACACAATCTTATTTATGTTTTCAATTTTGAGAAACAGAGATGATGATACAATTGTATGCTCTTGGTCCCAATGTGGCTCTCGCACTGTAAAATTAGATTGTGTTGAGCTGGATCTATAGCCTAACAAACTGGAAACAAAACCAGGATAACATTTCTACACAACTAGATCATCTGCAATAAAGTAGCATCTCTAATACATTGATTTGAACACCATATTTCAGATAAATCTAGAATACTTCTGTTACAGTTAGATCTCTAACAGTAGAAAAAAAATCAATGTTCTTTATCTTCGTTTTGCAGTGGTAGGCTGTCTTCCAGCTTTCTAGAATCAATACTTCTATACTGTTGGCACGATGGAACCTAAGGATTGGATTCATATGACTGATGATGTTTTTCAAATTTTTGCTCAGGACTTAAAGCTCTGAATAATATTGGCATATCAAGTGAAGGAAACTATTCTGGAGAACATGTTTCTTTTGTTACTGTATTCACAACCTACGGTTCTGTCTCGGTTGGAGATGGCAAAGTTCCATCTGACACTGTAACTGTTGGAAACCATTCTTATAGCAAGATTGAAAGGTCCATGGCCATTCTGAACACTTTCACCAGTTTCATAAAGGTAACTCTTCTGTTCTTTAAGTTTGTGTGGACTGTGATAGCCAGTAGTTTAACACTATCATTATAATGGCTTGAATCATTGTCTTTTTGTGAATAATAATTTCCGACACACACCATGTACTAGTATTACAATTTTATTTCTGTTTCCATCCTTGTTTTTATGATACCCTAGAAACATCATTTCAAGTAAGTCCCAAGTCTTGTGTTATTGCATTTTGTGAGTGATTGATAGTGAACACTCCCATTTGTTAGAATTACTGACAATTAGTAATTCCATCCTCTTGTTGTGATTGTTTCCTTTTTGTGTGGTAGGAAAGAAACGCGAAAGTAATGAACCAGCAGTTAGTTGATGCAAATACTAACATCACTATCATAATCCTTTCTAGATACTATGTAAGTTAACACTGTTGTTGCCTACACACCAAAAGAAATATCCCTTTTGCGTATACTTTGGAACTTAATATATACAATGTGCCACATTATTTCCAACAACAATAGTAATGTTGGTTGTTTAAAGCCTGATCCTATCTGTAGAACCCTGCAGGTATCAATGCCAAGAAGCAATGTGATCATATTGACTGATCCTGATTCAAAATTTTCAGTAAATCAAGGGAGTGCTACACTATTGCCTATTGAAGGAAATTATTCTCGGGGAAATTTGATGCTTCAAAGAATCAAGACCTACATTGTAAGTCTATGCTTCATTTGAATAACCGCCTTAAGTTTCCTGCATATGCTTTGTCAAAACTACTTATGTTATCCACTTATTACTACTATATCTTCCCACCATCTTTATGCATCATTTTCCACTGAAAAAGTTATATGCTTATATATCTTGTCCTCATATTCAGGCATTTCTGGAGCAAAAGCTTGTGGAATTTGATAGGTTGGAAGGGTTCAATCATTTTGTGTTAACTGATTCCGATATAGCAGTGGTTGACGATCTTGGACATGTCTTCAAAACATATCCCCATTGTCATCTGGCTCTTACATTTCGTAACAACAAAGGTCAACCTTTAAACTCTGGGTTTGTTGCAGTCAGAGGAACAAGGGATGGCATCACTAAGTAAGTTGACAGCACCAATAGATTGTATTATTAAAGGCTGGCAAACTCAAAGTAACCTCTCCTTTTGTTTTCAGAGCTGTGGAATTCTTCAAGCAAGTCCTTGAAGCTTACAGCTTAAAATATATGAAGGCTTCTCGGATGCTTGGCGATCAATTAGCATTGGCATGGGTTGTGAAGTCTTATCTACCGTCGGCTTTAAGAAAGTTTTCTAAGCATGAAGCATTTACAGGTGAAGTTAATGGAGCATCTGTCCTCTTCTTGCCTTGTGCTGTTTATAACTGGACTCCACCTGAGGGTGCTGGACAGTTTCATGGTATGCCCTTGGATGTTAAGGTACAACATTTTTCTTGCTTGTAAGGCTCTTATTTGATCAATGTTTTCCCCTTTATATTCATGGAATTTATTTTGGTCAAACATTGATAGAAAAGAGTGTTTCTGCAGGCTCTTTATTGCACATGATGCTAGGATAAATATGAAAGATAGGAAATTTGGTTTCATTGTTTCTTTTCCATTAGCCTACCCCAACTTGCTTAGGACTCAAAGGCTTTGTTGTTGTTGTTGTTGTTTCTTTTCCATGGACCTATGGCATTATAAATTGATAAAATTCTTGATACTGTAATATTACATTGCATTGAAAATTCATAATATTTTTTTTTCTTAAGCTAGATTTTTCTATTGACGACCACTTTGTTAGGCAAATTTTTGAGTAGTTTTTTCAGGATTAAGTTAATCTAATAAATTTGGAAGTTGTGTATTCTTGTATGTTTTCTGTTAACTGTGACACCCAGATTATTTCTTGGCACTGGTTCTCAGGTTATCCATTTCAAAGGTTCAAGGAAGCGTTTGATGCTTGAGGCATGGAATTTCTACAACTCAACCTCTAATTTATCTGATATGCTGTGCCTAATCTTGAGAAGTGGCCGGACGAAATATGACTTTTGAGCTTTTGGTTGAAATTTAGCACTTAACGGACATGGTACTCTCTCTCTCTCTGACTTTTGAGCTTTTGGTTGAAATTCTGCTGTTTGCTTGTGACCCTGGCCTGGGCCAAGCAGCTTTTCCAGTTCTCAAAACAAACAAGCCTGAAGTATTTTGTTGACAAGTTTTTCTTTTCTTTCCACAGCTGATCCTACTCAAAGGTGGTGTTGTATGTTCGTCGACTAATATCTGCAGTCCACGCTGAATTGGACACAAATCATTGAGCAAGAGGCGTCAAAAGTGATTCAATGCAAGAATTCATGTGGACTTAGAAGAGTATCATTCAGAATGTAACGAGAATATATTCATGTAGTCTCAGGGGATGTGAAACTGTGGATAGCCCCTTAGGATCCATACAAGCAAAACCATACACCAAAGCTATAGCCTGTAGCAGGGTGACCATCTAGGAATTCACCTTTTGTTCTGCGTTCCTCTTTGTAGAACCATGGTTCCCCATCACTGTACATCATATCTTCTGGTAGAGGTGATTTTCACCATCAGATGTTATAGTAAAAACTGGTGCTGTTCCAGTGCTACTGGAATCAGTGTTTTTTCACCGTTGGATGCTATTGTAAAAGTTGGTGCTGGTTCAGGTCTACTGGTAAAAATCAGTGTTTTTTTTTCCCAAATACCTATGCTGCCTATTGCCCTTGCGCAATTTAAAGTGGTATGTTGGGAGATTAGTCATGTTTCATACCGATGGTAATGGAAATGCTCATATGACACAGCTCTAATCCACCAAGGTGTGTAATCCGCGAAGGGGCGTGCTACTGGCATTCACATCGATGTTAGTGAAACCCCTAGAAATCGAAAAAAACACAAGCAAAACGAAGCTAGACTGTGTAATCAGGAGCCCAAAAAAGCAAAAACCGTTTTCAATCTGAGCTCAAACACAAGCAAAACAAAGCTATCTGCAGTCCTACGATGCTTGCTCTTGCTGTACAAGCACTGCTAGTCAACAAGCACTCTTACTCTGATAATACTACATTTCAGTCACAATACCAAAACAGGACCAGATTACTGACTTAAAAAATGCATATGCAAGAGATAACACAGGATAGCCCAAAATTCTCAACAAAGCACAAACTTCAACCAGTTTACGGGGGTAAATCAGGTCGAACATAGACACAAGTAAACTCTTCCATAAACATCCAATCCAAAGCCTAAATAGTTCAATCTCCCAGCAAGTGCAACCTCACTTGAAGCATTTCGCATCAAGCAGGGCCTCACCCTCGAAGGGCTCCTGGTCCTCGATCATGGCATTGACACGCTCCTTCTGGGCCTCGTCAGAGATGTCCACCTTGGTCCACTCGTAGAGCTCCATGTCATAGACCTCATCCATGACAAACTTGGGGACCTCCTGGCCACGGAAGAGCCAGAGCCCCTTCAGCTTGAAGGGGGGCTCAGAGCCAACCACAAGCATCTTGCCAAAGGCGTACTTGCGGCACAGATCCATCCGCTGCAGGAATCCACCAACCTTGTTCATGGTCACAAAGGAGACGGTGTTCTCATCATTGTACTTGTAGTCACAGAACCACAAAGAGTAGCCCTCTGGGTCATACATGTCCCAGAAACCTGAAACAGCATCATGGAAGTTTTAGTCAAAATTCCAGACGTGGAAAATGAATCCAGGCATTCATCTAATTAATTATTTAATTTACTTTAGATTATCGTAAACTGCTATTGTAACATAAATATTAATATAGCATTCTAAGTATTAAAGCTTACATGATACCCAATTATCGTTACCACTGTGTGAGTTGTAGATTTAAGTTGATGTAAATCTTTATGGGTATCTGTGGTTAGCTCAAGTAGCAACATGTATAACCATACATTCTATTCTAATGTCTAAACCAACAACATTTTTATCATACAAGGGGACACCAAATTTTAGTCAGGAAGAATAAAATCAGGACTCCCCAGTTTGTTTCAATGTAACATTGATAGATCACAAAGGAGACTGCAGCACCAGCTACTCACATTTAATGATTGGAAGGGAAGAATCAAATATAATTTTGATATAAGGTGGAGAAGATACCTTTGATGGCAACCTCCCGGAAGTTGGTCTTTGTGTTTGAGTATAGCCTCTTCCAGTCATCAAGGATCATCGTGCTTGGTGGCAGCAAGTCAAGAGGATTCTTCGGCTTCGGCTTTGGTGCCTCCTCTTCTGCTGGTGCCTCAACCACCTTTGGCTTCGGGGCCTCCTTTGGGGCTGCTTTCTTGACATCTTTTGACTTTGTCTCCTTAGGAGCTGCCGCCTTTTTCTGAACAGGGGGCACTGACTCTGCCTGCTTGACATCACCCATGACCTTCTTGAAGTTAGGCTGGTTAACCATGGTCCAGAAATACCTCTCAACATGAGGGAACTCAGATGTGAAGCTCTTAGTCAAGATCCGTGTGAATCCATGGTAGAGGTTGCATGTCAATACAATGTCAGCTAGAGTGACAGAATGCCCAACAAGGAATGTCTTTGAGGCAAGGTATGTGTTCAGAGACCCAAGCGCTCTCTTCAGTGCCGCGATAGCTGTTTCCTCAGTCTGCGAGAGCAAAAAGAGTAAGACTAGCTATATAATGTTCAGTAATGCAAGATCCAAGTTACCTACAACATACCGTCTGAGCATAAGGAATGTAACCAAGCCTTGGGTACAGGTACCATGCAACACCAGGATCAACTTCTGTGGCAGCAAAGTCCACCCATTGCTCAACATGGGCCTGCAAGAACAATTGATGAGGTCAAGAGGTTATACATACCCAAAACTTATACTGCTTTGTTAACATTAGATAAATTACTCACTTGTTCAATAAAAGAAGACCCAAAAAGAGTGTTGTCATCCTTCAAGCGAGCAACTTAAAGAAAACAGAGGCATGGTTATTATTAGCAGAGAGCTTTGAAGGAATTAGAATCAGAATGCGTGAATTTATATATATATATATATATACCATAGCGTGCAATAGCATTGCTCTCAAAAACAGCACCATCAGGAGTCTCCAGAACAGGGACCTGAAAGAAATCATTAGTTGCTGAAGTATTATATAGAACTATTTTTAAGATATAGTTGGTGTATGCACCTTCCCAAGGGGGTTCATCTTAAGAAACTCAGGGGTCTTGTTGGAGACACCCATCTCAAAATTCTTGGCCAATTCAACCTTGACCCCACAGTATTCTGCAGCAATAAGTGGCTTGAAGGCATTCTTGTTTCCAGGCCCAGAATGCAATACCTATTGCATCAAAAAATACATTAGACATTGTATCACAAACTGAAAGTCCTCTGCTTGTGCATGGTACACAAGAAAGCTAAGCAATGATATCTACACCATCTAAGTTACAGAACCAGAACATAAACATAATCGCCGTAACACGTGTGTTTCACAAGTAGGGGAAAATACACAAGCAAACAAAGCAATATCGGAGATTGAGTGTTCGTAATCTGAAGCGATTAATGAAATCTCTGTTTTCTAACAAGGCAGAAGAGCATTTCTTTCATACAGATTAAGCAAAGGAAGATGGTTTGTAACAATGCAGATTAAGCCAAGGAAGATGGTTTTAACAAGTCATGCAGAGAGAAAACAATATAAGCAAACAGTACTTGACATTTAGTGTGTAATGACTTGTAACTTATCAAAATGAACAACATAGCCATGTTTCACCTCCCAACTTAAATTCTTCTTCTATTGCTAGCTGCGGCCCACCCTAACACTCTGCAACTCCTTTTACAGTCGTCAAAACAGCACTGCTACATGTGATTTTTTCACCCAAGAACAACTAAGAAACAAAAGTTTACAGTTAGGTTGGGATGATAGCTCTAAATGAACCCAATGGCTCAAAAAACAATTATTGTACTAGAGTTGTGAGTAACTGGGTTGTCCCCGCAGCGATTCCCTCACCAAAAATGCCATGATCGCAATGGATCAAAGGTCAAAGGCCTTCTAAAAATGCACACCCAGCTATTCTACTAGTACTGTGCAACACCTAATTAAACTATGTATTAAGAACAAATGTACACCCTAGCTATTCTACTAGTAAGCCGGCAACTCTCAATTGCATACTGCATCACCCAATCCAAACTGTGAACCCCCAGCGTAAACAAGAGATGCCGACATGTAATCCAAAGTTTTTGAAGGCCAAAGTTTTTGGTGCTGTAGAAGTTGAAACGAACTAGTAGCTCGGGGATGTTTAAAAAGACACGCAAGCAGAGTCCAGAATTTAAGCAGCCTGGCACAATCCGGCCGCATCTACAGTTTCCACACCTACGATTCGCGAATCGCAATCCAACAGAGACGACAAACCAACATCCCGCGTCGCGCATCAGATCAAACTAGCTACATGGCAGGAATCCCCAAACATCAAAAACCCTATCAGCCCAACAACAGCCGCCGCAACCAAAACAGATCCTCAGAGGCAGTCCGACGCGCGATGAACTACATAGCCACTACGGAAACAGCAGGAACAAAACCGAAAGGATGATAGAGGAGGAGGAACTCACGAGCGCCATGTCGACTGGTCCCCCTGGAGTCTCAGCAGATCTGCAGCCCAGATCGCAGGAGCACACGCCGCCGGTGGGGGAGAGAGAGGGGTTTACGGGAGGGATAGGGCGGCGAATTTATGCGATGGCGGCGCAGCGGAGGGGGACTGGGGGAGTAGGGGCCAAGCCAGCGCCTAGGGTTGCGGCGGCGGGCGAGGATCGGACGGACGGGATTGATCGCGGGATGAGCCGGACCTGAATGGGTCATTTTGTCGCTGCACTCCCTGAATAGTCTTGTAATTTAAATTAGGTCCTTTTTACGCTTTGCTTCAGGATAACGAGGGGGCTTAACTGAAAACAACAAAAGTTCTCACCCTTTTTGCACTAACTAATCTTTTAGCTAAATTTCGTAGCGGTCAAGTTTGGTAATAGAGCAAATGGAAGTCATGGTTTAACTTGTTCTCAGATAAAATTAGAAACTTGAAATGGAACTAAGGGGGTGTTAAATTCCGTGAAAAAATTTTGGTGAAAAATTTTGCAAGAGAATCTTACCATTTAGGAGTACTAAATGTAGACTAATAATAAAACTAATTATAGATCTCGTATGAAAATCGCGAGACAAATCTAATGATGGTAATTAATCCATGATTAGTGAATGTTTAGCGGATGGTTACTGTAGCATCACTGTTGCAAATCATGGCCTAATTAGGCTCATTAGATTCGTCTCGCAAAGTTACCTGGGTTATGGAATGGGTTTTGTCATTAACACATGTTTACTACTCCATGCATGTAAGATTCTCTTGGGAAAAATTTTGGTGAAAATTTTTTTGGGGAATTGAACACCCCCTAAACTTGAGCAAGAATTAACCACAAGCTTTTGGATTTGGGTGTACCACGTCTGACATCGTCTCCGTGCCATTTTTTTGTGAAAGACCAGTACAAACGTAGACACTCATACACGCACGCACATGTTAGCAGGGAGACAGGGGATCGGATAGAATTGGAATTGGGGAAGGAATTTGGCATCGAGCAGGATCAACGAGATCCGCTCGGGAGTTCTATTCGAGAGAATAGTAGTTTGTTCATACAAGTCTTATCTCCTCTTTCCACACGGCTCTCTCATATACGCACGCAGGCGCAACACACACGCTACTTCTGCCACATTGGGCCGGCGTACTTCGGATTCGGCCCATGGGCCCGTTTGCTTCTTCTTGCTCCTTGATCGTCGTTGCAGGTAGTAGTAGTAGACGTAACATCTCCCCCTCCTTTGGAACCTGCTTGTCCCCAAGCAGGAGCTCGAGGGAGAGCCTGACGTAGAGCTTCCAGATCTTCCCAAGTGGACAGTGCAGAAGACATACCAGACCACTTGATGAGAGCTTGTTCAACCGTCGAGGACCCCCGGGCTACCAGGCGACGTTGTAGAACTTGTTCAGGAATCTGAAAGCTGTCAAGAGCAGGTAAGGTTGGGGATATCACTTCATGAACTGGTACTGCTTGTTTGAGCTGGGATACATGAAACACTGGGTGCACATGAGAAGTAGCAGGTAACTCCAATTTGTAAGCTACCAACCCAATCTTGCTGATTATCTTGAATGGTCCAAAGAATTTAAATGCAGGCTTCTGGTTAGAACGAGGCACCAGCGATGACTGCACATAAGGTTGTAACTTGGCATAAACCCAGGTGCCCAATTCAAATTGATGCTCAGTTTTGTTCTTGTCAGCTTGCTGTTTCATTCTGACACGAGCACGAACGAGATGCTGCTGGACAAGTTCTTTCATCACTTCTTTCTCTCATAGCCAACTCTGAAGATCAGTGTTTGAACAAGGGGACACTGAATCCAGACCAAGACTGCGAGGTAAATATCCATACAAGGCCTCAAAAGGAGTTCGACCTAGAGCTGAATGGTAGCTCGTATTGTACCAGTATTCAGCCAATGGAATCCAGTGAACCCAGCGCGTTGGACACGCATGGACAAAGCAGCGCAGAAATGTTTCCATGCACTGGTTCACCCGCTCAGTTTGGCCATTTGACTGAGGATGATACGCTGAGTTCATGGCCAACTCCGCCTTTGCCAAATTGAAAAGTTCCTGCCAGAACAGACTAGTAAAGATCTTGTCACGGTCAGACACAATTGATGTTGGCATGCCGTGCAGATGATATACTTCAGACGAGAACACCTTAGCAACAGTTTGAGCAGTGAAGGGATGGTGTAAAGGAATAAAATGGCTGTATTTAGTAAATCTATCAACCACTACCAAAATCACACTATTGCCTCCAGATAAAGGTAGACCTTCCACAAAATCCATGGAAATCAGTTGCCAAGCTGAAGAAGGAGTAGCTAAAGGTTGCAAGAGACCAGGATACTTAGCTCTATCTGGTTTGGCCTACTGACAAGTAGGACAAGATGCAACAAACTGACATACATCCTTCTTCATACTAGTCCAATAGAACAGCTGTTTGATCCTCCTATGTGTGACTGGTATGCCAGAATGGCCACCCACAGCACTGTCATGTAAGGCAGATAACACTTTCTGTTGCAGTTCCAAGCTAGAACCAAGCCAGATTCTATTCATATATTTCAATATGCCATTAACCAGAGAGAAAGGAGGAACAGAAATATTGGACATGGACAGCTTAGATAGCAACTCCTGGGCTTTATCATTACTCAAGTAGCTGCTTTGTAATTCCTCAAGCCAGAGTGGAGCAACAGCAGAAATAGAAGACAACTATGCAGGTGTATGAGCAGCAAGGTGAACTCTTCTAGAGAGGGCATCAGCTACTCCATTGTCAACTCCCTTCTTGTAAACCACCTTATACTGTAAACCCAGCAATTTAGTGAATACCTTCTGCTGCCAAAAAGTATTCAGTCTTTGTTCATTGAGATGAATCAATGATTTTTGATCAGTGTATATGATGAATTCAGCCAACTGTAAGTAGTGTCTCCATTGCTCAACAGCTAACAAAATGGCAAGATACTCCTTTTCATAAGTAGAAAGTCCCTGAGTCTTAGGTCCTAATGGCTTACTAATGTAAGCAAGGTGATGACCATCTTGCAAAAGAACTGCACCCACACCTGAAGCACAGGCATCAGTTTCTATGCAGAAGGGTTTTGCAAAATTAGGCACTGCTAGAACTGGTGCAGAACTCAAGGCTGACTTAAGAGTTTGGAAGGCCAAATCATGTTCTGAAGTCCACACAAAGAGAACAGACTTCCTAAGAAGATTAGTCAAGGGTTTAGCAATCACCGCATAGTGTCTGACATACCTCCTGTAATAGCCAGACAGCCCCAAGAACCCCCTGAGTTCTTTAACATTGGACGGTACAGGCCATTGCACAATCGCTTCAACTTTGGTTGGGTCAGTGGCCACACCCTTGTCACTCACCACATGGCCCAAATAATTAATGCTGTTACGAGCAAATGAACATTTTGACAATTTCACCTGCCACTGGTCCTGCAGCAGTAGTTCAAATACAGCCTTCAGATGCTCCAAGTGTTCTTGATAAGTGGCACTATAAACAAGGATGACATCGAAGAACACACGGACACACCTCCGAAGCAAAGGTGCCAGAGTTGAATTCATTGCTCCTTGAAAAGTGCCAGGTGCTCCTGATAGACCAAAGGCCATGACTCGAAATTCAAAATGTCCATGATGTGTTTGGAATGCAGTCTTATACTCTTCACCAGCTTTAACTCTAATTTGATGATAACCAGAAGCCAGATCAAGAGTAGAAAACCACTTAGCTGAAGACAATTCATCCATCAGTTGCTCAAACACAGGTATATGATATTTACTTTTGACAGTCAGAGCATTTAGGTATCTATAGTCCACACAAAATCGCCATGAGCCATCTTTTTTCTTGACCAAGAGCACAGGTGAAGAGAACTCACTTAAGCTGTGCTGAATAATACATTTGGACAGCATGTCAGCTACCTGCTTCTCAATTTCATCCTTCAACATAGGTGGATAGCGGTAAGCCCTGACATAAATAGGTTTGGCACCAGCTACCAAAGGTATCATGTGATCACAAGATCGTTTAGGAGGCAATGAAGAAATAGGTGCAAAAACCTTGGCGTAATAAGATAACATCTCAGCAACCTCAGAAGGTATATCGGCTGGAAGCTGAACTGCATCTTGCTGATGAACCATGGACAATAGCTGAATCACCAAGATTTTAGGAAGCACAGGCACAATACCTTGGAGACAAACTGTAGTACCCCTGTAAGGAATCTTCATCCACTTGTGTGCCCAATGAATTTCCATAGGGCTGAAGGATTCCAACCAGTTCATGCCAACAATCAAGTCATAAGAATGCAGAGGAAGAACTTGCATGTCAGCGATGAAAGTGCAATTCTAAATGGACCAAGAAGCAGCAGGAATAGTAACAGTGCAGTTGATAACTTCCCCATTAGCCACTTTCACAGAAATTGGTGAAGTTAACTGTTGAGTACCCAAAAAGTTTGCTTGCAACTCTGTCACTAACAAAAGTATGTGAACTTCCTGAGTCCACAAGAATTAGCACAGCTTCAGATTGAACTGTTCCATGGAACTGAAGTGTCCTAGGACCTGCTCTTCCACTAAGTGCATCCTGAGAGACTGCCATAAACACCTGTTCCTCCTTACTAGGTACAAAAGAATCAACTTGAACAAAATCGTCACCAAATAAAGCCAAGAGTTCCTCCACAGCATGGAGTTGAATAGAAGCAGCACACTGATGGCCCTTATGCCATTTTTCTGCACATTTGAAACACAAGCCCTTGGCCCGGCGATAGGATCTTAACACAGACAACTTGTCCTCAGCGGATTGAGCAGCTTCTGAAATGAGCTTATGATCAGTCAACACAGAAGTAAGGTGCTTATCTTGTCGAGGAGGCAGGGGTAGAGGTAAGGACGTTTTGGGCAAGGACTTCATCAAATACCCCACATCAGGCTTCTTGACATCCCGGCGTCGACCTGAATCGGCCACCTCTTCCTGCAAGAGAGCGAGTCGACTAGCAGTATTGAGATCGATAGGGCGTTGCACAAGAACAACAGATTTAATATCATCTCTGAGTCCATCAGTGAATCTCATGGTGAAATACAGTGGATCTGTCATATGACCATAAGCAACTAACTGATCAATTAACTTAGCAAACTTTTCCACATACTCGGTCACTGTAGCAGTTTGCCGAATATGGAATAGTTGCCTAATTAGCAGCTCATGCTGTTCTTTTCCAAATCTATCAGCAAGCATGTTAGAAAACTCAACCCAACTACAGGAATTCAAACGATGTTCTACCGATTGAAGCCATCACCCAGCGGCTTTCTCGAAGAACATTGTAGCAATGGAAATCCATAATTGAGGGTCTACAGCATACATCTCAAAGTACTTCTCACATCTAGACACCCACAATTTCGGATTATCACCTTCAAAGACAGGGAAATTCAGCTTGGGGAGCCTCCCTAACGCACTAGTGACAGGGCCATTGCTATTGCTACGATAAACACCAGATCCAGGGCGAGGGGACACAGGTTTGAGAGGAGGATGAGGCAATTGATGTGTACCCTTGACCGGGGGAGGGAGAAGGGTCGTGACCGACCCAAATCCATCCGCCCGGTTACGATCAGGAACGTGGTGCCCATGGGGCCAGTCAGCGGTTGCTCTAGCAGATGGGCGCCGGCCAGCCAATTCCGGTGACGCAATCAGGCCTGAGGAAGCCGATGCGCCCGTGAGAACAGCGCGATCCCAATGCTTCGCCAACTTCTTCACCTCGAGCTTGATGTCATCGACGGCGCCCTCGATCTCCGGGCGCCAGTCCTCGAGCGCCGCCGCCACTGACTCCAACTTGGAGACGCGGCCGTTCTTGCGGCTCTCGTAGTCGGTGAAGCGTTGCTCCCACTTGAGATCGGAGTCGCCAATCCTCTTGTCCAAAAGCTTCTGGATCTCGTCCAACAACAGCTTCGATTCGGGATTCATGGCTCCGTGTTTCTTCTGGAACCGAGTGAAATGCTCGTGGGAAGGGGTAAAATCCAGGATTGTAATCTCTGATACCAGATGTTAGCAGGGAGACAGGGGATTGGATAGAATTGGAATTGGGGAAGGAATTCGGGATCGAGCAGGGATCAACGAGATCTGCTCGGGAGTTCTACTCGAGAGAATAGTAGTTTGTTCATACAAGTCTTATCTCCTCTTTCCACACGGCTCTCTCATATACGCACGCAGGCGCAACACACACGCTACTTCTGCCACATTGGGCCGGCGTACTTCGGATTCGGCCCATGGGCCCGTTTGCTTCTTCTTGCTCCTTGATCGTCGTTGCAGGCAGTAGTAGACGTAACAGCACACTCATCCCTATGAATACAGCACGCAAACTTTACCCCTATGAGCATCTCCGAGAGATTGGACCGGCTGTTTCGATCTTGAGATTGACGAAGTCGCCATAAGCGTTAGACGGAAAAAAAAATCTTCTACGACTTCTTGATCACATGAACATTGCTCAATTTTTTCATTTGATTTTCGGGAACAATGCTTTAGAATCGTGACGCGCATTTTGATCTTAACTCATCTGTCGAAACTAGCTAACACAAGCAGTTGAAAAAGGTCTAAAAAAAGGTTAAAGAGGACATGAGCATAGTACAAATAGTCTCCATCATCAACACGGCATCAGGCATGGAGCCCGAAGCGGATATTCCTATTCGCCCTGGCATTCAGCAAGCCGCATTGGCGCATTGCAGCATCTCTCTCCCTCCGATTACCGAAAGAACAAGCCGCTCTAGTGGGCTTTTAGCCCATGACGGCATGACCTCATGGCCTTTGGATGTTTCGGCAAACCTGGCCCATCTCTTTTCTGTTCCTCCAGCAGTTTTTCTCTGCCACGCGCCATGGCCAAAACGCTGCACAAAACGAAACTGCCAGTTTATGTTTGTTTTCCTTCTTACTAGTGTCTCCATGCCACGGAGTTAGGGCTACACAACCAGTAGTAGCTTATAAGTATAACAATGGTCATTTTGCTGAAGAACAGCCAACTGGGAGGACGGTGCAAGTCATGTGCTACGAAGAATTGACTATACTCGCACAGTAAGTCAAAGATAAGAAGTAGTTATATATTGCTGTAAAAAAACCCCACGAAAGTCTGTACCATGGGCAGTTGCTGATGAGCATCAGTTACAACTCTACCATCCATTCCACCTGAATGAAACTATGGAAGCAACAGTATTTCAGGATGGTAGTTGGACTTCAGCGTAGCATGTTCGCTTGGCTTATCAGCCACCAGCCAGCAGTACTTCAGTCTCACAACAAATCAGCACCAGCCACCAGTACTTCAGTCTCACAACAAATCAGCACCAGCCACCAGCCAACCGAACAGGCTAGGAACAGAGTCCTTGTATTTCAGGATGGTAGTTGGACTTCAGCGTAGCCTGTTTGCTTGGCTTATCAGCCACCAGCCAGCAGTACTTCAGTCTCACAACAAATCAGCACCAGCCACCAGCCAGCAGTACTTTAGTCTCACAACAAATCAGCACCAGCCACCAGCCACCAGCCACCACCAGTACTACAATCTGAAAACCTCCTCTCGCATTTGAGCAAATGAAAAAAAAGGCACATTCTATTCCACTGGCAGTTAGAATAGCAAATGAGAAAAAGAACATGAACAGAGTCCTTGCGACAGTCAATGAACTTCGATCAGAAAAAAATATCTCCAAATTTACCAAATGAACTTGGGATATGAGCAGAGAACAGTCAGAGATCACCAGTAGTTCTGCAGAAGGAAGAACTGGGAATGCCGACACCATCGACAGCTTCTAACGAGCGTGAGTTGCAATTACACCATCCACCTAGCTAGAATACAAAATGGATTGGAACATCCCTAGATGTTAAGAGTTAGACTCCAGAGGGCACAACACCAGCACAAGCTGCAGCATAAGCATCTGCAAGCCCAGGAATAGAGTCCCTGTGTCGGTCAATGTACCTCAATTTGAAAGTCTCCTCTTTAATTTGAGCAAATGAGTAAAAGCTCTTATTGCTAGTCACATAACCCTTTGACTGTAGGACCTTCATGACAGAATGCCAGGGCACTAGCCGCTTCTCTAGGCTGTATGTGAGCAGGGCAGGCCTTTGCAAAATGTACTGAGGCTCCAGTCCAACCTCGTTGATCAAGAACTGAATCTTGCGGCGAACGCACTCCTCAGATATTGTTAGAATGGTTGGCATCTTGGACACTGCAGTGGCAACTTCACCATCGTTCAAACCAAGAGTACTCTTCAAAAATTCGAGCCTGGCAGCAACTGTCTCTTTGCTGACATCTGCGATGACCGACATAGCCAGCCAGAACTGTCGCGAGCTGCGAGGCACCCCAAGATCTACCGCTCGCAGCACAAACACCTTGATGCTCTCCGGGTTGACGATAAGCACACTGGGTCTGGCTGAGCACAGCTTGGTAATATCTCGAGCACTTAGGCCGCACTGACCAAGAAGCCCGATGTTAGGCTTGATCTTCCTTTCAAGATCTGACCCTAGGATGAGGTAGCACCTCTTCACGGCCACGAGGAACCGTTCAAATGAGCCATAGAAGGAGACGAAGAACTCGATCCTTGGACTGATGTCGCAGCCGCGGAGAGCGCGTGAGCCGATCAGGTGGAAGCGAACGATCTGGGGAGCGGACAGCCCGTGGCGGTCGCGGAGAGCGGAGAGGCGGGGTCCGAAGTTCTTGAGCGAGGCGCGGAGGAGCAGCGGGTCTGCAGCGACGACGGCGGCGATGTCGGCGCGGGAGAGGCCGACGCCAGAGAGCAGGGCGAGGACGGCGTCGGGGTTGGAGGCGGAGTTGAGGCGGGACCAGGAGAGATCCTCGAATGCCTTCTTGGAATCTTTGGATGATTCGTCGAAAGCTTTCTTAGCCGTCTTGCGGGCATGAGCTGGGTCGAGGCCGCAGGCGGCAACGAGGTAGTCCTCGAGGCAGAATGGGGCAGCGGAGGCAGAGAGGTAGCAGGCGCGGTGGTGCGTGGGGGATGGGACCGGGGAGGCCGCGCGGAGGAGTGGGAGGAGGTGCCTTCGGAGGAGCAGCATGGCGGCGGCGGCGGCGGAGGCGGAGGCGGAGGAGCGGCGATTCGGCTGTCTTCCCCAGTTGAGGGATGAGGAGCAAGCCCACTTCCCTCGATTACCGAAAGAAGAAGCAGTTCCGATGTGCTTTCAGCCCATAAGCTCATGGCCTTTTAGATGTTTCGGCCCAAACCTGGCCCATTTTTTCTCAGTTCCTCCCGTTTTTTCTGCTACGACGCGCTTCGAGCCTTTGAACTCGCCACGATGAGTCCAGGCTATGGCGAACGTCTGAAGCCAGGGGCAATGGCAACAAGCGGAGCAAATCGCGAGATCGCGGCCGTGGCGATTGGCGATGCCGTCTCCTCCGCCACCCGGAAGCTTCCAGAGGTGAATCTCCCCGCTCCCCTCCTTTCCCATCCTCCCTCCCTCTAACCACTGGCGGATTCCGCCCGATCACGGTTTCGGTTGTGTCGCGCGCGGCGTGTTCGATGAAATGCGATCGGAGTGTGTCTGGCGTTCTTCCTGGGATCGATTTAGGATGTCATGTGTTTAGCAGGTTGTAGTCTCGGGGGCATGCTTCCTCTTATTTAGCAGTGCGAGCATTCGTTGCACAAATCCGCAAGCGTTTCAGTAACTGGCTAACTGAAATGCTGGCACCAAACGAAACTGCGTGCCTGAGTTTGTTTCTACTAGTTTCACCATGTCACGGATCGGAGTTATCTGTTCATAGAGGACTATTCGATTTTTAAGAAACATGCGTTTCCTCTGTTCCAGAAATGCATAGTAATTGCGCGTTCATTTTGTATTCTGCTATGAAGAACCAGGTCTCCCTTTTTCAGAATAATAATGAAAACAGGTGACAACTATCAACTATGGAACTCCGTTCTTTGCAAATGTTCAGGGATATTTGAAATTATTTAACATGAGTTGAGTCTGTGATGGAGAGGAGTGTCAAGCATACTTTTTTTTTCTATGGAGGTTAGGGGTCAATGTCCATGGAAATTTGACTGATAATCGTGGGTCGTTTCTGATGAGATTACGTAGGATAAGTATGGCACCATTGCCCTGATACTATGATTGATGTAAGCAACGTACCCATCCTCAGCAGAGTCCTTTTTTTGTTGAAATATCATAATTGATTACGTGTTGAAACAAGTATGAAACTGAAGTATCTTGCACCTCTGCACCCTTTTAATTTCTTTTCGAATCTAATCCAATTCTTCCCACGAAAAATTGCAAGAAAAATATATAAAGTAGCATGGGAAAACATATACACTACAGTAGCATGGGAACAGGTCAATGGACTTGGACTTTTAATGTTCCCACGGCCCTGCCTCTGCTTCTTGACAATTAACACAAAAACAAAGGGAATAGGAAGAAGGAACAAAAGATATGTCAATTGTGAACATATTTGTTTTCCTCTTTTGGAAAACGGGAAAGGTCATATGATGGCTGATGCTCCAAATAAAGTTATTTACTGCAGCTCCATTCGAAATGGTAGTTGTGATTGATATATTGATAACTTGCCGTCCAACCAGCCAGTTAGGTACTTCATCTTTGTATAAAATGGTCAATGCATTCCCATAAAAATAGTGGCACTGTTGTACTTTGTAGAAGACAGGTTTTCCTTTACAAGCCTTCGTTCATGTAATATAATTTTCCACCATCTTACTCTTATGATACATGTTTTTAAATACTTGCATAGATATCGGTGTGTTCATATCAAATGACATGCAACAGTACAAATCATACTTATCATATCTCAACGAGTATGAAAAGGCAAAACAGAAGTATGAAACTAGCAGCCCACCGCAGCTTGCATGGGATTAATTTTTTTTGTTGTTGTTATAAGTATGAAATCCACCTAGCACACAAATTGGCAATATGTAGTCTGGCAAATTTACAAAAGGACTTACACATAACATTTGTTCATTTACTCTGCTTCTGTTAATGTCAGTCATGATGTATGGTGAATAGCCATATATGATATAGAGTATACCTAGGGCTGTTTTCCTTCCAGAGGAAATGACTAATTCACTTTTATTTCCTGAATATGCGAATCTGGCACGGAAGTTATTACTACTACTAATATCGTTGTTATTATCATATAGACTACTACTACTACTACTGTTGTTGTTGTTATTATTAATTTGTATTTTTGTTGACAAACTTCATGAATGAATGGAAAACATTTAGCCCTAAAAATAAGTGGCTGTGGTTCATCCCCTCATCCTACCCGTAGGTTAACCTTATCCTTAATCATCCTGTCTTTGCTTATTCTGTTTTTTGTTGTTCCTCTGATAGCAACCGGTTGCTGCGGTGGTTGCGGGCGTGTGCCCTCCACAACCACTTATTACATTGCAGCTAGCATCCCCATCATCTGACTAGTCAATGACTCATTTTAGTTTCAGTGTTATACTTATCCTTTAAGTTATTACAGTTAGTACATGTTCTTTAATTTTTACTTTACTAGTGTGCAACAGTTGCCTTTTCAGTTTTATATGAAATAATTCCTGTCATTACTAGGAAAGACTGATGACAGAAATGACCTAATTTGTCACTACTGCTTTAGATTTTTTGACAGCTGAGAGTTCAGCGTTACCTTTTTCAAATATCTTGGCCCATCTTTTTCCTGGTTATTTGAAAGGGATCAAGAATTTAGAAAAAGGAAAGAACTTCTATATTAGAACCTGAAGTTCATATTAACACGATTCCCATCAAAATTAGTGTTAGTTAGCTGAACTATCCATGTGTATGTCTAATAGTTTCTTTGTCTCATTTGAGTGTGCCGACAACCAACACAGCTCGTTATGCAACGATCGACTCTAGAAAAAGTTTAATTAGCTATATATAATGATCATGTGCTTCACCGTACAGCCATCACCCTTGATTGAGGTACCTGTATACGTACTGCAATTGTTTTTCTTATTTGGATCACCAACCATGCATTTGCTGTTAGCCTGTTACCCCCACAGATTGGGTCCCTGTAGAGATGGCAGCACAGTGTCTTTTTGCTTAACGCCATGATCTCTTTGGATTTGCAGAGCCTTATGAAAGTTACGTATTTGTTGCGTGCAACTCTATGATTGAGCCTCGCCTTACCACCGTACAACTTGTGACAGCGAGTTACTCTCTCTCTCTCTAGGAGTGATCCAAAGACCAGATACGTATGCAGCCTAACCATCATACAATCTAGCAGCTGCCTTTCTGTTAAAAGTGTTATCCAGCTGTAGGAATGATACGATAAGAACATTGACGATACTGCTCCCTGAGTATTTTGTGCTCTTGCGTAACTGAACTGTCGTAATATAGTTTGGTTAGCATTTCATGGATATTCTGTTGATCTTTTTTTTCCCCTTTTATCAAGCACTGGTCTTGCAATTGGGCTCTCTTCTTGCAGATCAGTGCTGCTGCCTTATAGAACTGTTGCAATAATATACTAGATTTCCAGTGAAATCCAGTGACAGTGTACCATGCATGGCACTCCTACTGTGCAAGGGCCATTGCCTCTCTTCTAAGAACAAAGAAGAAGATCTAGCCAGAAGAAAACAGTTCTGCCACTCTGAAAACTGTGCTATTTCCTTGAACAGGGGTCTCTGGTCACTGTATGACTTGGATATACCATGCTGAAATACCTGGGCTCTGCCCAGTTTGATACATAGCCTCAGTCTCCTGTCTCAATTCGAGTACTGCTGAATGTCAGGGATTAGGAATAGGACTCTTCTTGGTGAACTGAAACTCTAATAAACATTTCTGTTCCTCTCACGAAACTGTAGCTGTTTTCCTCGTGTTATATTATCCTTGTTCTACCAAACTCAAGTTAGTTAAGTGGGCTGTTTAGTCCCTGATGAATGTGATTAGATTGATCTGGAGCTGCTGCCGACTGCAGAACCAATGGAGCATGTATCCCAGCACTCACCCTGTCTGATGATGATAAACCTGCAGATTTCTGCGGCGCGGCGTCTCGACCTGCCTGCAGGAAGCTCAGAGACGGATCCAGCCCCGATCTCGATGCGGCGCGCGGGAGGAAACATCCATCCTTGAAGATCTCCCACACGTAAGTGGCCAAGTGGGCCAACACACGATCTTTACCGATTGCTTTCACATCCCCTTTCTTGCCGATCGCACTTTCAAAGTAAATGTAAAGCGCAACGATCGCCATGATCCGATTAGGACTGATCCCTGCGCCCGGCTGCAAAGGACGGCATGCCTTTTGCAGAGCTGTGCAGTGGGCGCGGCGAGGCCGGCCGGGCCCTGGCCCTTGTGCACGGATTCGGGCCAATTAGTCGCTTGTTTGGGCGCTCATCTGTCCCCATTAGGGGCCAGATCACGAGAGGGGGCCGAGGAACAAGTCGCCCAGAGCTTTGGCCGCACGCGGCTGGGGGCGTATGGGCTCCGCCACGCCGGAAGAGACGTCGCTCTCAGGCTTGGTTTCACTGTGCGCTCTCGGGCTGGTCGTAACAGAGGATAGATGGATCAGGACCAGGGCCAAAGCCAAGCTTGCTAGCGCTGGTGAAGAGATGTGGCTGGCCAATATCTGTGCAGTGTGACAGTGTGAGCTACTAGCGTGCAGGGACAAGGTGGTGCCTTGCCTGTTTTGGTAATCGGCGTGGGGGAAGTTCTGTTTCTACTTTTCCTGCATTCATGCTGGTGCATGTACGCCATCATGGTCGTTCGGAGGTACGCAAGATCTCATTTTAAATGTAGAGATTTCGAGAGAGCATGTAGCTAGATATTTGTGGGAATCGAATAATTTGATTTAAGCAAAAGCACAAAAGGATTGTTTATACTAAGAGCCATCATAGAAAGGTGGTCGATCTTCTTACAAACTTTTGCTTTTTAAAGGGAAACTTCAACACTACAAAAAAAGGGTCGATGTGGAAATTATAAAAGTGGAATCTCTGTACCGTACCCCACACAAGTGCTGAGACAAAACATTGAAGGGGAGAATTATTTCAGGATGTCGCTAATTACTGAAGTTGTATCACGGTTTAGATTGTCAAAGCAAAGCGATTTGCTTTCAAAATATTCAGAAAATACTTATCAATTAAAGTAAAATGTTTTCATGTAATGGACGATCCATCATGCAGCGTTACACTCTTGTTTTCCGTTTCTTGGTAGTGGTGGTTTTGGTATCTAGTACCGACCCGTTGAAGTTCATGATTACAGTGTTTGGACTTATCCGTGAACTGTAAAAGAGGACCAAATTTGGGAAGTTACTCGGATCTATGTGAAGTTTTGGGTTGGTGCTTTGGGTGCAAACAACAACCATGCATCAACTGGGCTCGTGATGGGCAATGGATCGGAGGCAACAGGTGTCTCTTTGCCTGCCCTAGCGATTTAATGTTCTTTGTCTTGCACCCAAAAAGAAACGGGAGAATAGTGAAGCTAGAGGAGGAGGCAGATGCTGTATGCCTTCATGCAGGTCTATCATGCAGTGTGCACGAGTACTGCACCTCCTTAGCGTTCAAAGGCATCTGATCTGAAATAGCTCTAGGTTTTTTCATTGGACCGGCCACTTATCTGCCCTACTGTCACGTCATTGTCCATTGCAAATAGCATGGTTTCCAAGAAAGTACTGATCGATCTCTAGCGAGGCTAGCTAGCGTGTGGGTTCTCAATATCTGTAGGTACTTATGAGCCCATGCACAATGGTGGCATGCAGGTCGATCGCAGGCTCTCGCAGCAGACTGCACGCCTTGTGGCGTTGTGGGTCGTCGAATTGGGAGTCAATAGCTTGCAATCGGCCAAGCTCGCGCGAGGATGTCAGAAAGGAGAGAATAATCCATTTGCCTATATGTTTCTTTTAGGGGGCCGTGGATTAGATCGAATTTTACTGTCCTTGGCTATTTCCTTGTTTTTAATTTTAATTTGGACTCTCTATACCGTTTACTTCACGTCCTGGTCCTACACTGTCAAAGCCAGTGCACACAGTATTAAAGCTGGCGCAATAACCTCTTGATTGGTGGGTGGTTCTGAGGTGTTTTTTAGATTGTCATTTATAATTTTTCACCATTTGCTTTAATTTTTGTTTTTCTCTGGGTATACTACAGCACAACCCCAGAACAGCGTATATGTTGCTAATTTGGTGTTGTGGTGCAATGTTAGTGTGTTGCGAACAATATTAATTTATGGAGGCCATCTATATCACGCTCTCCTCAATAGGGATGCAATGCAGGTGGTTCCAAATGGTGTTTTTTTGGGATCATTTGATTAATTACAATAAGTATATATACCACTCTAGTTCATTTTTTATCATAAATTACTTACGTGGAACACCATTCTAGTTCATTTGACATAGTTTTCGGGTCTACTCCATGACCCAAAATACATGTATGTATATCTTGCATCCCTACTCCTCACCATCTGATACTCTTTCAAAAATATAGATCCAATGGTATAAGATTATCTTATTCGTCCACCCTCGTGCTGCTGTCGATCTAAGGAAGCTAGCCTTGCTAGTGCTCCAACTCCTAAATTCTAACCAAAATGTCCCATGGTGATGGAGAATTCTATACAAAACACTCAATTTTGGAGAAAAATGAGGAAGAGAAGTTCTGGGGTGTGGAGGTAGAAGAAGCGCACACCTTAATATCTTTGCCATATTTATTTGCTACTAATTAACACGGCAAAGTGGATGATATCAATATCATTAGAAGCAAAACAACCCTAGAAACCTTGTACATTAATACATGCTTGGTAACACTACGGGAAAACCGATTTTTGCCTTGCGCCCGAAACTTTGCCGTGCGCATTTTATCGGGCGCACGGCAAAGAGGTTCTTTGCCGTGCGCTTTTTATAGGGCGCACGGCGAAGAAAAAGCGCACGGCAAATTCATTGTTTGCCGTGCGCTTTTTTTTGGCGCACGGCAAACTCATTCTTTGCCGTGCACTTTTTTGCGATGCACGGCAAACTAAAGAGTTTGCCGTGCGCTTTTTTATTTGCGCACGGCAAAGTAATTTTTCCATAGATATATCGTCCTAAGTCCTAAATCCAATTGCCCCCCAAAAAAATTTCTCCTCACCTTGAAATTTTTTCTACTCTATACATACAACATGTGATACATCATGTTAAAATTTGGTACATTTCTTCACTTGTTTGGTATATTTAACTAATTAATTACATTTCAAACAATTTTTTGAATCAAATCAAATTTGAACTAAAAGCGATTCAAATAATAGAATAAAATGAGTGGAAAAATGATATTCATGTTATTTAGCCCAATTTAAGACCTTTTTCATGAAATCAAAAGAAATTTCGAACATCTTGACCAGGAAACATGACCACGACCGTGTGTCCAAATGATTTAAAAATTCTAAAAAAAGCAAATGAAGTCTGAAAATTATGAGGTTTGTCAATATCTCATGATAGCATTCGTGGAGGCTGTGGTAAAAAATTGAGTGAGTTTCGAACATTTTGTCATGTACGATGCTTACAAATCGAAACATCTCCGAAGAAGTTTCAGAGAGTTGAGAGGTATGTGGTTAAATTTATAGGCAAAATGACGTTGGAATTGAGTTTGAGTTCAAAAGTTTTTCTATACGAGATAAACAACATAAATTATGTCATGTTAATTTTTTGTAATTTTTAGAATTCATTTGATAATTTTAATTAATTAACTGTTATTATAGATTTTATTGTTTGTCGTGTGTTAGAAAGAGGCGCACGGCAAAGAGCACTCTTTGCCGTGCATCGGCAGAGCAACGCACGGCAATAACCACGGGCCCACTCACCCCTCCACCGGCCACCAAAATATCTTCCCACCGGCCCATCGAGATCCGCCTCCGCGGGAGGAAAGGGGAGAGGGAAAGACGGGCGCCGCCGGGGGCAGGGGCGGGCGCCTCGCCGACTTGCGCCGGCCTGGCCGCGCCGGCCTGCAGGGGCCTCACCGCCGACCAGATCCAGCGGCCACGACCCGAGCTCGACGCGTCGGAACTCCGCCNCACACTTCCGCTATCTCCTACAGTCCGGGTACCGCACTAAACTAGGCTGGCTGGAACACCCCCCAGTAGATGTAAGTGGTGGGCATGGGTTTCCTTCCTCCAGTTGCCAATCCAACTCGGTTTTTGGTGCCGGGGTGAGCGTCACCGTCAAATTGCGTATCCACCTCCAGTGGTCCGCATCGCGCACCCATTACAGGTATTGCCGCCAAACTCCTCAAGTAACACAAGAACATGTACCCGCCACAGGTACTCCGTAGGATGTGCCCAAGTACACACCCCAGCCCTCGATACGAAGATCGAGTTAATCTGCTCACCCCCGCAAAGTTCCCAAAACCCCTTACTCCTTTCCCGGGTTTTTGCCCCACACACGCCAAGAATCCTATCACAACCATCCCATAACACATGCAAGCATCGCATCAAAGTAAAGCAGGTTTATCAAGGAATACGGTAATTAAACAAGGCTATGCAATAGGACAGAATCATCATCATGCGATAAAGTAAAGCTACTAGTTGCAATGCCTAAATAGGATTCAAAAGCGGATGGGCGTGAACCTTGCTCTTGGTAGTAGTCCTCGACAACTGGTTCTTCTGAGTAGTGGTAGAAACCGTCTCCTCCTTGCGTTTCCTCAGCTGGTCCTATTCACGAGAAAAGAAATACATCGGACCTATATTCAAATAAACTCCAAAGAAGAAGCAAAAAGAACCAAAAGCACTCAACTCCTGTTCTAACGCGTAGAGCATGATTTTAGGAATTTTTAGAGACTAGTTTCATAATTTTCTGAGCTAGGATGAATTTACTATGAATTTTCTTAGCTAAATCCTATTTCTGTAATTCCGAAAAAGAAAAAGAAAAACAGTGACACGTGGCAGCACCAGGGCGCGACACGTGGCATGCTGACGTCAGCATGACGTCATCAGTGGGGTCGGCCACTGCTGACGTCATGATGACGTCAGCGTTGACCGGTCAACGGTCAACGGGTGGGGTCCACCGGTCAGTGGGGGTGTGTGGCTGACAGGTGGGGCCTGCTTGTCAGTGACGTAGAGAGAATGACATGTGGGTCCAGGCTGTCAGCAGGGAAGAAGGAAAGGCCGGTCGATGGGCTGCTTCATGGGCCGGTTCTCCTACGGGCTTCAGGAGTACAGGGGGTTTTTCCAGACTTTTGTTCCGGTCCGAAAGGAGGGGAAAAGGATTTAACGGGCCGAGCGAATCCGGCCCATGGCCGGTCCGCGTCCGAGGGGAAAGGACGGAGCGGCCGGGCCCACGAGTCAGCGACTCGTGCGCCCCGGGCCCGCAGGTCAGTGGAACAGGGAAACGGGCGGGATCTGGTGCGGTCTGTGCGGCCAGCTGCGCTTGTGGTCCGGCGTGCGGCCTGCCCGCGGCGAACGCAGAGCACGAACGCGGCGGCGAGCATCACGGCGTTGAGGTCCTCGCGGACGCGGCTCGGACCTCCTGTCCGGTGCGTCACGCGCGCAAGGCTGGGGCGATCACGGGGGAAGAAGAGAGAGAGCGCGGGCAAGAGGTTGGGAAGGAGGTGAGCTCGACGACCGGCGGCGAGTTCCGAGCGGCGGCAGGTGAATCAAGGCGGCGGGGCTCCTCGTGCGTGACCCGGGCCTCCTGCCCGCGGTGCGCACGCGGAGGGAACATGGACAAGGGTTCGGGGAAGGTTTGGAGGAGCTAGCGAGCTAGAACGGCGAGCGCGGCGACCACGGCGACGAGCGCCATGGCGCGGAGCAAGGTGACTCGGAGAAGGGGAAAGGGGGTTCGGTCCGGGGGTTCCTGCACAAGATAGAACACGGCACGAAGGCCGGACAGGCAGGGGCTCAAGGTGGGCGGCACGATGTCCATTAACACACAGAGAACGTCAAGCACAAACGGCGTCCATGGCGAGCAAGGCACGGTGCACGACGAGAGAGAAGAACAAGGACTCACGAGGGTTTTGGAAGGAGAGCGTGAGGCCGAGCGTGATGCAGGGGTCGCGGAACGGCTTGCGGTTCTCCTTGCGATGCTCCTCGGCGGCGGCTCCTCCTCCTCCTCGGCTCCGGCGTGATGGCGTCGCGGTTCGGCGTCGGGCAGCACGGCGTTCTCCGGGGCTTCTCACGGACGGCGCCGGCTTCCTCACGCCCGCGCCTCCACTTCCTCCTCTCCTTCTTCTTCCACGGAGTTGGGTTTGGGGAGAAAAGGGCAGGGCTTCGCCCGGGGATTGGGGAATTGGCCGGAGCCGAAGGGGAAAGGGGGGTTTATAGGAGGGCTTCGGCGGGGGATCTTCTTGGCGGCCAAGGAAACTAGGGGGAGCAGGGGCACGTGCTTGTGGGGCCGGCGGTTGCGCCCAGCGCGATTCGCGGCGCCTGGCGCGGAGCTGGCGCGCGCGCGGGCGGGAAAGGGCGAGGCGCGACGCGGGCTGGTGACGGCGCGGCACCGGGGAAGAAGACAACTATTCCTTCCCCGGGCCCGCACGTCAGCGAGGGAAAGGGGTCGGGAGCGGCGTCCGCGCGGAGAAGATAGGGCCGGCGTGCTTTACTGGGCCTGGTGGGCTGCGAGCGAACGGAAGAGGAGGAAAAGAAGAGTGGGCCGGGTTGGGCTGTGCGGTGGAGAAAGGGAAAAGGGAAGGGCCGGTGCGCTGGGTCGGGCCGAGAAGTGGTAAACGGGCCGGGCTAAAGGGGTTTAGGCCTGTTAGAGTTAGTTTAGGTGTTGGTTAGTTTAGTTAGGATTTGAATTCGAATTTGAATGGTTTGAGTTCAAATTCGATTTCCACTCAAACAATCACTTGAAACCAAGAAAGCCGAATCACTCTAGCACACAATTTTCCTAATGCAACGCACTTAATTTATTTATTTAGAAATTTTCAGAGTATGATTTGTTCCACTTTTATGTTCTCACACAAGTTTGCACAAAAATTTTTAAATTCACCCAAATTAAAACCTAGGGATGTTACAGACTCTTTGCCTGCCCTAGCGATTTAATGTTCTTTGTCTTGCACCCAAAAAGAAACGGGAGAATAGTGAAGCTAGAGGAGGAGGCAGATGCTGTATGCCTTCATGCAGGTCTATCATGCAGTGTGCACGAGTACTGCACCTCCTTAGCGTTCAAAGGCATCTGATCTGAAATAGCTCTAGGTTTTTTCATTGGACCGGCCACTTATCTGCCCTACTGTCACGTCATTGTCCATTGCAAATAGCATGGTTTCCAAGAAAGTACTGATCGATCTCTAGCGAGGCTAGCTAGCGTGTGGGTTCTCAATATCTGTAGGTACTTATGAGCCCATGCACAATGGTGGCATGCAGGTCGATCGCAGGCTCTCGCAGCAGACTGCACGCCTTGTGGCGTTGTGGGTCGTCGAATTGGGAGTCAATAGCTTGCAATCGGCCAAGCTCGCGCGAGGATGTCAGAAAGGAGAGAATAATCCATTTGCCTATATGTTTCTTTTAGGGGGCCGTGGATTAGATCGAATTTTACTGTCCTTGGCTATTTCCTTGTTTTTAATTTTAATTTGGACTCTCTATACCGTTTACTTCACGTCCTGGTCCTACACTGTCAAAGCCAGTGCACACAGTATTAAAGCTGGCGCAATAACCTCTTGATTGGTGGGTGGTTCTGAGGTGTTTTTTAGATTGTCATTTATAATTTTTCACCATTTGCTTTAATTTTTGTTTTTCTCTGGGTATACTACAGCACAACCCCAGAACAGCGTATATGTTGCTAATTTGGTGTTGTGGTGCAATGTTAGTGTGTTGCGAACAATATTAATTTATGGAGGCCATCTATATCACGCTCTCCTCAATAGGGATGCAATGCAGGTGGTTCCAAATGGTGTTTTTTTGGGATCATTTGATTAATTACAATAAGTATATATACCACTCTAGTTCATTTTTTATCATAAATTACTTACGTGGAACACCATTCTAGTTCATTTGACATAGTTTTCGGGTCTACTCCATGACCCAAAATACATGTATGTATATCTTGCATCCCTACTCCTCACCATCTGATACTCTTTCAAAAATATAGATCCAATGGTATAAGATTATCTTATTCGTCCACCCTCGTGCTGCTGTCGATCTAAGGAAGCTAGCCTTGCTAGTGCTCCAACTCCTAAATTCTAACCAAAATGTCCCATGGTGATGGAGAATTCTATACAAAACACTCAATTTTGGAGAAAAATGAGGAAGAGAAGTTCTGGGGTGTGGAGGTAGAAGAAGCGCACACCTTAATATCTTTGCCATATTTATTTGCTACTAATTAACACGGCAAAGTGGATGATATCAATATCATTAGAAGCAAAACAACCCTAGAAACCTTGTATATTAATACATGCTTGGTAAAGCACCGAGTGGTCACGACTCACAAAAGGCGCCTATGAATTTATTGGCACCAGTCTTATTAATGTTGTAAATAATTAAGCGGTCTAAAAATTATTCTCAGTGCAGGATACATATGACGGTTTTCAGGACTGCCACACCATCTAAACGGATTTTTATTGGCGAATGAAACCATATCTCCAACGCACAGTTTCATGCATCAGTGCTTTTCGTCGTAGGCATGTTATAGACTTTAGGTGATGTGTATCGGATTGGACAAAATCCGTTAAATTAGAACTCTGCTCAGCAGTAGTCCATCAGAGCTAACGATTACCTGTTTTGGCCTAGGAACTAGTAATTGTTGTGGCTGGATTGTGGTAAGGCTACACTAGCACATAAATCTTATGTGCTGGCGGGCAAAATGGATCTGTGCTGGCGGTTTTGGCCACCCGCCGGCACGTTGGAGCCAATAGAAATGGTTATTTGTGCTAGCGACTTTTGCACCCGTCAGCACGTCGTAGCCAGTAGAAATGACTATTTGTTTGGATTGAATATAAACATGCATTACAAACTTAACAATATTTGCATACTTAACAATATTGTTGTTAGACTAGGCATATCTATTTGTGTTAGCGGGTCATCTGGCGACCGCCAGCAAAAATTGATCTTTGCTGGTGTTGGCTTAGGTGGTCCGCCAGCACAGAAGGATCTTTGCTGGCGGTTCTTAAGCTGTACGTAGTATCCAATCATTTGTGCTAGTAGTGGCCAACACGAACCGCCAGCATAGCAAATATAGTGTATCGCCAAAAATTGTTTCTATATTTAGTGCTAGCTACTATATATATATTAGTCGGAAATCCAAACGAGACATAGAGCTAACTTTTAGTAGCTTATAGTTAGTCGATGGGATCCAGCGAAACAGCCGTTATTACGTGTCCGAATGGGCTGGGATTATTAGGTCCAGTCCGGCACTACGGAGCACAACGTGCTGGAAATGGGTAACTCCCAACCAATATGGGATTGATCGATGCTTGTGATAGTCTAAGAGGGGAGGGAGTGAATTAGGCTTTCTAAAAACTTAACCTATCACTTGCCTCTAATTGCACAAATATAAAGCTAAGACAAGCTATCTAGATGTGCAATAAAGGTTATTCTAGTGTTTGCACCCACCTAAAGGAGTTTTGCAACCTAAAGCCAATCCTATCAAGTAACTACTCTAGAAAGGTAAAAGCACACAAATTGCAAGTATGAAATGTGAAAGCTAAGAGGGTTAGAAGGATGCAAACTTGACACGAAGATTTATCTCGTGGTTCGGCTAATGCCTACTCCACGTTGGAGCTCCACAAAGGATATGCTCCCGGTCGCCAAGTCTTGTTTCCGATCAAGGCCTTGAGCTCACCACAAAGGCTCCCCAAGAGGGATGATAAGCAAGTCACCAAGACCTTGCTCTCATCAACCTACTCTTTTGGAGATCTTGACGCCGCCTTCACTACGGAGCTTCTCCACTAAGAAGGGGGACTCCTCTTCCCCCGTACAACGTTGTCATCGCCGCTCCATACCAAGCCGGAGGGTCGAAGACTTGCCGGCGAGTCACCAAGACTCCAAGGGGCCGACACACCAAGATTACAAGTGTTGGTTCGCTCTAGAACCAAACACAAGGCTCAATGTCTTGCCAACTCTCTCACTAGGCCTATCCTAGCTCTCTCACCACTATGGATGATCTATATAGCACAAATAGTGGCTTGGATGTCTTGTGAGTTTAGATGAACTTCTTTGGACTCCAGCAACTCAGAATGGCTGAATGGGGATGGTATATATAGCCCAAGGGGCTAAATTAGCAGTTGCTCAAAAGCTGCACAGAATCTGTGGACACCATATGTTTCGCCGTGCACTTCACCCCCATCGGCGTATAATATGCTGTGTGCTTTTCCAACGGTTGGATTCCCTTTACCAACGGCTCTTTGCACACGTTGTATGCTTTCTAATTTGTACGCCGATGGTCGGTGTTTCATACGCCATGTCTTTTTCTCCATCTTCTCTTGACATTGTCCCTGTGTAACTTGTAAGCCGATATTCCACCGGTGGTTGGCGTATGATACGCCGTATAGGGTATTGATGACCTTTTCTGAGCCTTTGCTGTCCTTGAGCGACCCTTCATGCGCACAGTAACACCAGATCATACGTTGATGCTTTTCTTCTGATTTTTTTCATACGCCGTAAGTTTCTGAACTTGTACGCCGTGCATCGTCGTATCATACACCGGGTAGAATCTTCTTGCTCTGGTTGATTCACCTCTACACACCGTATGTTTCTCGCTTGTACGCCGTGGGTCGGCATTTAATACTTTGTGTACAAACTCTATGGGCTTATCCTATTCAATCAACTCAAGCCTTTTTCATGGTTTCTCATGCCAGGTCTTGATACTTGAAAATAAAACTCTGGTTTTTTGCTATGCTTTGAAATCATTCTTGGGACGTAATTTTCTATGTAAATCACTTAACAAACTTGTTAGTCCCAATGACTATGTTGTCATTCAATCACCAAAATCACAATATAATGACACGTAGGGCCATTTTCCTTACACGATCATGGTTCACGACTCTCCAAACAAAAGCACCAATAAGTACAGCTGGGGTAAGGACGTGGTACACAAATGTTCTCCGCGACCGCGAGCAGATAAGAGCGCAGCGCCATCTGTGCTACAGAAACTAGTCTCTAGTGTTGCCCTAATCCGAGGGCACGACACAGTCGCAGGCGATGATTGCCACGCCCTGCGATCGCCCCTAGCAAACGTCCGTCCGGGCGATGCAAGCGACGTCCCCTCCCATGACCCATCTATCTACCGATCCCCCCTGGAGCGTGGGACGCCCAGATACCTTCTCCATCACATATCTCCCCTGCCGATCGGCGCGATGTTAAGATTACGCTCGACCGGAGGTTTAGAAACTACAGGTGAATTTGGCCGCACGTCCTTTTCTTTTATATGCTATTAACTATTTTGTCCGCTTGCTCGCCTCCCCACAAATCTCATTCCGTTCGTCCGTTTTTTTTCGCGACAGCAGCGCTGCTGTGTTTTTCTTTTTCTTCAAGCTAACACATGCACCCATGTGACACCATTTCTCTTTTTTTCATTTTTTCTTCATATTTTGTAATACCAAGTATTATCTGGGATTCTGTTCCACGTGAATCCAATTACAGATGAGTTTTCTTTTCTTTTCTTTCTCCATGTTTTGTGCTACACAATAATCGTATAATAATTTATCAGAAAGATATTGCACACATAATTTGTTTGTGTATAGGATTTAACTTTTTTAAAATAAAATCTCTGTTATAGAGGACTAAACTGCTTCGGCTTTTAGCCCCTGCCATAGAAGGCCGTATTGGTTAGGGTTCTGGGTTGTTGGGGGCGACTCCGTCCTATCAGGTTCAGAAGGGTGTTCAGGGTTTCCATAGAAGCCTAAACTACTTTGACTTCGAGGCCCCTGCCATAGAAGGTCATACTGGTTGTGGTTCAGGGTTGGTGGGGCGACTCCAGCCTATCGGGTTCAGAAGTAGTATGAGTTAGGGGCGGCCACGTCCCCTGCCATAGAAGGCCAAATTACTTCGGCTTTGGGCCCTGCCATAGAAGGTCATTGGTTAAGGTATAACACTTGACAGCATTACTAAAATTTTTGTTACCTAGTTGTATGATAAGTTATGTACAAAAGTTTCATTTAGCACGTAAAAGTTGTTTATGAAAGTTTGCCACAAAACTTATGGATGAAAACTTTATGTTACCAAGTTGTAGAAAACATTTGTATTAAAACTTATCTGCGGTTCAAAAAACTTATGTATTACGTAGTTGTATGAAACTTTTGTATTCAAACTTACGTGAAATTCAAAAAACTTGTAAATTTTTATGATAAACTTTTATGATAAACTTCTATATAAAATTTTACATTGCGAATATGACTTAGCAATAGTATTATCAGCATTTTTAATCTAAAACTTTTATATTATTAAATTTACATTGAGAAAATAAGGTGTTATGCATTTCTTAAAAAATCTACTTTTCTTCGGCTTTGGTCCCTCTGCCATAGAAGGCCGAATTGGTTAGTGTTCAGGGTTGTCGGGGGCGACCATACGCCTTGATGAGTTCAAGGCATGGCTCCGGAACTCCGCCATGGCTTCACCACGCAGGGCCAACCATGGTGGCTAGGGCATGGCCTGAGCCATCTCCTAGGCAACCTTGAGGACTTGTGGTGGCCATCGGCTTTCTTTGGTTTGTGTCCCTCTTCGCGTCGACTTCTGGTGGATTGATGTGCGTGGCTTCTGGGGGTACAGGGGCTATAAATAGTCCGAGGAAACCCTAACTCAAAGGAGAGGTCGAGGCGGCGCAGAAACAACCTAAGCCAACCAGCCTGGTCCCCTCTGGGCCGGACGGCCCAGGGCATTTTTGTGGCCCCTTGGCCCCATCTTTCGCGTGCAAGCTTCTAGACCTTCCAGGAGTTGATTTGCCAACGCATGTGGGTATTTAACGTCGGTTGCTTCGGGATAAGATGGAGTCTTGATGTCTTTCCATATGTCTGCCTGATTTGCCTTGATTCCGAAGTCATCCGACCTTGTCTTCAAGTCTTTGCCCTTCCATATTCTTGGAGATTGGTTCACCATAGATGAGAGCAAACGAAATCCAAGTCACATGGCCTTCATTCCTCCGCTCTATGCATGATCTCGGTCTTTGTCCAAAAGTGCTCATTTATAGCTCAAAAACCTGCGTAAACCAAAATCCTCCAAAAATACATGCATATGTGAAAACGGGGTTATTTCAAGTGCCAAGTGGCGGGTTAGTATATGAATTGGTCCCAAAACACCACTTAAATAGCACTAAAAGTGTGTCGCTAACGAGCGTCAACAANGCTATAGAAGGCTAAATTGATTCGGTTTCGGTCCCCTGCCATAGAAGGCTGAACTGGTTAGTGTTCAGGGTTATTGGGGGGCGACTCCGTCCTATCGGGTGCAAAAGGATGTTTGTGTTTGGGGCGGCTATGTATCCCCTGCTATAGAAGGCTAAATTGATTCGGTTTCGGTCTCCTGCCATAAAAGGCTGAACTGGTTAGTGTTTAGGGTTATTGGGGGGCGACTCCGTCCTATCGGGTGCAGAAGGACGTTTGGGTTTGGGGTGACTATGTATCCCCTGCCATGGAAGTCTAAATTGCTTTGATTTCGGTCTCCTGCCATAGAAGGCTAAACTGGTTAGTGTTCAGGATTATTGGGGGGCGACTCCGTCCTATCGGGTGCAGAAGGATATTTGGGTTTAGGGCGGCTATGTATCCCCTGCCATAGAAGCCTAAATTGCTTCGATTTCGGTCTCCTGCCATAGAAGGCTAAACTGGTTAGTGTTTAGGGTTATTGGGGGGCGACTCCGTCCTATTGGGTGCAGAAGAATGTTTGTGTTTGGGGCGGCTATGTATCCCCTGCCATAGAAGGCTAAATTGATTCGATTTCGGTCCACTTCCATAGAAGGCTGAACTGGTTAGTGTTCAGGGTTATTGGGGGGCAACTCCGTTCTATCGGGTACAGAAGGATGTTTTGGTTTAGGGCGGCTATGTATCCCTGCCATAGAAGCCTAAATTGATTTGGTTTCGGTCCCCCTGCCATATAAAAGTTTTATTTAGAGCGTAAAAGTTGTTTATGGAAGTTTGCTATAAAACTTATAGATGAAAACTTTTTGTTAACTATTTGTAGAAAACTTTTGTATTAAAACTTATCTGCAGTTCAAAAAACTTATGTATTACGTAGTTGTAGAAAACTTTTTGTTAACTATTTGTAGGAAACTTTTGTATTAAAACTTATCTGCAGTTCAAAAAACTTATGTATTACGTAGTTGTAGAAAACTTTTGTATTCAAACTTATGTGAAATTTGAAAAACTTGTGTAAGTAAGTTTTGCACCAATTTTTTCTTTTATTTGTACTGTATTCTAGCTTTGAAAGTTACTTTATTTTATTTCCCCACCCTTTTCTTCTCCCTCTTTTCCCCGATCCCGAATGTTTTTATTTTGTGAAAAGAGAAAAAGAAAAGACACCAGAAAGAGAATGTCTCAGATTTTTTTATACTAAAGAGCGTGTAAAGAGAATGTACGGTGCAGGTTAAAAAAAGAGAATGGATGATGCACGATGTTTCTATTTTTTTATACAGAGAAACAGAAAGCTAGAAGCGGAGGAAGCCGTAAAGAAAATGAATGACGTGGGGAAACATTACAGAAAAGAAAACCACGTGGGTCTGTCCGATTGACCGGACGGAAGACAAAGAAACAGGAAGCTAGAAGCGGAGGAAACCATAAAGAAAATGAATGACGTGGGAAAACATTCTAGAAAAAGAAACCACGTGGGTCTGTCCGGCGGAGGCTTCCGTTCGGGCGACCGTAAATTAGATGTCCCGGCCGATCGTGCCGACAGGAATAACGTGGGTTTGCACAGCACCCGACGTGTTTTACTGTTCCCCTCCGATCTATAGCGCATATCTCTCTCTTTCTCTCTCTCTCGTGCGTGTGTGCCTGAAAGGGATCACACACGAATGATCTACACGGCCTATACGAGCTATCTCTCTGTCCCTTTATAAAAGGGACATGGCTCCCCCCTGCAGTCCATGATCGCTTTGCCTCCTGATCTTGATCCCTCTTCAAATTCCCCATCCCAACCTGCGCATCACACACTGTCGTTTGCTGTTCTCCCCCTCCTCCACTCTCTCCATCTCACACATCCTGATCTCTCCATCACTCACTCACCACCAAGCTACTACACATAGCTCCAGCTGGATCTTGAGCGCAAGCTCCTCTCGGTCGATCCCATGTCTGCCTTCTACTTGAGCCAGCTCTCCACCGCCCTCCCTCTCATGGAGGCAGATCACCACCAACAAAGCCACTTCCAGGCCTTCACCCTCCCCAAGGATCCCCCAATCCTGTTCCCCTTTGTGATCAGCAGCAGCAGCGGCACCAGCGACAGCAGCCTGATGAGCTATGGATCGGCAGATGGTGGCCATCACTTGATGAGGCAGCATCAAGCTATGCTGGATCCCCAACATGTAATTAAGTCCTCGCTAAACATGTTCTCAATTTCTCAATTCTATGCGTAATTAAATCACTTGCTTTTTCAGTTAATTTGGCCACCTTGTTAACATATGCCCTTTTCTGTCATCAGTCATCTCCTGGGAGCGTCTTTGCGACGCCGTTCCCGACTGTGGAGAGCATCCGGGACGACATGATCGAGCCCTCCTCGTACGATCCATACGATATGGGGAAGCTGCAGGTGGGCGGATCGCTCGAGACTGCAGGGAGCTGGACGGCGCCACCGGCCAAGATGAGGATCACGAGGAAGGCGACCGCCGATCCCTGTGCGGCGGCGAAGAAGAAGCCCCGGAGGAGGGCGGCGCAAGGGTACGATGAAATGATGGGCATGAGCGGCCAGCCTAATTTGGGTGGTGTTGTTAGGGTGTGCTCCGACTGCAACACCACCAAGACGCCCTTGTGGAGGAGTGGTCCTTCCGGCCCCAAGGTAGGCGTCCATGTCTGATGCCCTTTCAACCTCGTGGTCCTTGCAACTTTGTACGATTTGCTTGCAAGCCCATGACTGTAGCTTGTTTTTTTGCATGGCGCAGTCGCTCTGCAACGCTTGCGGCATCAGGCAGCGGAAGGCGCGGCGGGCGATGATGGCCTCAGTCTCAGGCTCCGGGCCAGTGCCCACCGACAGTGCCAAGGCGGCCACGGCCACGCCTAGGGACGCCATGGCCGCCGCGGCGCAGCCCAAGGTGAAGAAGGAGAAGAGAGTGGACGTGGACCGGTCGCTGCCGTTCAAGAAACGGTGCAAGGTGGTCCAGGACCACGCTGCCGGAGCCTCCACTCCAACCACCGCTCACAAGGCCGTCGTCCAGCCCACCGCTGACGACGTCGACGACGCCGGTCTGAGCAGGGACCTTGTCGACAACATTGGGCTCATCAGCTGGAGCAGGAATCCGGCTCCCGCACCTGCCGCCGCCGCTGCCTCGTGCAGCTTCCGGGCGTCGCCGGGCCTGCCGGTGCAGCAGGACGAGATCACGGACGCCGCCATGCTGCTGATGACGCTGTCCTGCGGGCTTGTCCGGAGCTGATGAGTGATGATCTACCTCTTCAAGGCACGACCAGAACCGTAGGCCTTTTGCAGATAGTTAGTGCCTTTGACTGTTAGTGTTTACCGTCGTCGTCTACCTCCCGATCTATAGCGTTTTTTGGCTTCTTGTTCTTGTTGCCAGTGTAACCCGTGTCACTGTTCGAGAGTCATGTGATTCGTTCGTGTATGTGAAAGAAAGAGAGAGAGAGATGAGAAGAGTTGAGATGATAGGAGGGAGAAGATCACGAGAGCGAAGTAATAATTAAGACGAAATCGTGAGATTATATTACACTCTAGCTAGAAATATAGCTAAGGATATAATTGCATGTAGTGTGAGGAGTTTCAGTTTTGAGCACTAGTTTTTCTCTATATATGGTGTGCAGTGGCTAATTGGCTATAGCACGGTCGCTAGCTGCTATACATGTATTTTTGTTTCTGTTCTTCGTTTTGGTTGAGTTTCTTGTACTGGAGCTAAAAACAATAGTGATATGGAAAGAGAGATCTAAGCACAAGATGTGTTTTTCTGTTTATCGGGACTTGTTCGTGACTTTTTTTGCCTCTGATGGTTATGTCAGTATGATCTGCTTTAAGGTGTCTCAGCTTGGTAGCTTTTCACTGGTTTTCATGCAACATTCTCCTTTATCATATAGAATCGATGAGGAGCTCCCATTCTTTTCTTGTATCTTTCTCTTAGTATCTCCTAGCTAGGTGTACTAAACTGGTTTATTCCCTAATAGGGTAGTTTTGATGTCTGAGGGATAAGATATAAAGTGGCTTTTGTGCTGGGATTTTCAGTATCTCTAACTATCCCTGGGATGTCCCAGACCTTCAAAAGTAGGAACACTTGGATGAAGAGAAGGCACTGTAGTTTATAGGTCAACTTGGATGAGTAAATCTGAATATTGCATTCACATTGTTCAAATTTTTTCTACTTTCATAGGATTTCATTTTTAAGAGAAGTCTCTCACATACAGACGGATTGAAAGTACAATATGCTAAACCAAATTTACCTCTACGTACCCCCACAGTATATAATTTGACTGGACAATCAGTTCTACGGAACAAATAATGTACCTCTGCAAACCATTGGATCCACACGAGATTTGAGTAATTAGTGAATAATCTTCATCTGTTGAGCAACCACTATATTTGTGCATGTGCGCATGCAGAGGGAAATCGACAAGAGAAGGTGGTGGTGGGGGGGTGAGGTGTGGGTGTTAGGGACGTGACTCTATATAACATGAGCCGGTGCCTCCACTTCGTCCTTGTTAGCTTGTCATGCTCATGCAACATTTGACACAAGATTGCAGCGTAATCTGTCTGTCATCCTCCTTTGTTTATGTTAATGCAACTTCCACAAATATCACCACACCAACACCCTAACACTCCTACACAAGATGTGAGTACCTTAGTACATATAGAACCAATGGATGGCTCTTGTTTTACTATTTCTATCTCTTTTCCTTTTCTTTGATTTTTATGTCGACATATTGCGACCTACTCTCTCCATCAAAAAAGTGCTTTTTTAAGTTTGCTGTAAGTCGTCCAGCGTAAGCAAAATGGCCCTCTAAGGCCATATTTGTGATTTTGGCGATTGAATAACAACATAGACACTAGAACTAAAGAACTTGTCAAGTGACCTTTGTAGGAACTTTAGGTCCCACACATGGATTCCAAATCATAGCAATAAACCAGAGAAAAAGCTCTACACACTGCTCCTTTCACTGAGGGAATACTCGATCGGAGCTGTTTTGTTGAAAAGCAGTGGCATGTAGGGTTTGGCTTTGGTCAACAGGATCTTCCGCACGTCACTTCTTCCAGCGATGGCATCTATTGAATGACTTAGTTTTTTACCAGAACCTGCTGCAAAATTGAGGTTGGCCAAGTTCTACATAGCGCTTCTTCTGGCATCACTATTCATGTACATGGTGTAGTTTTGGTCAAAGTCACGACGCCAGATGAAGATCAAGGTGCTCTACAGGTCACGTCTTCTAGTGTTACTCTTTGCATACGCGGCGTTGTATTGAGCAAAGTTATGACATGAAGTCAAGCCGAAGCCAGAGTTTTTCTACACGGTGCTTCTTCCGCCGATGGAAAGGTATGAATGGTGTTTTTACACCACTACATTTTTTCACATATCATGATGGCTTGGAGTTTGAGATTTACATGATGCTTGTTCTGGCAATACACGATGGAGTTTTAGGGCGAGGTTAAAGTTCAAAAAGGGAGGAGTTTGACCATTGGAAAAGGAACATACCATACCTTCCGACTATGGAAAGAAGAAAGCGGCGGCAGGAGGACAACATTCACTATGAAAGTGAGCCTCTTTTGCAACGTCTTGTTCAAGGTATTGAGCTATATATATACTACCCCAATCGACCATTGCTATGTGCTGGAGCTTAGGAAAAGTTCATACACACTGACAAGACATTCACACCAATCATGTGCATAATTGATCATTCAAAGGTGATTAGCATATCATTAATGAGTGATTAGTGCTAGGATAGGCCTAAATAGAGAATGCAAGGTGTAGCTGTCTTGTACATGGTTCTTCGAGTGAACCACCCTTGTAAACTTGGTGTGCCAACCCCTTAGGGTCATGGTGACTTGGCGGCAAGTCTTTGACCCTGGCTTGGTATCGAGCAGAGTCGACAATCTGATGCAGGGAAGAGAAGACCCCCCCCCCTCCTTCTAGAGTAGCTTCATAGTGGAGACAACATCAAGATCTCTAGAATAGAAGGTTGATGTAACCCTTGCCTTCATGGCTAGGTGAACATCCATCTTGAGAAGTCTTTGTGGTGAGTTTGAGGTCTTGACTGGAAAGAATACTTAACGACCGAGAGCACATCCTTTGCGGATCTTGCTCCAATGTGGATTAGTGCGTACCAATACCATGGGATAAATTTCGTGCCAAATTTGCATTCCTTATCCACTCTACATTTCCTCATTTCATACTTGCAACTTGTGTGTTTTTATTTTCATAGAGTAGTATCTAGATATGATCGGCTCTAGGTTGCAAAACTCTTGTGGGTGGTGCAACACATTGTATCATAGTTACACGTATAGATAGCATGTCTTAGTTTATATTTGTGCAATGTATGGAAGAAAATATATTATTGTTTTAGATTTCCTAATTCAATCCTTCCCCTCTTAGGCTACTTTTGAGTATTGATTACTTTCATTCAATCATCCTAAGTTTGACCAAGTATATATAAAAAAGTTCCTCCCACTCGAGTGAAACCAAGCCTCCTTACATGCGAATTTTTTCACTTTTGGATCACCATCGGACAGCTATCTGTCATCTTCCTCCTCCAGCCTGATCCACGCCCCACACCCCACCCTGTCGCCTCTTAGACAACCCACCTCCCCATCCATAGGCACGGTAGGGTCTCATCGGAGCCCCTCACCGTCGGAGCTCTGGCAAGACTCTACCGCACTCACAGCAACCTCCCCTTGTCCCTCTTGTCGCCGCCCCCACCGTGCGCCACGATTGTAATCCTCATTGCCCCAGCTCCTACGTTGCCCTACCAATCTCCTCCACGGCCCAACCAGCAGTGCCACTGTTGCCAGCCTCGCATTGCATCAATTATGTGTCATCTATTATCATGTCACGAGTACTACTTTTTTAGCAAAATCTAGAGGTGGTCCTTAAACTTTTTGCATGGTATCATCTAGATCCATAAGTTTGCATATTACATAAGCACACGTCCCTAAACTCGTTGTGAGGTGTCATATCTAGGTCCATAAACTTGCATGTGTCATGCTGACATTGCTTAAGACTTACTTTCAATTTGCTTCACACTTGCGACCCAACAAGACGAAAGATCTCCTGAAACAAATCAAACCAGACACATGAAAAAGAGGCTAGAAAGCTTTGCCTTTGAAAGCACAGGAATCTGGCAAGAAATATCTAACGAAGCACACCCAAACAAGATCGCCTGACAGGAGTACACGACCGGATGCACAGTCTCTGAAACCACGAAGCTTCTCAAGAGCCAACGAGCCTAGCTCGCTGGAAATTTTTGGTGGCCCCGAAAAGGCGGATGATGTACTCTTACGCCGGCCGGCCTGTGGCCACCGGCCGGCGGCCGCTCGCGGCTCATCCCGATGCCTCCAGAATCCAGACCGGCGCCGTGACAATCCATGTTCTTTTCCGGTGAAATGCTCTTGCTGCCCGCGGTAGAATCGGAGCTCCACAGTTTTCGCCGGCCGTGCTCTTCTTTTATGTGGACGGTGGACCTCGCTGCGCTTCTCCGGCGTGCCGGCGACCTGGAGGCCGTGGCGCCGCAAGTTCGAGCGCTTGGCCAGAGGTGAACCGTGGACAGGCCACCGTGCCGTCGTCTCCTCCGCACGTCGCCGTCGTGGTGTGATTTTTGACTGCCGTGGTGGCTTTTTTTTTTTTTTGAAGCGATGGATTGGATGGCTCCAACGGTGAACGCACTGATGGAGAAGGTTTCGGCTACCAATGGGCCGTGTGGAGAAACTCAGTGAACTTATCGTGATCTTTGATCCAGTACCGCTCTTCTCCCAGCGTATCCGCTGGTCAGGATTTTTAGCTGGCCATTCTTGTTCGATTTGCATCTCGGCCAAGCAGATCACACACGAGTCGCTCACTCCACGGTCTTTTTCAGGTTTTCACGTGGAAATGTGATAAGTTGTCCCGAATATAATGTCTAGGAGACTTTTGGTGTTTCACACCATGACAGATGATTGATAACTCAAGAAACAACTTAAAATTTTGTGTTTTTGTGGGTCACATGCTATACTATTATCATAGACTTTTAAGACATGCTAGAAAATAGATAAATTTTATAGAAATTCTAAAGAAAATAAACATCTAGCCATCAATTTGAGAAACTCTAGTTATCATCATTTTTTTTTCTTTTTGATACGGGAAGCTTCATTAATCCAAACTCCTATATTATCAGCATGATACAATTCAATCATGCTAAGATCTGTCCTGGCCTCAATATGACTAGGATGCACATAGCCCATGAAATTTAAAGGAAAGTAAAGAACGATACAATAACATATATCATATCGCAGCTCAATATAACACACAACTAATCTTTGATTCTAACCAGAATATGGCAGCTCAATATAACTCAAAGAAACACTCTCCAAAGACAACACCTCCAACAACCAAAAAAAAAACAGCATACACGCACACCATCATTGCCATGGGTCTAATTACCAGAAAAAGCCAGACCATTGGCTTTCACCTAGAGAACAATCTTTCATACCCGGAACGATACCTTCAACAAGTCCATTGTCAAGTATCACTACTACAGCTAGCGGCATCACCAGCGGTTCGTAAGGTGTCTTCACCAGCGGTTTAGAAAGTGCTGCTCAAAAAAGTGCTTATGAAGACCCTGGGCTTCACCGCCGGTTTTAAAACCACTGGTGTTGCCCTAGCATCACCAGCGGTTCGTAATACAAACCGCTGGTGAAGATAATTTTAAAAAAGCATTAAAAACAGCGTAAAAAATATCAAATGATAGCAAAAAATATATATATTTGAATGGGAGAGGCTCGAAGACCCTGGGATTCACCGCCGGTTTTAAAACCGCTGGTGTTGCCCTAGTATCACCAGCGGTTCGTAATACAAACCGCTGGTGAAGATAATTTTAAAAAATGCATTAAAAACTGCGTAAAAAATATCAAATGATAGCAAAAAAAATTATATTTGAATGGGAGAGGCCCCCTAAGGAACCAGCCATCCTCCCCTTCTAACACCGAAATTTTTTGCACTTGTTGCAAATTGTGGGATTCGAACTCATGACCTCTGCCTTCGCGTATTGCTTACCTTACCAAGGCACCATACCATCACTTGTGATTGAATAGGAGATGCGGTCTATTTATATTAACATCTCTGAATCTTTATAAATTTTTAGAGGCCACAACTAAAGTCCGATCAGGCTATAATTTTTTGTGGTTGTCCGTTACATGCTCCTAGATAAAAAAATATTAGAAAAATAATATAAAAATAAAAAATATTTGTATGAAAAATTAATTTATACCCTTCACCAATGGTTCGTATCACAAACCGCTGGTGAAGGGTACCCATCACCAGCGGTTCCAATGGCTAGCGAGGTCCGACCTGGCCACCCACTTATGAACCGCTGGTGATGAGTCTTCACCACCGGTTTGGCCAGAACCGCCGGTGAAGGAGGCGCTGTGGATGGTGCTATCTGTAGTAGTGTATTACCGACCAAGGTTAGACAAAAATCATTGCGAGAAGTAGTTGCTTAAGTGCCCTGCATGACAATGAATTATGTTAGTTGCTGATTTAGCTAGATCTGTGTTGACGTCCAAAAAGTCAGGCGTTGACTCTCGAAAATTAACACTGTGGCCTGGAAGATTTGCTTCACTTCAGTGCAGGTCCAAAATCTTGAGGTTCGCGGCGTGCCAGTCAATTTGACCTGAAATTGACAAGGTAAAGTTTAATCAGCAAACAACAAGGAACTCATCGGCCAAGGCCCCGATTTGTCCCAACAGATCGGATCAACGTAAAACAACAATCCGATTTAAGAGCATAAACCATCGGCTATGAGTCCGATTTGTAAAGATGTAACAAGTATTAAAACGGATCATCGGCTATGAAAACCGAATCATGAGAATATGACATTAATTTAAACCATCGACTGTGGAAGCCGAATCGGAGATAAACCTGGTCTAAACATTTTCTTTAATATACAACTCTCTAAAGGTGATAAACAAACTGAATTTTATGTCACTAACGATCGGATCGATTGCGAGACAGCGTCGCTAGCAGGGCACCAACTAGTTCGTTTATTCCGATAGGTCGATATATATCAAAGAACGTGTTTAAACAGATTTATTTGTAACTTGCAGATTAGATCTAAATCAGCTATATGAGCAATAAGAACAGATCTATTATGAAACTTGAATTATGATAAAACAAAATAGATCTTTCTCTGATAGATGTAAACCGATAGGATAAAACAGCAAGATACGGTAAAAGGTGAGCAATCTAAACGAAGAAGGGCGATACGCCTCAATCTAAAGCCTAGAAAAACTCGATAAATTGGTGAATTAACTAAACGAAGAAGGGCGATATGCCTCAATCTAAAGCCTAGATTAATTCGATAAGGGTGTCGGACTTACAGACAAACCGGAGGTCAAGATGATGCAGCCCTGCTTGCTGAAGAACTCGACGAAAAGGGTTTGGATGGCACGTTAGGCCGAAAGTTGTGTTTGATTGAATGGTTGTGTGAATATTTTTTACAATGGCGCAGGGTTTATATTTATACCCTGGAAATCTAGCTAAAACTTGCCGGCTACGACAATATCTCTAATTTATTTAAAGCAATCTAATCTTAAATTACTAAAACTATTACAACACTTGATGCGCAATCTGGCCCTGAAGAAGCTTCTAGACGCCTTCCTCCTGGTTAGTCGTACACGCTCCGGCCTCCTTTATCTCGTGTCCGATCAGGACTCCTATCGGAGGAACTCCGATCGGAATCGGACATCTCCCAGAATCGGACTCGGCCTTTATCTGGACTCTTATCATACACACGCTCAACCGAGTCAAAATCTGGTGTCAACACATGCCCCCCAATTTTGGGATAAAATATTATTTTGTTTCAAAATTCTTCCAAGCAATGATGACTCTGGCAGCGAACAGCATATGGAAACTCACACCCTTTACTGCTGCAATCCTCGAATCCCGTGCGGATACGACGCCGTGGCCTTCGGGCGGTTCCTTCTCCCGTAAGCATATAAAACGTAGACCTGAACCGTCGTCTTCCTCAACTCGCATCTGCTCGCACATCCGCCATTGCCATCCTTGCAAGACCTCGCCCGGCGAACATCTGACCTCCAAGCTTCAACTTTTCGCCACGAATCAGGTAAAGAACTATCCCGCATACGATTCATATCACGCATCTATGTTTTAATGCATCCTTTCGCAATCTCTTAGATTTTTCCCTCTTCGCATTACTGTTCACTGTAGATCCATTTCTTTTAACAATGTTGGCTCCTCTTGATAAGGCAAACACTGACCAAGTTTCTGAGGTAAAAAATCACTCAAAATCTCCATTTAATCTCTGCATTTCCTTTCCAGAACTATTTACGAGCCTCTAATTCCTGTATTTATCATTTTATTTCTCCTATTGTAGCATCTTAAGAACAATCTGGTTATCCCTGTCTCTCATGTTGAGGCCGGGTACTATCTGGGTCCGATGGGTGATCCCGATCCGACGGACCTCATCAATATGGAATCGGAAAGACTTCCTTTCAAAGGATCAGATCTGCAAGTCACTGATTGGACCGGCTCCTTCCGATCGTGGCCTGGCAGCGTTCCAGGATGGAGGAATTGGTTTCTCAGAATGCAAGCCGCCAAATCGGCTTTTTGGGATGAAAAGAACATAAACCAATGCCTTACTCTATCTCTTGCTGATATGGCCAAAAATGAAAACCTTCTGGCCGTGAGCTCTCTGTTCTGGTCCGATGCCCTTAATGCTTATCTATTTGGTCACGGTCCAATGACGCCAACTTTAATGGATGTTCACATGCTGACCGGCCTCGACACCATAGACAATTCCAACCCCAGGTCACTTATTCGTGATTTGGAATACAGATTGGTCGGCGCGGGCTCCAAAAGCTGGAAGAAATACATCGCCGATCACAACAAAACCGGCACAGTTGGAGACAGAGAGCACGCAGCTTTTCTTAATATGTGGCTAGAGAGATTTGTATTCTGCGGACCGACCCTTGGTGCCACATCAAACATGCAACCGATTGCAGAAGCTTTAGCTCGTGGCGGATCGGTGCCACTTGGACGTCTCCTTCTTGGTGCAGTTTATCATCTGCTTCAGCAAGTATCAGTCAAGCTATCGGAAGGCCAAGCAGTTGGACATATCGGAGGCCCTTGGTGGTTTATCCAATTATGGCTGCATACCCAACTCCGATCTGCCCTTCAGCTTAACTTCAAGGATCATCAGTTCCCAAGCTATTATACAGAAGAAGAAGATGTATCCTATCGCCGATGCACATCATTCGGAGAAGCAGCATCATCGTGCTTTGGGTCAAGGCTCGACGCAAAAGATATGGCCACCTATTTTGAAAGCTTCTACCATGGGATTGCATCAGAGCATTTTGACTATTTTGCCTACGCCGATCCCGATCGCAGTTATGAGCTGCCCTTATTTAACATCCAAAATGATCTTGCAACGATCATGGCGATTCTAAAATCCTTCATGACACCGGCCATCCTCGGAAGCAACATTGCATTCGGCCGGAAAACCTCCTCCTATGAATTTTACAATCCATCAGTAGCAGCTCGTCAAATGGGCTTTGGTCAACTCCCGATCGGCCTTTATTTCTCCAATAAAATAAAGCACAGAGAATCGGTCTCAACATCCCTAGAGATGGATAGGATCTTATCACTTGCCCCCGAAGCCAATTTCGAAATAACAGAATGGCTATGCACCAGCTTCTCATCAAGGATTTACAGAAACTGGTGGAAAAAATTGCGCCTTCACATATTCAGACTCCCGGCCATCACCTTTTGTACTCTTATAGACTCCGATTTTGAAGCCATGGAAAATCCTGTAAGTCCTTTTGAATTCTTCCCATTCATCCATCTTTTAAACGAACTGTCTATAATTTGAATTCCATCCTTTAACAGCCAGTTGAAGAGAATGTACCAGTGGTGAGCGTTAGTGGCAAACCGATCCAATATGCCATTAGGACTCCGTATCCAAGGATCGGTTCTACCGCCCCATCTTTAAAGGAAATCATGGATGGCAAAGGCAAGAGAAAAACCGCCCCCACTAAAATCCCTGAACCAAAGAAGTTGAAGAAAAGCTAACTGGTACGATTTTCTTATCTTTCCGATTCTTGTTTCCGATTCACATCTTAAGCAAATAACTTTCCCATGCAGCCCCTTGGAAAAATCATTGGTCAGTCGACTTCCAAAGCTGCCGAGGAAACCGCACAGAAAGCTGCCGAGGGCGCAAAGATGCTAGTTGATGCAATATCGGTAACAATCCGATGTTTTCTATATTTATTTTTCTTTAGCTCAAATCGGCAATAATAATTCTCCTTTTTCAGCAAACAAATATCATATTGCCTGATCCTCAACCAGCTCCAGCACAAGACATACAAGCAGAATCGGTTCAACAGGTAAATTTAATCCAATTATCATTTTTTCTTCAAATCTATACGCATGAACTAACCGATTCAACCCGTAGACTGCCATTCTACAACCAATCATCGAGGAACCAAGCACATCTGCTCAATCGGAGACCAACCATCAACAAGCCGAAAAGACCATCCAATCGGAGGTCATTTCAAGGCAACAAATCGAAGAGTGTCGGATTTATTAGCCCGGCAGTCCACACAAGGTAGCCTACGTGGTTGATTTGTTGAGGGACAGATCGAGGATCAGAAGTCGATGGTAACACGAGACGCAAGGATTGAACAGGTTCGAGCCGTCGGGATGACGTAATACCCTACGTCCTGTGTTGGGGGTGATTGTATTGCTGTGTATGAAGTTCCTGAAGGATCTCCGTAGTTGGGTTCTGTCCTAGGTTGAATGAATGCGTGGGTTGTAGATGTTTGTTCTGGAGGGGGGTCTCAAGGCGCCTTATATAGTCCGGCTGCCTTGAGTTACAAGTCGGCTAGAGATCGTAACCTACCCGAAATACAAGGATGATCCTATAATGATTACAGATATCTTTCCCTATAATTCCGGCTAGTTTATCTTGATCTCCGAGCTTCTTGCGGGATACGCCGCCTGCTTCCTTGCCGCGCGGGCCGTCGCGCCCATCCGGCTTGTCCGACTGGTGGGCCTCCCGACTGGTGGGCCACCCAGTCTGACAAACCGATCCAGTTGCACTCGGACTGGGCCGCCCCTTGCTGGTTGGGCCAATCCGCCTTCTGGGTACCCTGGGGGTCTACCCCCGACAAGCCCCCGAGTAGTACGTGGTTGAGAGACAAGTCGGCGAGGTCATGCTGTCTGATGAGCGTCGAGCCTGCTGCAGTTGGAAGCGAAACCGCGTGATACTGGAGAGAAAAGAGCCATCTGCAACGGATGCGCCGCGAGGTGCGTCCGTTGGCCGTAGCCCCCGAGCCTTGAAGCGATTCCGAAGGAATCGGTCCAAGGGTTAGTAGCCTTCTTCTGAGGTCACCGAATGATCAATGGATGCGCCGCGAGGTGCGTCCGTTGGCCGTAGCCCCCGAGCCTTAAAGCGATTCCGAAGGAATCGGTCCAAGGGTTAGTCAAGGAGCATCTGGCTAAATCATCCGGCGTTAATTTCGGCGTCCAGCCCTCGAGTGTGAGGGCCGGCGGAATCCTGAGAGACACGCCGAGTGGTCGTCTCGGAGCCAGCCCCCGAGCGTGAGGGCTGAGCACGCCGAGTAGTCGTCCCGGCGCTAGCCCCAGAGCGTGAGGACCGAGACACGCCGAGTAGTCATCCCGGCGCCAGCCCCCGAGCGCGAGGGCTGAAGCACGCCGAGTAGTCGTCCCGGCGCCAGCCCCCGAGCGTGAGAGCCGAGACACGCCGAGTAGTCATCCCGGCGCCAGCCCCCGAGCGCGAGGGCCGGGTTGAGGGTCCGTCAAGTCTTCGTCTTCCTCGTCATGCGGTAGCGCCAGCTCAGTACTCAAAAGCACTCAGCTAGCGATCCTTGTGGAGTGTAGCGCCAGCCTGAGTGCTGCAAAGCACTCGGCTAGCGACCGTCGTGGAGTGTAGTACCAGCCCGAGTTCTGACTTACTCGAGTACTCAGCTGGCGGCGATGCCGGAGTGGTCCAGCCCCCGAGCGTAACAAGCAGGCTCAGGATCCAAACCTGTGCCCTGCAATGAAGATATGAAGGATAGGTAGTATATGGTGTAGCAAATACTAATTCTGGAGAAAAACATTCGGTGTTGCATGTAATAGAATTTCTACTTCCAACTCTTTTAAGTCTATTAATTTCCTCGGGTAGTTGTCCTGTTACGTTTATGCACCTGATCCCCGATAGCTGTAGTCCATAGCGCAGGGAGCTGGGCCGCATGCACGCGTAGTAACGTAGGCGTACGGAAGAATCGAGGCTTCACGGATTAAGGCGTGTGCTTCCCTAGTACTTTAGCGACTTCTACAAGAGTGAAAAAAGAAAAGAACGATGGAGAAAAATGCAATATGCGTCCGTTGGCCGTCCCGACTGTGTAGCGCTCGGGCTGTATAAGCGGTCGGGAACAGACAAAAGGTAGTCGGCGATGATTATGGAGAAATATTGCGAAGTATGGAGATATGCGGTGACCAAGAAATATCGTAAAAAGTATTTAAATATGACTTAGCTTGATTTGTGTCAGAGTTGGAGAATTGGCATGTCGTCCTTGCTTGTGGGTTGATAAGCCCTTGGGCATCATCTTGTCGTCACGTCCGAGTAGTCGACTAGTTGCCCCCGGCTGGTATGCCCTATCCGAGTGGTCGAGGCCATCGTCGGCGAGCGGCACAGCGAACGTCGTTTGGAGTGAAAGAGTCGGCGCTGGGTGGTCGAAGCTGTTGTCGGCGTTGAGTGCGCTGTCGTCGGTCTGCCGGAGAGCGGAATGGCAGACTCGGCGCTGCAGCGTGTGCTGAAGCAGTCGGCGTATCGGCGAGGCACCCTGTCGATGCTGTTTGGAGGATCAGCGTGTACGTCTCCCCTAGCCCGTAGGGCATAGTTGTCGGTGTGTGTTAGCAAACGCCGGGAAGTCGACATTCGTCCATTACTCGGGTACCAGAGCTGAATGGTCGAAGCTGTAGTCGCCATGTGAATTCGGCGAGCAGATCCATGGAGTCGGCGTGTCATCTTTGAAAGTCGGCGACTTGTTCTTGCATGTGGGCCGTGAAACCCCCCGGGTGCCGTCTTCGTCGTCGCCGAGTGGAGGATGTCGTGACTGACATGCATACATGCAATCTGTATACAGGCGCCGGTGACGAGCGTTATGTAGATCAATATGACCGTCCGCTCCTTTGCATCGAGCCTCCCCCGGAACAGAGCGCCGCCGCCGAGTAGTACATGAACTCGCCATGGAACCGCAGCCGCAAATCCCGTCCACAGCCACAAATGATTCGCCAGCGGCAGGCTCGTGTCAAGTACTTGCTCATGCATACATGCAAATAAACATGAATAAGAGAAAAGGAGATTAGAAAAAAAAATTAGATGCTCCATGCATGCATATGCACGCCCAGCACACAAGGAACAAAGAAGATTGGAAAATTAATAAAGGCTATGCTCTTCCGAGTAGATTCTGCGTGGCGCGGGCGTGTTGAGAAATCGGCGACGTTGTCTCCGTCCCCATGGATGGTCGGCGGCATGTAGTGGCCCGTAGTCGAGGACTCGGTCATGCTACAGATCAGCGGTGCATGCAGCTTTTGCACCCTGTTGATTCCGTGGAGTTTGCCGGCGCGGATGTCAGGCCTTGGTACAGTGCGAGCCGATGCAGGAGTCTAGACAGCGGGTCGGCGTAGATGAGTCTGCGTGCCGGCGACTCGGTGGGCTAGGGCAGCAGTCGCCTCATCTATGCACGACGGCGTTGCCCCTCCTGTATGGGTGCGTACGTCCATGGAACTTGGCAGCTTGGACCGTATCCGTCTTGCATGCATGTTCGGAAGAGATCAATTAGATAATTCCTGTTAGACAAAGAATAATCAAGGCACATATAGCATATCGAGCGGATCTAATATCGAAGAAAATAGGAGAGAATCTTCCCTCCACCCTTGCACAATTGTTGATGCAGTACTTCCGTGCAGGATTCGACGATGCCCTAATCCTGCGCCGCAGCTTCGCCTGTGCATCTGGTAGCTATCTCCGGCGGCGTACATGCACTCGCCGACAAGGCCCAAAGGCATGCATGTAGGCATGCGGATCCGAAATAGAAAAGCTAATCCACAATTAGCCATCTTTAATCAAAGGGGTTATGGAATCAGTAAACCAAAACAACGATGCTTCCTGATTTTTGGCGATTAGATCCAATCGGAGTGGACGGGCAGGAGAGTTCGAGAACTCAGCGACTTTGTCGAAGAACTCGCCGAGTTGAAGATCGGTCTTCGTGGACGCCATGACTAGGCCCGACGAAGGTACTTGATAATGACGTTGATTTTTGCCATCGCACTTGCTGATGATCACGACGATCAGCCCCTACCTGGCGCGCCAACTGTCGGATGTTTGGACCCGGCAGTCCACACAGGGTAGCCTACGTGGTTGATTTGTTGAGGGACAGATCGAGGATCAGAAGTCGATGGTAACACAAGACGCGAGGATTGAACAGGTTCGGGCCGTCGAGTTGACGTAATACCCTACGTCCTGTGTTGGGGGTGATTGTATTGCTGTGTATGAAGTTCCTGAAGGATCTCCGTAGTTGGGTTCTGTCCTAGGTTTCGTAGATGTTGTGTATGATCGTGTTCTGGAGGGGGGTCTCAAGGCGCCTTATATAGTCCGGCTGCCTTGAGTTACAAGTCGGCTAGGGATCGTAACCTACCTGAAATACAAGGATTCAATCCTATAACGATTACAGATATCTTTCCCTATAATTCCGGCTAGCTTATCTTGATCTCCGAGCTTCTTGCGGGATACGCCGTCTTCTTCCTTGCCGCGCGCGCCGTCGCGCCCATCTGGTTCGCCCGACTGGTGGGCCTCCCGACTGGTGGGCCACCCAGTCTGACAAACCGATCCAGTTGCACTCAGATTGGGCCGCCCCTTGCTGGTTGGGCCAATCCGCCTTCTGGGTACCCCTGGGGGTCTACCCCCGACAGTGGCCGCAGCGACGCCGACGACAACACCGACAACGACCGAGGCGGAGTCGACTCGGGCGAATCGAAAACTGCTCGGGCAAAAACTACTCGGGCACCACGGCTTGAGGGACGTGACGAGGACGGCAAAAACTACTCGACATGATCCACCACATCGTCCGGCACCTGTTCCACCCGAGCAACCACGACCGGGGCCTCGTCACGCGCTACTACGACGCCTACCTCGCCGGCGCCGCACAGCGCGTCGGCATCCAGCAACGACGGCCCCGAGCACGTGCAACGGCCGAGCTGCGACGGCCCCGACCTCGACTCCACCGACCTCGACTCCGAACGACTCGGCCGCGCCTCCAAAGGAGTGCGCCGCCCCGACCTCGACTCCGAACGACTCGGCCGCGACTCCAAAGGAGTGCGCCGCCCCGACCTCGACTCCGAACGACTCGGCCGCGCCTCCAAAGGAGTGCGCCGCCCCGACCTCGACTCCGAACGACTCGGCCGCGCCACCCGTGGAGTGCGCTGCCCCGACTCGGATGGCTCGCTCGACTCAGCCTCAACGACGAAACGCTCGAGCAGCTAAATTTTACTACGATCCTTCGTATTTCCATGCACTTCCTTTTATAGTCCCGCATGCCTCTTTTGGGTGTCGCTAAAGTACTCGGGTAGCGCTGGCCTCATCCGTGAAACCTCGTCCCACGTGCCGCCTACACCTAAGCCTCCCCCGATGAGCAGTGTAGTCTGCGGCAAGCCGTCCTCTCCGCGAGCAGTGGTCAGTGGGACTAGGAGCTCAAACGTGATAAGCTAACTACCCGAGGAAATACGTAGCCTAATAAAGGCGGGGCGTGCGCGACTTTTCGTTAGTTACGAGTAAATCCCGACTTCTCGCTTTACGCAACACTTTTGCATTACACTGTTTTTTGCAGCTTGGCATGGCAAGTTCCGGTGAGCTTGCTGCAATGCCTACATGCAGGGAACGGCACCCTTCGTCTCGCCCGACCTCAGCACGCGGGGTCGAGCGTACGCGTGTGATCGTTTTCCGAAAAGCACTCTTCGAACTCTCTAAACTAAGCGGCTCCCGCCGGCCCTGACGGCCCCTCGCAGCCCTGCGCTCGGGGGCTGGGCACCGGGACGGACGACTTCGATAGTCGACCTGACAGGTGATTACGACAGGGGTTCGAAGGCTGGCCCATCGAAGGGCTCGACAGCCGCCCCCGGGCACCTCGTCAAGCGAGGGGCAGTGAAGGATGGGCCCCAGCGGCCAGTACTCAGGCGCACGAGCGCCATGAGCATCCTGAACCGCGTTCGAGTTCTAGTGGAAAGAAAGATCATGGTTTTTTCCCCCGACGGAAAGGCAACGAGCCGCTGGGTCCGGTCGAACGGACTTGGTAACTAGATGATCTCACCACTAGGAATTTGAGGTCGATCACAAGCTGATCCGTCGACTCCCCACCGAAGGGGCGTTGGGCCTCACTCGAACCTACCCGTTTGTAGCTCAATGAGAGTCGTGCTTCGGCCTGCGTGGCAAAGTGCGATGCATCTCTTACCCTCCTTCCTATCGCAAGGGAAGCATGAGGGGAAAACGCAAAAAGTCAAAACGAATCCCCGTCCGGACCCAGGTCTCGGATGCACACAGGGTCAGAGTCGTAAACAGGGACCAATAGCATGGTCGCATAATTCGCAACAAATCACTACACAAATGCCATAAACCTGCGAGCGAGTGTACCACTCGCCCACAGGCTCGGGGGCTACACCCGGCGGGTGCGCTCGCGCGCCCCCACCCGAAACTCCACCGCATTCTCGGCATAACGATAATCAAGCCCGCGACCGAGTCTACGACTCGCTCCCAGGCTCGGGGGCTACTGTCGGATACCAATATTAGGGGTATCCGATGACAACGGGTTAAGGATAAAAAGCTCCGAACGACCACACCCCAGTCAACCCTGCGCAAGGGGCGGCAGGCACTTCCTCGTTGAAGCTCGCTTGACTGCTGTGGGGGATCAAGGCTTGCTTGCTCGAACCCGGCCCTTTAACGACCCTACTATCTCCACTGTTCTGCTACGTTTGTGCACGTGCATACAAAACACAGTGAAGAAGTGGTGGATCTGTTTGGCTTGTTGGCACACACACGCACGCGTACGTGCATGTGCTTGCACCGCGCCCTTTGTAATCAATGCGTACATGCATGCGTTTAATCATGGGCATGGCAACACCTGTATTCCCGTACATGCATGCGCTAGTACTCATCTCACATGCACTTGCATGCCTCAATATCTCGATCAGTACATGCAGCGCGTGGTCGGATGGAGCAGCGGAGTGGCACAGCGGGCAGCAGCAGACCGCGGTAGCGCCCGAGTAGCCTGCATCTCCGTGCCCGACAAGCTGCACCATCGCCCGAGTGGACTCCGTGCCCGGCAAGTTGCTCCGTCGCCCGACAAGAACCACGTTTCGCCCGACGAGTTGCAGGAAGCGCCCGAGTACTCTCCGATCCGCCCGACAAGCTGCTCCATCGCCCGACAGGACTCCGATTCGCCCGACAAGATCTCCGTCTCCGACTGGTTCGCTCCTTCGTAACGAAGCAACCTCCGAGAAGACTGTAGCACCCGAAGTCAAGCCGCTACACTGTGCCAACCACTCCCTGACGCAACTGACACCAGCAGGACATGGCTACAGTGCTCGGAAGGACGTCGAGCCCCACAGCATGGGCAGGCACTCCTCCTTTTTCCCCGTTTTACCCTTTGACTGTACTTCTTCTCCAGGCTTCCCTTGAGATATAAAAGGGAAGCCTGGGCCTCCTGCGAGGGGGATCGACTCTTTTCCTCCTCTCTCCTGGGCCTCCTACGGGAGGCAGGGAGTTTCTTTTCTCTCCAGAGGAGTACTTTCTCCTGGACTTCTTCTTCCTCCAGCCAGTCATCGGACTGAGCTCGTTCACGCACCAGAGACTTGGGAAGCATTCCCTCTCTCGCCCGTTTGTACCCCCTACTACAAACCAGTGCAAATAACACGAGCAGCACGAACTGGACGTAGGGTGTTACTCCCCGGAGGCCCGAACCAGTATAAATCCTCGTGTCCCCCTTCTGCGCAACCGTCCGAGGCTCGACGTGCTCTCCACGATTATATTACTTGCCGGCGGTAAAGAACCCCGACATCTGGGTATGGAGGATCTGCTTGATTTGGGTCTTCGGCTTTTGATTTTTGGAAGGTTGATTATCGTCACGTCGTAGATTTAAGGGCTTGATCGGGTACCCCTGATCTGGACCCTCGTCAGTAGCCCCCGAGCCTGGGGGAGAGTAAGGGACTCTCGCCCAGGTTTAGTCGTGGTGGAGAAGTGATGAGTCGTGGTTCTTCCGGTGGGGGGCGCGCGAGCGCACTCGCCGGGTGTAGCCCCCAAGCCTTGAGAAGAGCAGGTGCTCTTGTTAAGGCTTTGAATCTGAGTAGTTTGTCTTGGAGGTCGTCGGGGGTGTGTAGGGTTCGAAACTTGTCGGGACATGGAGCTCGTCGGGGGCGCGGAGCTTGTTGGGCCGGGCCTTTACCCGACCATTGGTGGGCCGAGCATGGAGGTGCCGGACGGCTTTTTCACCGCGTGGAGGGCGGGCGGCCTTTTCAGGCCGTCAGGCGAAGCGACGTGCGCACGTCGCGACGCGCCGAAGGTGGGCCCGTGCATTTAACGCCGCCGCCCCGTTTCGCCTGTCTTCCCCTCTTTATAGCCTCGCGCCACGGCCGCCAAGGGTTTTCCTTACCTTGGCTTTTCGCCTTCTGTCGCGCGCTTCGTCTTCCTCGCCCTCTCGCATCTTCCGCCGCCGCCGCGCTCGCGCTCTTCCGAGGAAGGAGAGACCGAATCCCCCCCACGGCTGGCGTCCTCTTCGTCGAGCGACGTCGCGATGTCGATCTGGGAGCGCTCCAGGGTGACGCAGAGGCAGCTGGAGGGGCTCGTGAGGGACGGCTCGCTCCCGCCATTGACGGAGGCTGAGGAGTGGAAGAGGCCGGGCGTGGAGGACTCCCCCCGGCCGCCGGCCGGGTATGTCGTCTCTCTCGTCGCCTTCCACTCGCGCGGGTTCTCTGTCCCCGCGGGAAGGTTCATCCGCGCCGTGTTCAACGAGTACGGGCTGGAGCTCCAGCACATCAACCCCAACGGGGTGCAGCAGATGGCGGTGTTCGTGGCACTGTGTGAAGGGTACCTGGGGATGGAGGCCCATTGGGACCTCTTCAGGTACTTTTTCAAGTTCGTGTTGCAAGCTGCTGAAGGCGGCGGCCCCGCGACGGTCGGGTGCGCCGTGTTGAAGATGAAGCAGGGACGGTCGCGCGACTACATCCCGGGGTCCCTGATTAGCTCGAACAAGGGTTGGCACCCCGGGTGGTTCTACCTCAAGAACGACCCCAAGAATCCCCTTCCGGAGTACACCGGGAGGTCGTTCGAGAAGGCGCCCGACAACTGGGGGTACGGGCCCGAGAAGAGGCTCCAGGAGAAACTCCTCGGGAACGTCTGGAAGGCCCTCGCGCGACTCCGGGACAAGAACGTGTCCGCGACGGAGGTCATCGGCGGGTACCTCTCGAGAGGTATCGTACCGCTGAGACGGCGCGCCCTCCAGATGTGGCAGATGGTCCCGGAGAAGGCCCTCTTCGTGGGGACCATGACAATGGACCCCTTGCCCTCGGAGACCGAGGTGGAGCGCAGGGTGACGGCAGTGGTGGGGAGGGCCCATGCCGCATACCCGCCGCGGGACCTTCTTCCGATGCTGCCGAACGCCAACACCAAGGCCCTCGTAAGGATTCTTTCATCCGTCTTGAATTCAATCCCGAGTACTTTTTTCGTCTTTTGATCCCTAGTCCTTTAGGTGAAGAGCAATGACTGCTCCTTCTCCCTGCCGCCACTTCCCGAGGACCGGGCGAAGAATCGGGCTGCCGCCGAGCGGGCCAAGGAGAAGAAGGACCGCCGGGAGAAGTGGAAGAAGCGCGAGTTGGCCAAGCGGGAGAGAAACGCCGAGCGGGCCAAGAGGAGGGGGAAGGGAGACCGAGTCTCCGAGGATGAGGACCCCGAGTCGGAGCCCGCGGAGGGGGACTCGAGGAGCGAGGACGACTCAGAGGAGGAGGACGAGGACGTGCCTCCCACGAAGCTCAGAGCAGTTGCCGTGGTGACGGCTTCGCCCTCGGCGCAGCAGCCGAGGTCTAGCGGGAGAGGGAGGTCGCCTCCGCCGGACGCGGGGAGGAGCGAGAGTTCCCGGTCGAGCCGGCATCAACGGTCCTCCGGGGACAGCCAGCGCGAGAGGCGCGACCGCACGCCTCCGTCCACCCGCCGTGCGTCCGAGGAGCGGACGAGCTCCCGACGGGATACGGCTTCCCCTCGTCGGGAGAGAAGCCGGAGCCAGGACCTGTCGGAGCGCGCCCACAGGGGTGGCTCGTCGTCGGGGGCGTCGCGCTCTCCCCAGAGGTCCCGCCGCGAGACGACAGGCGGCCACCGCCAGCCCCTCAGACAACACGGGCGCAGAGCGGAGGGCGGGACGCACCCCGGACGCCCGCACCTGCCGCAGGGGCAAATCCTGTCGGGGGCAGTGCCTCGCCCGCGTCGCCCACGGTGGAGGCGCGGGTCCCTTCCGCCCCGGTGAGGGCCACGGCGGGGCGGCCGGATCCGTCCCCAGTCGAAGGAGGAGGCTCGACTGGCCAGGCGGCGCCCCACTCGGGCAGGAGCGCCGAGACCACGCAGGCGGCCCCCGCCCCGACGACGCTTGCGGGGTCCAAGAGGCCCTCGTCCCCGCGGGGCCCGACGCCGGCAAGTGCCAAGCGGACCCGGACCGTCTCGTCGAGGTGAGTCACGCTCTGTCTTTCTCGAGTAGTTTCTGTTTCCAGAGTTGCCTTTTCCTTACCCGGGCTCCTTGGTCTTTGATGCACCAGCCGAGCCGAGAAGCCACTCGAGACGGCGCCGAAGAAGAAGTTGCGCTCGGCAGCGCAGACACCGAGGCCCGCGGCAGAGCAGGCCGAGGAGGCGACACGGAGGGAGACGCCTTCCGTTGAGGAGGTGCCTGAGGGCGGTGGTGACAGCCCGGGAGGTGCCCTCCCGACGGGCCTGGTTGTCACGCAGACGGCTCCCACAGAGGCGGCTGTCGCGGCGCTCCAAGCCGAGCTGGAGCAGCAGCTGGTGGGGGCGGCCCTTCCTACCCCTCAGGAGGCGGCGAGCCACCCTGGGGCAGGGGAGGTCGCCCTGCTTTGTGACGCGGCCCTGGCCGGGGCCGAGGAGATTGTTGCCGGGGCAGATGGCCGCGGGGTTGCTACCCCTCCGGGGACCGCGGCCGACCCCGAGGAAGCGGAGGCGGGGACGACCGGCGCCCTCCAGAACGTCGCCATCCCGGCGGCGACAGCTGCTGCAGCCCCCGAGCCCTCCTCCGGGGTAGTTCTCCCAGAGGTCGTCGTGCTCGAGGACTCGCTAGAGGATGGCTCTCNGCGATGGATTGGATGGCTCCAACGGTGAACGCACTGATGGAGAAGGTTTCGGCTACCAATGGGCCGTGTGGAGAAACTCAGTGAACTTATCGTGATCTTTGATCCAGTACCGCTCTTCTCCCAGCGTATCCGCTGGTCAGGATTTTTAGCTGGCCATTCTTGTTCGATTTGCATCTCGGCCAAGCAGATCACACACGAGTCGCTCACTCCACGGTCTTTTTCAGGTTTTCACGTGGAAATGTGATAAGTTGTCCCGAATATAATGTCTAGGAGACTTTTGGTGTTTCACACCATGACAGATGATTGATAACTCAAGAAACAACTTAAAATTTTGTGTTTTTGTGGGTCACATGCTATACTATTATCATAGACTTTTAAGACATGCTAGAAAATAGATAAATTTTATAGAAATTCTAAAGAAAATAAACATCTAGCCATCAATTTGAGAAACTCTAGTTATCATCATTTTTTTTTCTTTTTGATACGGGAAGCTTCATTAATCCAAACTCCTATATTATCAGCATGATACAATTCAATCATGCTAAGATCTGTCCTGGCCTCAATATGACTAGGATGCACATAGCCCATGAAATTTAAAGGAAAGTAAAGAACGATACAATAACATATATCATATCGCAGCTCAATATAACACACAACTAATCTTTGATTCTAACCAGAATATGGCAGCTCAATATAACTCAAAGAAACACTCTCCAAAGACAACACCTCCAACAACCAAAAAAAAAACAGCATACACGCACACCATCATTGCCATGGGTCTAATTACCAGAAAAAGCCAGACCATTGGCTTTCACCTAGAGAACAATCTTTCATACCCGGAACGATACCTTCAACAAGTCCATTGTCAAGTATCACTACTACAGCTAGCGGCATCACCAGCGGTTCGTAAGGTGTCTTCACCAGCGGTTTAGAAAGTGCTGCTCAAAAAAGTGCTTATGAAGACCCTGGGCTTTACCGCCGGTTTTAAAACCACTGGTGTTGCCCTAGCATCACCAGCGGTTCGTAATACAAACCGCTGGTGAAGATAATTTTAAAAAAGCATTAAAAACAGCGTAAAAAATATCAAATGATAGCAAAAAATATATATATTTGAATGGGAGAGGCTCGAAGACCCTGGGATTCACCGCCGGTTTTAAAACCGCTGGTGTTGCCCTAGTATCACCAGCGGTTCGTAATACAAACCGCTGGTGAAGATAATTTTAAAAAATGCATTAAAAACTGCGTAAAAAATATCAAATGATAGCAAAAAAAAATTATATTTGAATGGGAGAGGCCCCCTAAGGAACCAGCCATCCTCCCCTTCTAACACCGAAATTTTTTGCACTTGTTGCAAATTGTGGGATTCGAACTCATGACCTCTGCCTTCGCGTATTGCTTACCTTACCAAGGCACCATACCATCACTTGTGATTGAATAGGAGATGCGGTCTATTTATATTAACATCTCTGAATCTTTATAAATTTTTAGAGGCCACAACTAAAGTCCGATCAGGCTGTAATTTTTTGTGGTTGTCCGTTACATGTTCCTAGATAAAAAAATATTAGAAAAATAATATAAAAATAAAAAATATTTGTATGAAAAATTAATTTATACCCTTCACCAGCGGTTCGTATCACAAACCGCTGGTGAAGGGTACCCATCACCAGCGGTTCCAATGGCTAGCGAGGTCCGACCTGGCCACCCACTTATGAACCGCTGGTGATGAGTCTTCACCACCGGTTTGGCCAGAACCGCCGGTGAAGGAGGCGCTGTGGATGGTGCTATCTGTAGTAGTGTATTACCGACCAAGGTTAGACAAAAATCATTGCGAGAAGTAGTTGCTTAAGTGCCCTGCATGACAATGAATTATGTTAGTTGCTGATTTAGCTAGATCTGTGTTGACGTCCAAAAAGTCAGGCGTTGACTCTCGGAAATTAACACTGTGGCCTGAAAGATTTGCTTCACTTCAGTGCAGGTCCAAAATCTTGAGGTTCGCAACGTGCCAGTCAATTTGACCTGAAATTGACAAGGTAAAGTTTAATCAGCAAACAACAAGGAACTCATCGGCCAAGGCCCCGATTTGTCCCAACAGATCGGATCAACGTAAAACAACAATCCGATTTAAGAGCATAAACCATCGGCTATGAGTCCGATTTGTAAAGATGTAACAAGTATTAAAACGGATCATCGGCTATGAAAACCAAATCATGAGAATATGACATTAATTTAAACCATCGACTGTGGAAGCCGAATCGGAGATAAACCTGGTCTAAACATTTTCTTTAATATACAACTCTCTAAAGGTGATAAACAAACTGAATTTTATGTCACTAACGATCGGATCGATTGCGAGACAGCGTCGCTAGCAGGGCACCAACTAGTTCGTTTATTCCGATAGGTCGATATATATCAAAGAACGTGTTTAAACAGATTTATTTGTAACTTGCAGATTAGATCTAAATCAGCTATATGAGCAATAAGAACAGATCTATTATGAAACTTGAATTATGATAAAACAAAATAGATCTTTCTCTGATAGATGTAAACCGATAGGATAAAACAGCAAGATACGGTAAAAGGTGAGCAATCTAAACGAAGAAGGGCGATACGCCTCAATCTAAAGCCTAGAATAACTCGATAAATTGGTGAATTAACTAAACGAAGAAGGGCGATACGCCTCAATCTAAAGCCTAGATTAATTCGATAGGGTGTCGGACTTACAGACAAACCGGAGGTCAAGATGATGCAGCCCTGCTTGCTGAAGAACTCGACGAAAAGGGTTTTGGGTGGCACGTTAGGCCGAAAGTTGTGTTTGATTGAATGGTTGTGTGAACATTTTTTACAATGGCGCAGGGTTTATATTTATACCCTGGAAATCTAGCTAAAACTTGCCGGCTACGACAATATCTCTAATTTATTTAAAGCAATCTAATCTTAAATTACTAAAACTATTACAACACTTGATGCGCAATCTGGCCCTGAAGAAGCTTCTAGACGCCTTCCTCCTGGTTAGTCGTACACGCTCCGGCCTCCTTTATCTCGTGTCCGATCAGGACTCCTATCGGAGGAACTCCGATCGGAATCGGACATCTCCCAGAATCGGACTCGGCCTTTATCTGGACTCTTATCATACACACGCTCAACCGAGTCAAAATCTGGTGTCAACAATCTGCATTTTGTATGAAATGTTATAGCATATATGTATGAACTGTTTAATTGACTGAATAATTGAAACAACTCGTACAATTAGATTAGAAAACCAAAATCTAGTTTCATGAATCACAACACATGCAAGGTTTGGACTAAAACAGTAAATACATTGATGCAACCACAACATTAGCAAGCTGCAACAAGGCACCTTACCTGCTGCCATCTCGCTGGTGTTTGTCTGGAGCTTAGCACCAGGCACTCGGCAAATAACCGGTTTCCAGTAGTGCATATGATCAAACATATAAATCAAGATTTTTATCTGAACGATACTGAACCACCAATGAGCTTACTGGCATTTTTCTTCCACCGGTTCCACTTCAATTTGCCTCACCCATTTGCAGGTGGATGAGACGGGAATCACTTGAAAGTTGAAACAGAGCAGCCAATCGAGCATCCCAAAAGCACAGGAATCTCGACTTCTGGAGACAAATATCTGACGGTGCGTGCGTCTGAACACGATCGCCGGCCTGACAGGTCAGGACGTTTTTTTTTCGAAATGGGAAGTTTTATTAATTTCAAGACTGTTACATCAAGATAATATACAAAGTGACTTGAAAATCTCCCGGTCTCTGCCTGGGGCACACAACCTTTAACAAAAGAAAAAAAGAAGAAGAATAAGCCGGCACACTAATGGCCCTCGATCCGAAGACTAGACTGCCACCCACGTGCCTGGGTAAAAAAGTCCGTGGCCACCCGCACCAAACACTGAGAGGCCATTGCAACCAAATCCTGAGAAGTAGGCTTCTGGAGGATAGCCCATGTACAAAGCCAATGAGCAATTGAATAAATGACCTGCAAAGGAGATGATTGTTTGTTTTCAAATATCAAAGCATTTCTGCATAACCACAGTGACCAACAAGTGGCTGCCGCCCCAAGTAACACTAGGGGTTTGAGATCATTACTAATCCTCGCTAGCCAAGTGCCAAACATATTTGCCACACTACGAGGCTGAGGGAGACCGTAAGCCGCATAAACAACAGCCCAAACGGTACGAGCTAAACGGCATTCGAAAAACAAATGTCTAATTGTCTCATCCTTATGACACAAGCAACATTGTTTACTGCCATGCCAATTTCGTTTAGCTAAGTTGTCCTTAGTTAAGATTACACCATTCCGAAGGTACCATAGGAAGATTTTAATTTTTTCAGGTGCCTTAAGTTTCCAGAGTTGTTTGTTAATATTTGGGGCTTCATTGTGTATCAAAGCCAGATAATGAGACTTTACAGAAAACTCACCATTCTGGTGTAGGTTCCAGTAAAATTCATCCTCATCCTGGCTTAAAACAATATTAGCAATACGTGGAAGGAGATTATTCCACATAACTAGTTTGTCTCCAATGAGGTCCCTACGCCATGATATATTTGGTGGGTATATGCTCAAGATTTCTGCCGACGGGCTATATTGTAAAGACAAGGATCCCCTAAAGACAGGTCAGGACGTACATCCCCTAAAACCCCAAAAGGCTCTCAAAAGCCACGGATCTCCAGCTGAAAAGGCTCGCCATGTCGTCTTGCACTTGCACGGGACGGCCGGCTTGTGGTTGTGGCCACCGGAGGCCGCTCGATCGCGCGCGGCTCATCCCGATGCGGCGATGCCTCCGGAGCCCATACCGACGCGTACACATCGCCGGCCGGTCCGTGCCCGTCGCGTCGAGCACATGAGCGGGCGCCATGATTTTCCGGCCTCGCGAAAGGCTGTAGCTTTCTCGCAACCTGCGGCCGGGCCGGGCGTGCCTGCTACGGCTGGGATCGGCGGATCTCCGGTTTTTCGCCGGGCCTCTTTTTCTTCTTCCTTTTTATGTGGATCTCGCCGCGTTTCTCCGCGTCGCCGGCGACCTGGAGGCCGCGGCGCCGCACGCTCGGGCGCGCGCGCGGGTGGAGGTGGACGGGCGCCGTCGTCTCCTCCGCGCGTCGCCGTCGCGGGGGATAGCCGGACAGCGGCTGACTGGGACGCCGGCAGATCGCATCGCCCGTGTGGATGGTTATTAGTTTTGTTCCATCAGAGATTGTGTACTGTTACTGCGATGGCTTCTTGATTGATTGGATCGCTCGATCGAGCTGTGGATGGTGATCATATCCAAGGTTTGGGATACCAATGGACTGTGGTGACTGGTGAGCAGTCACCAAGCTTATGCTTATCTCGTGATCTTCTCGATCGGTTAGCAGTGCTGCATGCTGCCTTACCCCCAGCTCAGGATTCTTATCTTTGTGTTTTTAGAGCATCTCCAACAATGATTTAATAATTATTTTTCATAATATCATAATATCTCTTTCATAATTATTATGACGGTTATGTAATTTTGTCTTAATCCAACTATGGTGTCGGGAGAGTCGTAAACCCCTCTATTTAAGCAGAATTGAGATGGGTCATTGAAAGCAATCGATGCTCGTGATAGCCTAAAAGGGGGAGAGGGTGAATTAGGCTTTCTAAAAACTTAACATACCACATGCCATCTAAATGCACAATATGAAACTAAGACAAGCTATCTAGATGTGCAACTAAAGTTTTCTTCTAGTGTTTGCACCCACCCAAAGAGTTTTGCAATTTAGAGCCAATCCTATCAAGATATTACTCTAGAAAGCTAAAGGCACACATGTTGCAAGTATGAAATGCGGAAGCTTAAAAGGGTTCGAGGGATGTAAACTTGACACGAAGATTTATCCCGTGGTTTGGCTAATGCCTACTCCACGTTAGAGCTCCACAAAGGATGTGCTCCCGGTCGCCAAGTCTTCTTCCCGGTCAAGGCCTTGAGCTTGCCACAAAGGCTCCCCAAGAGGGATGATGAGCAAGTCACCAAGACTTTGCTCTCATCAACCTACTCTCCCGGAGATCTTGACGCTGCCTCCACTACGGAGCTTCTCCAACAAGGAAGGGGTCTCCTCTTCCCCCGCACAATGTCGTCGTCGCCGCTCCACACCAAGCCGGAGGGTCGAAGACTTGCCGACGAGTCACCAAGACTCTAAGTGGCTGGCGCACCGAGATTACAAGAGTTGGTTCACTCTAGAACCAAGCACACAAAGCACAAACACCTTGCAACTCACTCACTAGGGTTATCCTAGCTCTCTCACTCACTAAGGATGAAGAATGTAGCTCAAATGGTGACTTGTATGTCTTGTAGGTGAAGATGAACTTCTCTGGACTCCAGCAACTTCAAATGGCCGAATGGGGTGGGTATTTATAGCCCAAGGGGCTCAACTAGCCGTTACCCAAAAGCTGCACAAAACTCGTGAACGCCGTATGTTCCGCCGTGTGCTTTTCCCTCATCGGCGGATAATACGACGTGTGCTTTTTCCAACAGTCGGATTCTTTTTCCAGCGGCTCTCTGCACACGCCGTATGCTTCCCAATTTGTACGCCGATGGTCAGCATTTCATACGCCGTACCATTTCTTCCACCTCCTCTTGACATCGTCCCTGTGTAACTTGTACGCCGTTAGTCCGCCGAGGGTCGGCGTATGATACGCCGTATAGGGTATTGCTGACCCTAACTTGAACTTGCCAATGCCTTGAACGCCGTATCATCCGCCCTTTATGCGTATAGTAACACCGGACCATACGCCGATGCCCTTCATTTGAATTCTTCAAGCGCCGTATGCATCCAACTTGTACGCCGTGCATCGCCATATCATACGCCGTGTGGATTCTTCTTGCTTTGCTTGATCAGCCTCTAGTTTGTACGCTGTGCATCGGCGTTTAATACCGTGTACAAACTCTGCGGGCTTATCCAATTCAATCAACTCATGCCCTTTCCATGATTTCACATGCCAGTACCATATTATAAATACTCAAAAATAAGACTATGCTTTAGAATCATTCTTGGACGTAATTTTCTATGTAAATCACTTAACAAACTTGTTAGTCCCAATGACTATGTTGTCATTCAATCACCAAAATCACAATATAAATGGCACATAGGGCCATTTTCGTTACAGACATTGATTTATCCCTATAACTATTAAGAAAAGAAAAAATATAAAAAGGATATACTGAACCACTGTTTTTGCAACAACTCTTCTAATATAGTAGATGGATTAAGAAATGTGGATTAATCGAGATGCTGTGATTTGTATCTTATCAGTTCTTTCATGCCGCATCCATGGAGTCACCTATGTGAAAGGAGATATATGCTTGGTCAAGGGAATATGAAGTCTGTCTCTTGGCTAAGAGACAATCCAATACAGACTTTTGAGATTTCACACGATGATAACCTTTTGGTAGGTTATAAAGGTGTCTAAGTTTTAGTGCCTTCTCGGTCGACTCGATATATCCATTTGATGCCGATCCAACCGGCCATATTCTTTGCCATGCTATTTATTACACAGTGGTCCTGTAGGTTTGGCACACAATGATATCTTGTAAAGACTCTTTAAAATAATGGACTGCACATCAGTAGATAGAATTGTATCCTTGGGCAATTCAGAACCAGAAAATTCCCAAGCTCTAAGCCAGAAATTCCGTATAAATCTAAATTTGATACATGACATAACTAAACAGAGCAAGGTCAACAGCTCAACATTACTAAAGTGCTTCTTTGCAGCACAGTAGTTGACCCGGTGCAACTTCGTTGCTTACATGTTCTATGGACTGCCTTCTACAGACCATACAAAACAATCCTAAAAAATCACAAATAAAACTACTAGGACGCTTCTTCTCCGGATCATCAGCACCACCACAAATTTCCTATGGCGCCTACATTTGACGGAAGAAAACCAAACAAACTAAATAAATATATATATATATATATATATATATATATATATATATATATATATATATATAAATAAATAAACTCTCACGACGGCTTTCCTCCCATCCGAATCAGCCGCCACGACATGCACGCAGGTTGCCAAGAACAGACCATACGTGCAAGCATTTCTTGGTCCTACTTGCTTCCCCCAACAACGACATGCTTGCAGGTTGCAGCACGATCGAAACTACTATGCGTCTTCTACAGAGAATCCGAGCCGGCTTCGTCGCCGCCGGTCATGGCGGCGGCGGGGAAGATCCCCTGCCCCGGCGACAGGATCGCCCGGGGGTCGTACCTGCGCTTGAGCGCGGCGACCCTGCCCCATTTCTCCCCGAAGTGCCGCCTCCAGCCGTCCTGCGACGCGTGGTGCGGCAGGTACTGCTTGCACCCGATGCCCTCCCGGTCGCAGAACCCCAGCACGGCGGCGTTCTCCCTCTCCAGCCGCTCGAGGTCGCCGGCGGCCACGGCCGACCTGAGCAGCCCGACGGCGTAGAACACGTCCTCGCCAGGCGTTGCCGTGGTCATCCTGTCGTCCCACATGTCCCTGTACATGGGGTACATGAGGATGAGGCCGGCGGGCTTGGCGTCTCTGAGGATGCCCTTGAACACGCCGGCGTCGAAGTCGAGGATGCGCGATCTTGGGACGAAGAGGTTGAGCCACGGGTGCGGCACGTCCCAGACGCCGGCCGACCGCAGCTTCTGCTCGTCGCGGCCAACTCGGTCAAGAAAATCCACGTATGACACGTCCCTGGCGAATGCAAACCCCGGGGCAAAGCTTAGCTCCTCCAGTACTCTTTCAAGTTTCTGCACAAAGTTTAAGTTTAAAACATAAGTATGTGCTTGAGCACTATGGGTATGGGTTTATGACTAGTGATGAAACTCGGTTGTGATTTTGTACCTGATTGGCAGAGGACCCAGCGTCGTCGTTGTAGTACATTGCACCCTCGATGTAGTAGATTGCACTGGACCCGGTCCGAAGGGCAAGCTCAGCAAGCTGATCAAGTTCTGTGGCTGAGAAGAAGGAAGACGACCTCCGGCCCTCGGTGAGGGTTCGGTTCAGCTGGACTTGGCCCTCGATGTAGTCGAAACCGGACCCGCTTGACCGTTTCGATATGAGCAGCCCTTGATCACCGGTGAATGATTCTACGTCTGTGTAGGCGATTCGGACCCAAAGAGCCCGTTTGGGTGCGTGTTCAAGAGCGATCCTAGCCCGGGTTATGACCCCAAACTGACCCAATCCGCCCAATGCTGCAAAGAACAGGTCCGAGTTCTTGTCCGGGGAACAAGTGATCATTTCACCCATTCCTGCAACGAACATATAGCTTGTTCGTTAGTTAATTGTTGTGCATTCTACTCGTGGACACTAGTTGACAAATATATAAATAGATGGGTCAACAAGTCACTTGGGCACTAGTCAACTCTCAGATTATGTATACGTGAACAGCAAAAGTTGTGCACACCTGTGACCACGTCAAGTTCATGCACATTGGAGATCTGTGGCCCATGCCGAAATGCCTGCCCGCCAATGCCTCCATTGGACAGTGTGCCACCGACTGTGATGCGGAGGTAATCGGTCCAGATACGGGGTGCGAGGCCATGCTTGAGTGTGGCATGTAGGACGTCAATCCATAGCTGATATCCACCAACATCCACCCACAACTCGTTGGATGACATGTTCATATGGTAGTCGTGGTGGCCACGCCCCATGGAGCGCATGTCGATGACAATGCCACCCGAGGCAAGGGCCTGTCCTCTTGCAGAGTGACCTTGCCCACGGGGAGCCACAGTGAAGGGCTTTGACTGAGAGATTGAGAGACGAATTAGACCAGCAATGTCAGTTGGGGAGGTGGGATGGAATACTCCATTTGGGATGGCTTCCACAATGTGCCCAAAGTCTGACGATGCCTTGGTTGTCAAAACATGGTCGGTATGGATTTTTGACACAATGTCTAGGGTGAAGATATCATCATTTGTTAGGGCATTGGTAGGTACCATTTGGAAATGGTTTATGGTGGTGAGGAAACTTGTGGCCATCAGAATTGTAGCTAGACAAGACCTAGGCATGTTGTTGTGAGAAAGGGTAGGGAAGGAAGCAGTGTAGCTTGAGTTTGCTGGTTGCATGAGAGATCTGATGTCGTTGTTAGACCTAGGCATATTTATAGTTGAGAGTGAGCGTTTTCAGCTAGTATTAATTTTGAAAAATGCAACATGGGTGGCTGACTTTCTGCCAGAAAAGACAGATCCCAAAAAATAAATCTTGGTCACCGGCCCTTAGGTTGACTCATCAGAAGACCCTCAACGATTATTGGTCAATACAAAATCATGAAACCTTCTTGACTTTTGCAGGCCTAAACCCTAATGGTTTGTTTGGAAGTTGGGGGCAAAATTTCATGGGATATCATTAAGCGTGATTCATGGTACAAATTGTCAACCATTTGATGGTTTCAAATCGAATGTCCTAGTCAGTTTTTGTTGGGAAAGTCTGAACATCAGGAATTGTTTACTGCCAAAGTTTCAACGTTCTATCACAAGTAAAAATTATTTATAATTGTTCCTAGATAACTCATAATCTAGAAGAATCTGGATTTAAGACTTATAATAACAATATTTTTTTCATTATATATTAACTTGGTAGAATCTTAAGTAACCAATATTGTTAACAGTACAAGTCCTCAATGTGTACATGTGAAATTTGCAGCCCTCCAGCTACTTTCCATAACGAAAAAGAAGAGAGAGAGAGAGAGAGAGAGAGAGAGAGAGAGAACATTAATTAAGATGTGTTAAATATCCATCCAACATTAAAGTTTCACCTTCTATATTTTATCGATTTTTACAAGCAATAGAAATAGTATAACTTCAACCTCAACAATATGGTTTCTATAATTTATTCGCGTATGTAGACAACATTGTTTTCTGTATAACCCAGTCTATAATATGAAATAGCTAGGATATGCATTGCTAGTCCGTTTAGGTGTTGTTGACGCGGAAAATCGGCGGTCGTATTCCCCGCGTGCAGCACAAGAAGACCAGGGAGATCAGCTTCGCTCCAGTGCCAGTCTACACTCCAGTTCAGGTTCGCGGCGTGCCAGTCAATTTGACCTGAAATTGACAAGGGAATAAAACAGTTAAATTGCTCTATGATTGTGCCGGCTTTATTTCAGACGATGGAGTAACGTCGAATTTTAGCCAAGACCCAATCAGACACGCATCGGCCGATACCGATCGGACCTCAGAATCGGACCTCATTGATGACGTGGACCGAGTGATCGGACCTCAATCAGACACCAAATCGGACCTCAGGATCGGACCAATCAGGATCGGACCTTGATTGATATACAGATCAGCCTTTGAATAATGAAATAAAGCATAAAACAAGGCCAATATGTAAAATAATGGATCAGCTATGTCTTGAGACAAGATATTAAATAATCAAAGTGTAAGCCGATACATTGTCCACCTTGTCTAGTTACTAGTTTGACTCGTCTTATCGGACCATCTAACCAACCGATCGGACTATAGCCTTTTCAGAGAAATCTAGCTCCGACGTAGAGAATCTAGATTTCTCCAACTATGATCAGATCAGATAGCTAGATAATCAAACTCGACTTATCAACCTATTAATTAAACAAGATGCTCGCACAGGTGTTGATCAGATTAAGCAAAATAAGCAGGTAAAACATTAACAGATTCGTTCTGATTCTAAGATATGCTACTGAACAATTAAGCAAGATCCAGCTCCGACGTAGGGAATCTACACCACACTTAACATTCAAATAGCAATAAGGCATAACCAAAGCTTCCTTTAACTAATCAAGATGAACCTAGCTCCGACGTAGGGAATCTAGACCAAGCATGACAGTCAAAGATTAATCTAAGCGTATTACAAAGATCCAGCTCCGACGTAGGGAATCTACACCAATGCAATACTCAAAGAACAACCAGATTAAACCACAAAGCAGGATCGGACATAGAACGATGCTGTAAGATAAATATTGCTTAAATCGGACCAAGACCTATGCTCAAAGCCGTTGAAGAAGTAGAATTGATTCACATGGCGTAGATCTAAACCAATCTAGCAACTCCAACAAACCGCAAAGACTACTTAGTAACCAAGATTACTCTAGCTCCGACGTAGGGAATCTAGACTAATCTTGATACCTAGCTCCGACGTAGGGAATCTAGGCTTAAAGTATAGTCCGAATAAACGATAATCTGTTGAATAATCAATATTGATCTAGCTCCGACGTAGGGTATCTATATCAATCTTGATTATCCAGAGATAAATCGGTTGAACAGTATAAACGAGAAAGGGCGATGCGCCTCAATTCAAAGCCTATACTAGTTCGATAAATTGACTAACTTACTGGTAAGACGGAGATCAGAACTGATGCAGCCCGTCCACCAATGAGCTTCGTCGGTAACTACTACTAGGGTTTTGGCGTGAAGCCGGGTTGTATTGATTGTGAGAATAGTTCTTTACAATGGACGAGGGTTCAAATTTATACCCTGGTCATGGAGAGTCCTGATCGGACCAGACTAACTAAGTAAGGTAAACTAAGCTTAAGATAGAACGGGACTCTCATACGCCTTCTGAAAAGGAAATAGTCCCTGAATCTGATACGCCTCCTTCCTAGCCGACGCGTCTTCCCTCTTGTACTCGTCACCGGATCGGACTCCTGCTTCATCGGACCCTTCTTCAGCATCGGCTTCCTTCTCTGTCACTTTCGGCCTTGACCAGTCAACGGGTCCACTTCGCAGTCTCGACCTCACCACGTCATCATCTGACCCAACATGTCAGGTGCGAAAATCCGGTGTCAACACATGCCCCCCAATTTTGGAATAAAATATCATTTTGTTCCAAAATTCGTATCTGTCATCATAACTCCTTCACCGATTTTCGTGCCGAAACTTTCCATCCCTGCACTGCGCGGCTCCTCGATCTTTCTCCCGGGCAATAACATCCCTGACAATGAACAGATATGGATCCCTATATTTACCCCATGGGTATCCATGCGTCTTCTGACTTTAGCGATACGACTTTTCAATGCAGTTCCTCAAAAGACGCTCCTCCTTCAATTACGGCAGCTCTGAATCAATGCCACATCTCCACGAGAATACTGTTCTTCATTTGGACGGTTTCCACGAGCGCCCCTTGGATTCCATTTCTCTTCTAATGCGTCCATCGACCACCGGCTATAAATACTCGCCTCAAGCCTTCTTCTTCCACCATCCCTTAGCCATGGCGCAGCTAATATTCATGGTAGAGCATAAACTCCTCCTGTTTGATACAGGATCCGACTCCTTCCTCCTCCTCTGCTAGAAGAATTCTCGTGAAGAAGTATAGGGTACTCCCCCCCTTTTCTGACCCTGCAGTGAATCCAGGTGGAACTTCCGCTAGAAGAATCCTCGTGAGGTTCCTCTCATGGTTCACCAAAGGGAAGGTTTTTCAGAGGGGTGTAATAGAGTGCCCTTTACAGGCTTAGGGCGAGGCGTCCACCGGCGCGCTCTTCAAGGGACTGCATCCAGGGCGGATTTCTTCGACTCAAGGAAGAAGATATCTCCTCAAACTTGCGCTTCCTTTTGCCCTCCCTTTTTAGTCCTGTTCTGGCAATGATGAACAAAGTACATCGGCGCCTACTGGATCCTTTTGTCTTCTGAAATCCTTCTGTATGAGAAATATATGAATATATATGCAATCCCTTTTCAAACAGCCTGATCCGTCATCGAACGGCTTGATGATGTAATGTATTTTTCTCTGTTTGTATATAGCCCTTAAGGCGATGCATATCGCATCGGCTCTTATTTTTGTTCTTGAGGCGATTTTTCATCGGCTTTTAAGCCTGACGCATAGCATCGGCTCTTATGAGTTTACCCAAATGCTAGGGTAGTACTTCTTCAAATATTTCCCGTTCAATGCTTTAGGAAACACTTCTCCTTCAAGTGTTTGTAGAATATAAGCATTTCCAGGAACACATCGGACGACTTGATAAGGTCCCTCCCAGTTTGGTGACCACTTGCCATACTTGGGATCTTTAGAACCAATTGGCAGAATAACCTTCCAGACAAGATCGCCCTCCTTGAATTCTTTCCCTTTAACTTTCTTATCATAATGCCTTGCTACTCTAAGCTTATTAGCCTCAATATTTTCAAGAGCGCGCAGCCGACGAACAGCCAAGTCATCGGACTCACTATTCATGAGCTCCATGTATTCGCCGGCCTTCAATTTATCCTGAAGCTCAATACGTCTTGATCCAGTACGAATTTCCCATGGAAGAACGGCTTCATGTCCATAAACTAGTTCATACGGAGAAACCTTGATCGATCCATGACAAGCCATTCGATAGGCCCACAGAGCTTCAGGAAGCACAATATGCCATTTTCTTGGATACTCCTCAATCTTTCTATCAATCAACTTGATCAAACTTTTATTGGAGGCTTCAGCTTGACCATTGGCTTGTGCATAATATGGCGATGAATTAAGAAGCTTGATACCCATATCAGCAGCAAAATTTTTGAACTCGTCCGATGTAAACATCGTACCTTGATCTGTTGTGATCGTCTGTGGAATTCCAAATCGGTAAATAATGTGTTCTCTAACGAATTCAATAACATTCTGCGTCTTCACCTCCCTCAAAGGAATAGCTTCAACCCACTTGGTGAAATAATCTGTTGCCGCTAATATGAATTTATGCCCCTTACTTGAATGTGGAAAAATTTGGCCGATCAAGTCAATTCCCCATCCTCTAAACGGCCATGGCTTGATAACAGGGTTCATGGCCGATGCTGGAGCCCTTTGAATGTTTCTATATCTTTGACACTCTTGGCATCCTTTATAATATTCAAAACAGTCTTCTAGAATCGTCGGCCAATAATACCCATTCTTTCTTATCATCCATTTCATCTTGAACGCCGATTGATGAGCCCCGCAGACACCCTCATGAATTTCTCCTATCAAAACTTTGGCTTCTTCAGGTCCGATACATCTCAACAGGACTCCATCAATCGAGCGAAAATAAAGCACTCCCTCAACCAAGACATGTCTGATCGATTTATAGCGTACTTTTCTAGAAGTCTTGACAGAAGGATCCTTCAAATATTCAACGATTTCTTTTCTCCAATCTCCTTCTGGTATCTCCTGTACCATTACATCGGACGTAGGCCGATAGCCAGACGCCTTTTGCGCCAGCCGATTTGCTTCTTCATTATGATGTCTCGGAACATGCTTAAGAGTTACCAAGGCGAATTGACTAATCAAATCTCGGCACTTTTCAAAATAAGATAACAAAGCATCCATCTTGCAATCATATTTGCCGAGTAACTGATTAATAATCAGCAAAGAATCTCCAAATACCTCAACAAACTGAGCACCGATTTCTTTAAGAATCTGGAGACCTTTCATCAGTGCCTCATATTCCGCCTGATTATTTGTACATTTCTCAATCGGAAAAGCAAAGTCAAACCTTGCCCCCCGAGGCGAAATAATGACCAAACCGATTCCGCAACCATCATTACAAGAAGAACCATCAAAGAATAGTCCAAGGAACCGCGTCAACCACATTGGCCTTTTCCATCGGACCAGATTCATCAAGCTCTATAATGTTTTGCTCAACATCATTAATGTTAGGTCCACAATGATCAGCAACCAAATCAGCCATTACTTGCCCTTTCACCGCTTTGGCCGATTCGTATCTGAGATCAAACTCTGTCAGAGCAAAAACCCATTTGCCAATTCTTCCTTTCATGATTGGCATTGATAGCATATACTTGATCACATCCTCTCTACAGATCACAGTACATCGGCCGATAGCAAATAATGCCTTAATTTTGTACAAGAAAAATACAAACAAAGGCAAAGCTTCTCCACATATGAATACCGAGTTTCAGGATCTAGCAATCTTCGGCTTAAATAGAATATAACTCGTTCTTTCCCATCAACCTCTTGAATCAAGACAGAGCCGATTGCATGATCAAAAGCCGATAAATAAAGCTTGTACGGCTTACCCTTTTGTGGTGGAATAAGAACTGGCGGATATGCTAAATATTGCTTGATTTCATCTAATGCCTTTTGATGCTTAGGCTCCCAAACCAATTCTTCTTCATTTTTCAGCTTCAGCAAAGGAGTAAATGCCTCCAATCGGACCGACAAATTTGATATAAACCTCCTTAGAAAATTAATCTTTCCAATCAAACTCTGCAATTCCTTCTTGTTTGTTGGAGGTTCAATATCATCAATCGCCTTGCGGTTCCGATCATTCACCTCAATTCCTCTCTCATGTACCAAAAAACCGAGAAATTGGCCGGCCGATACGCCAAAAGCGCACTTGAGCGGATTCATCTTCAATCCATGTTGTCTTGTACACTCCAGTGTTTCCTTCAAATCGGCCAAATGATCTCGATAACCTTTTGATTTGACTACCACATCATCAATGTAGATTTCGACTATCCTGCCGATCAACCTATGAAAAATGTAATTCATAGCACGTTGATAAGTAGCAC
>CM014273.1:16052598-16087587 GCA_004135705.1 Alloteropsis semialata | reverse complement strand
AACTCTCACGACGGCTTTCCTCCCATCCGAATCAGCCGCCACGACATGCACGCAGGTTGCCAAGAACAGACCATACGTGCAAGCATTTCTTGGTCCTACTTGCTTCCCCCAAGGGCCCCAACAACGACATGCTTGCAGGTTGCAGCACGATCGAAACTACTATGCGTCTTCTACAGAGAATCCGAGCCGGCTTCGTCGCCGCCGGTCATGGCGGCGGCGGGGAAGATCCCCTGCCCCGGCGACAGGATCGCCCGGGGGTCGTACCTGCGCTTGAGCGCGGCGACCCTGCCCCATTTCTCCCCGAAGTGCCGCCTCCAGCCGTCCTGCGACGCGTGGTGCGGCAGGTACTGCTTGCACCCGATGCCCTCCCGGTCGCAGAACCCCAGCACGGCGGCGTTCTCCCTTTCCAGCCGCTCGAGGTCGCCGGCGGCCACGGCCGACCTGAGCAGCCCGACGGCGTAGAACACGTCCTCGCCAGGCGTTGCCGTGGTCATCCTGTCGTCCCACATGTCCCTGTTCATGGGGTACATGAGGATGAGGCCAGCGGGCTTGGCGTCTCTGAGGATGCCCTTGAACACGCCGGCGTCGAAGTCGAGGATGCGCGATCTTGGGACGAAGAGGTTGAGCCACGGGTGCGGCACGTCCCAGACGCCGGCCGACCGCAGCTTCTGCTCGTCGCGGCCAACTCGGTCAAGAAAATCCACGTATGACACGTCCCTGGCGAATGCAAACCCCGGGGCAAAGCTTAGCTCCTCCAGTACTCTTTCAAGTTTCTGCACAAAGTTTAAGTTTAAAACATAAGTATGTGCTTGAGCACTATGGGGTATGGGTTTATGACTAGTGATGAAACTCGGTTGTGATTTTGTACCTGATTGGCAGAGGACCCAGCGTCGTCGTTGTAGTACATTGCACCCTCGATGTAGTAGATTGCACTGGACCCGGTCCGAAGGGCAAGCTCAGCAAGCTGATCAAGTTCTGTGGCAGAGAAGAAGGAAGACGACCTCCGGCCCTCGGTGAGGGTTCGGTTCAGCTGGACTTGGCCCTCGATGTAGTCGAAACCGGACCCGCTTGACCGTTTCGATATGAGCAGCCCTTGATCACCGGTGAATGATTCTACGTCTGTGTAGGCGATTCGGACCCAAAGAGCCCGTTTGGGTGCGTGTTCAAGAGCGATCCTAGCCCGGGTTATGACCCCAAACTGACCCAATCCGCCCAATGCTGCAAAGAACAGGTCCGAGTTCTTGTCCGGGGAACAAGTGATCATTTCACCCATTCCTGCAACGAACATATAGCTTGTTCGTTAGTTAATTGTTGTGCATTCTACTCGTGGACACTAGTTGACAAATATATAAATAGATGGGTCAACAAGTCACTTGGGCACTAGTCAACTCTCAGATTATGTATACGTGACCAGCAAAAGTTGTGCATACCTGTGACCACGTCAAGTTCATGCACATTGGAGATCTGTGGCCCATGCCGAAATGCCTGCCCGCCAATGCCTCCATTGGACAGTGTGCCACCGACTGTGATGCGGAGGTAATCGGTCCAGATACGGGGTGCGAGGCCATGCTTGAGTGTGGCATGTAGGACATCAATCCATAGCTGATATCCACCAACATCCACCCACAACTCGTTGGATGACATGTTCATATGGTAGTCGTGGTGGCCACGCCCCATGGAGCGCATGTCGATGACAATGCCACCCGAGGCAAGGGCCTGTCCTCTTGCAGAGTGACCTTGCCCACGGGGAGCCACAGTGAAGGGCTTTGACTGAGAGATTGAGAGACGAATTAGACCAGCAATGTCAGTTGGGGAGGTGGGATGGAATACTCCATTTGGGATGGCTTCCACAATGTGCCCAAAGTCTGACGATGCCTTGGTGGTCAAAACATGGTCGGTATGGATTTTTGACACAATGTCTAGGGTGAAGATATCATCATTTGTTAGGGCATTGGTAGGTACCATTTGGAAATGGTTTATGGTGGTGAGGAAACTTGTGGCCATCAGAATTGTAGCTAGACAAGACCTAGGCATGTTGTTGTGAGAAAGGGTAGGGAAGGAAGCAGTGTAGCTTGAGTTTGCTGGTTGCATGAGAGATCTGATGTTGTTGTTAGACCTAGGCATATTTATAGTTGAGAGTGAGCGTTTTCAGCTAGTATTAATTTTGAAACATGCAACATGGGTGGCTGACTTTCTGCCAGAAAAGACAGATCCCAAAAAATAAATCTTGGTCACCGGCCCTTAGTTTGACTCATCAGAAGACCCTCAACGATGATTGGTCAATACAAAATCATGAAACCTTCTTGACTTTTGCAGGCCTAAACCCTAATAAAGAGGGCACTTAGGTGAGAAGTATATATTTATGGAATAAGAGGTTAGATAATTGTTTGTTTGGAAGTTGGGAGCAAAATTTTATGGGATATCATTAAGCGTGATTCATGGTACAAATTGTCAACCATTTGATGGTTTCAAATCGAATGTCCTAGTCAGTTTTTGTTGGGAAAGTCTGAACATCAGGAATTGTTTACTGCCAAAGTTTCAACGTTCTATCACAAGTAAAAATTATTTATAATTGTTCCTAGATAACTCATAATCTAGAAGAATCTGGATTTAAGACTTATAATAACAATATTTTTTTCATTATATATTAACTTGGTAGAATCTTAAGTAACCAATATTGTTAACAGTACAAGTCCTCAATGTGTACATGTGAAATTTGCAGCCCTCCAGCTACTTTCCATAACGAAAAAGAAGAGAGAGAGAGAGAGAGAGAGAGAGAGAGAGAGAGAGAGAGAGAGAGAACATTAATTAAGATGTGTCAAATATCCATCCAACATTAAAGTTTCACCTTCTATATTTTATCGATTTTTACAAGCAATAGAAATAGTATTGTTGACACCAGATTTTGACCAAATCCAGAATCAAAAGTATCAGCAAGGATCGCGTATAAAAAGATAGCGTGCATGCAGATGGTGATCAGCAAGTATCCGACGACTGGAGTATATTTCGACAGCAATTCAGGGAATGGTTTCTTCATAGATATTTTGCTAGCCGATTGAGTGCTTAGGAGAAGCTTTGTACTCGTGTGACATGATGTCCAAGAGCTACAATGCCGGCCGTATCGACAAGCATTGAGAATAATCGGCGGGAAACGATCGGCAGGAAAGATTTGGCTGCTAGTATATCGACAGGGGTCACACGCACTGGGCAGCATGTGTGCGGATGATGACCGATTGGTAAACTGGGCAATCGGCAAAGACAGAGCAGAGAAGGAAAATAATCGGCAGCTGATGCAAGAAGAATCGGCAGCTGGTGCAGGAGAGAAATCGGCGGCAAGGAATCGCCAGGGCTGTGCATTTGAAAGCAATCGGCGAGAAGTTAGCCGATAGAGTCAGATACACATGCCTGGTACAAATGCACGTGCGTCCGTGTATGCATTGGAGAGTTATCAGCACGCAAGCTGATTAATAAAGAGGGCAAAGCACCTATGACAAAGAGCTGGCGTGAAGGCAATGTTGACTAAATTAAAGAAAGAAGATGCAAGCCGATGCCTGTACGTGAAGTTTATTGGAGGAAGGGCGTGTTACCGTATGGAAAGGAGTCTGATGGCTACAATACGCATGCGTGTACGGATGACATCAGCACGGGGGACTGCAATAGAAAGGACTCTACATGATGGAAACTAGAGTCTACGTATCTTATTATTTCCTTTGTTTAGGTTAATAATGTTTAGGCAGGAGTCTGTACCGACTTATGAGTCGCATTCAATTAGGAGTCCTAGTGACCAGGGTATAAATATAAACCCTCGTCCATTGTAAAGAACTATTCTCACAATCAATACAACCTGGCTTCACGCCAAAAACCCTAGGAGTAGTATCTCGACGAAGCTTATCGGTGGACGGGCTGCATCAGTTCTGATCTCCGGGTTACCAGTAAGTTAGTCAATTTATCGAACTAGTATAGGCTTTGAATTGAGGCGTATCGCCCTTTCTCGTTTATACTGTTCAACCGATTTATCTTTGAATAAGCAAGATTGATCTAGATTCCCTACGTCGGAGCTAGATCACTATTGATTATTCAACAGTTGATCGTTTATCGGGTTGCACTTTATGTCTAGATTCCCTACGTCGGAGCTAGATCATCAAGATTAGGCTAGATTCCCTACGTCGGAGCTAGACTCATCTTGGTTATTTAAAGGCAACTTTTGCGGTTTGTTTGGAGTTGCTAGATTGGTTTAGATCTACGCCATGTGAATTAATCTACTTCTTCAACGGCTTTGAGCACCGGTCTTGGTCCGATTTAAGCAATATTTATCTTACAGTATCGTTCTAGGTCCGATCCATGCTTTATGGTTTAATCTGGTTGTTCTTTGAGTATTGTGTTTGTTTAGATTCCCTACGTCGGAGCTAGATGTTCATAATATGATAAGATTGATCTTTGATTGTCATGCTTGGTTTAGATTCCCTACGTCGGAGCTAGATTCATCTTGATTAGTCAAAGGAAGCTTCGGTTATACCTGATTGCTATTTGAGTGTTAAGTGTGATTTAGATTCCCTACGTCGGAGCTAGGTCTTGCTTGATTATTTGATAGCATACTTTAGAATCAGAACGATCCTGTTAATGTTTTATCCGCTTATTTGCTTAATCTGATTAACACTTGTGCGAGCATCTTGTTTAGTTGACAGGTTGGTGAGTTGAGTTTGATTGTTTAGCTATCTGATCTGATCATAACTGGAGAAATCTAGATTCCCTACGTCGGAGCTAGATTTCTCTGAAAAGGTTCTGGTCCGATTGGCTGGTTAGATGGTCCGATAAGATAAATCAAACTGGTAACTAGGCAAGATGGACGATATATCGGCTTACACTTTGATTATTTAATATCTTGTTCAAAGGCACAGCTGATCCGTTACTTTCATATCGGCCATATTTTATGCTTTATTTCATTATTTAAAGGCTGATCTGTCACAAGGTCCGATCTTGATTGGTCCGATTCTGAGGTCCGATTAGATGACTGATTAAGGTCCGATCATATTGGTCCGATTGAGGTTGTCTATGAAGTCCGATTTTGAGGTCCGATTGGTATCGGCCGATGCAAGTCTGATTGGGTCTTGGCTGAAATCCAATGTGCCTATGCCGTTTGGAATAGAGCCGGCACAATCAAAGAGTAATTTAACTGTTTTATCCCCTTGTCAATTTCAGGTCAAATTGACTGGCACGCCGCGAACCTGAACGAAGTGCAGGCTGGCACTGGAGTGAAGCAGATCTCCCTGGTCTTCTTGTGTTGACCGCTGAGGATACGACCGCCGATTTTCCGCGTCAACACATTTTTGGCACGCCCGGTGGGACACGAAGATAATATTCTATCATGGACAATCTGACATCGTCCATCACGTTCCAAGATATCGTGCGTCAAGCCATAATTGATCAATCTGGAATATGGATGAACTCTGTACACGATGCAGTTAGAGATATGTTCTTTCATGGTCCAGCTCAACAACAAAACTACATGAGACCATATTATCAATAGCTGAGTTCATCGGCTAATTTAGAGACGCCTGCTTATCATCCATGGGGGATACCTAATCAAGCGACATCTCAATATTTTGCTACGCCACTTTTGGATGTCACATCGGCATAAAGGAATTTATTTAACACCTCCGCTGGATTTGTTTCCCAAAGTATGGCAAGCATCACAACTATTGGCTTCACATACCCTATCATTGGCTCAACCACGGCGGACGGAGTTCCAAGCATCGACTTCAACTAATGGCTTTTCAGTCGCAGTACCATGCCGATTATCAGTTACGTCCGCAGGAAATTTATCAACCACAAGCCATGGATGAACAGTTGATGGTTCAACAGTCACAGCCGGTAGCTCAACAATCTTGGCCCGGGGGGCTGCAGTCACAACCGATAGTTCAGCAATATCGGCCCGGGGGGCTGCAATTTACCCAGCTATTGGCTCGGCCACAACAACGAGAAAGTTATTGGTCGCAAGAATCGGCTTTACAGTAGGAAGCATGTCAGCCGAGAGCATTAAGTCTACAGCCGATTGCTCACCAGCTACATCAACCAATAATTCCTCGATCGATAACCAGTCAGCCTGTTATGATAGAATCACAAGAGCTTGTGCAGGCCGTAAAGATTGACGGAAATCAATGTCTGACCAACATGGTCAAAGAGGATAGCCAAGACAGAGAGTTCGATGAGTCAGGAGATACCGATCATGAAGCACATGTCTCGGCTGATAATTTTGAGAGTGTCAATCAATATAGAGAAGGACATAGCTCTGGAGAAATTCACAAGGAAGAAGTCCCAGCCAATTACAAAGATAGAGAAAGACAGGCTGGCGAGATCGGAAACGGTGCTATCTGTGAACCCATGCATAATACCTACAATGGATCAGTGGCATTAGCTAAGCTTGATGGCCGTATGGTCGATATGTTATTCCTCAAGCCATTAGAAAAAAAAGTAGCCGATGGGCATGTCTCTTGGAATAATTGTTGTCTGCTGCCCAGAAATATTGTCCAGCGGTATCGGCTACTTGGAGTTTATTTTTCCATGGGAGCCAGGTGATCAAAAACTACAGAAATATTGCTCACGAATATCGTCTGGTCAGGATTTATTCTCCATGGGATCCAGGTAGACAAGAGATACATACGTAATACTAAAGGGAATCTGTCGGCCAAAATTAATTGTTCATACACACAAGATTGGCCGATGAGTTGTCGATAGCTGATGGAGGGATAGCTGATTTATTCTTCGGCTACTAAATACTGGACAAGACGATAAAGCATAAATAATGCATCGGCTGTTAATACTTTTCTAATTTGTAGCTAACAGATGATCCAATGACGTCGGCACAAATATGACGCTGAGCATGGCCACGGACAACAACGGCGACAGCATCGCCAACGATGTTGCAGTTGAATTATCGCTGAAAGGAAGAGTTAATCAAGGCCAGGATATTAACAGCAGCACATCTATATATGCGACCTGGAGATATCAGCAATAAATAAAAGCTCCCTGCAGAATAGGATAAATCGGCTGCTTGCTTTAAAGATGGACGATGAAGGAGAGACAGCTGAAATACATAGACCAGGTAGCTCTTCATGTAATACCAGTTGATGAGTCTGATCTGGTATCTGGATATAGCCGATGGAAAGAGAAGGAAAGAAAGAAGGATAGAAGCTACATATACGAGTACATGCATGAGAGTCCAATACAATTAATCATTGGTTTCAACACAAAGCCAAGATGAGTACTTACCCACATGGATGTTCTCTTGAATCGGCCATTGCGTACGTATCTGGATTCACTATACAGAGCTGCTGTCTTACCTCCAAGACGGTCGATGGGCCGGCATAGTTATTTGGCCGATACAGCTACAATCAAGTTCAAACTCAAGGCAACACCGGGTTCCTCTGCAGTTCTACTGAGATGTTTAGGATTTGAAGATTATCTTGACCTCGACAACGTCAGGCTGCCGCCAACGACTATGGCACTCTGAAGATACCATATGCCAAGTCAATACTAAAATTGACAATGCCGCCGTGAGGCTGATAAATCGGCACTACTGACAATGCCGATAACATCGTCTACACCGCGGGCTGCTGTAGATACCTTAGGGAACGGCAGTAATGCCATGCCGATTGCTGACCGGTCAGAGGTAACTTCCAAGAAATAGCAAGAAGGATTAACAAGGGAAGTTCCAAAGGACGTAGCTCCTCGGTGATTCCGCCGATCACTTCGTCCACATCGGCGATTGCGTCCGCATCGGCGATTCCGCCGATCATTTTATCAGCATTGACCCTGGAGTAATAACCGTCAGCAACCCACCATGGCCTGGTTTGCCGCCAGCACGAGGCTACCGGAGGTACCGGATATTATCAACATCACTACTAATGCCGGAGGTACTGCCGCAGTGCTGCGAGGATACTAGGACGAAGGAACGGCACCAGGACGATCAGGATGGTGATGACGCAGAGCTACCGGAGTTAAAAGTTACAAAGACTGAAGTCCAATACAAGCAACTCACGTAACGGTGTGAACAAGCTGATGGGGTTACTTGCTGCACCGACGTTTATCACTCGGCTGAGCTGATGGCCGATGTTTATTATTGAGAAGGAAGGGCTGATGATCACAAGATTGTGTTGCTGCCAATACCGCCGCTACTATTGCCGATACCGCCGCTGCTCATGCCGTTGCTGCCGATGAAGGAACAGTGCTGGAATACCAAGATTCAGAAGAGAAGATTTCAACATCTATGCTAACACGACGTCGGCTCGTCGATCCGAAAACTATGGTATGATCAAGTAAACTTTATTTCTTACTGCAAAATACTTGGGAATTTTATTTTGTGAAAATAAAGCACATAGCTTAGCTCCTCAATGATATGAAATTCCTACCAGAGCCATATGTTGATATCTTCTGAAAACCTTACACATATGCTGCTTGTTTTGTATTGAGCATTGTCAAATTGTTTGTGACCCTTGTGAGATTCGTTTCATGCTTTTAAGATCGAGATCACGTACACTCCACATATTATTCCATTGTTGGGTATGCTAAACTTTAATTTCCAGGTGCATCGATGTCGTTTGGTCTGGATTCACATACTCGACTATTCATATGCTGACTTCTATACTGGAAGTTACGCAAAAAACATGCCTTCCATCCATATAAAAATACTCCGTCCCTTTGACATGACTCTTCAAATTCATTATGCAAAAGGTATGGGCTATGCAAAAAAGAAAAAAAAATTATTATCCATGCTCAAAAGCCTAAGGAAGAGTGATAAAAAATATATATGAAAGATAGCCCATATCTGAAAAGAAAAGTAAAATGAAGAGTCGTGCAAAAAGGAGTTCCACCCAAAAAATTCCACACACATGCACATCTTGATCTGATTGTATGACTTATTTTCTCCACTGGATCCGGTTTTTGACTTTGCAAGATATGCAGTGCAAGTATGCTTCCTTTCTATCTCCTACCCTGAGCTCCACAAAAAAAAAGCAAAGCCTTATTAGAAGTAGGAAGAAAAAGAGACGACACAGTGCCTTGGTGGGGAATAATACACATTGAGCGATCTGAGAGAATCATTTGAGGAGCGAAGTTATGTTTTGATTTGAAAACAAAAACCAAGTTATTTAGCAGGAAAAGTAGAGTTTTCTTGATTATTCATATTGGCTAACATGTTATGATAAAGAAGCTTGAAGAAAGGTATCGGCTATGAAAAGGGCAGTGCTAGAGAAGTCAAGGTGTTGAATCTATAAAGCGAATTGCATCGGCTAGGAGATTGAGACGCTGGATTTACAGAATTTCGAAGCATGAATCCTTCATACTCCGAAACTGGGGGGCTTGTGTTGACACCAGATTTTGACCAAATCCAGAATCAAAAGTATCAGCAAGGATCGCGTATAAAAAGATAGCGTGCATGCAGATGGTGATCAGCAAGTATCCGACGACTGGAGTATATTTCGACAGCAATTCAGGGAATGGTTTCTTCATAGATATTTTGCTAGCCGATTGAGTGCTTAGGAGAAGCTTTGTACTCGTGTGACATGATGTCCAAGAGCTACAATGCCGGCCGTATCGACAAGCATTGAGAATAATCGGCGGGAAACGATCGGCAGGAAAGATTTGGCTGCTAGTATATCGACAGGGGTCACACGCACTGGGCAGCATGTGTGCGGATGATGACCGATTGGTAAGCTGGGCAATCGGCAAAGACAGAGCAGAGAAGGAAAATAATCGGCAGCTGATGCAAGAAGAATCGGCAGCTGGTGCAGGAGAGAAATCGGCGGCAAGGAATCGCCAGGGCTGTGCATTTGAAAGCAATCGGCGAGAAGTTAGCCGATAGAGTCAGATACACATGCCTGGTACAAATGCACGTGCGTCCGTGTATGCATTGGAGAGTTATCAGCACGCAAGCTGATTAATAAAGAGGGCAAAGCACCTATGACAAAGAGCTGGCGTGAAGGCAATGTTGACTAAATTAAAGAAAGAAGATGCAAGCCGATGCCTGTACGTGAAGTTTATTGGAGGAAGGGCGTGTTACCGTATGGAAAGGAGTCTGATGGCTACAATACGCATGCGTGTACGGATGACATCAGCACGGGGGACTGCAATAGAAAGGACTCTACATGATGGAAACTAGAGTCTACGTATCTTATTATTTCCTTTGTTTAGGTTAATAATGTTTAGGCAGGAGTCTGTACCGACTTATGAGTCGCATTCAATTAGGAGTCCTAGTGACCAGGGTATAAATATAAACCCTCGTCCATTGTAAAGAACTATTCTCACAATCAATACAACCTGGCTTCACGCCAAAAACCCTAGGAGTAGTATCTCGACGAAGCTTATCGGTGGACGGGCTGCATCAGTTCTGATCTCCGGCTTACCAGTAAGTTAGTCAATTTATCGAACTAGTATAGGCTTTGAATTGAGGCGTATCGCCCTTTCTCGTTTATACTGTTCGACTGATTTATCTTTGAATAAGCAAGATTGATCTAGATTCCCTACGTCGGAGCTAGATCACTATTGATTATTCAACAGTTGATCGTTTATCGGGTTGCACTTTATGTCTAGATTCCCTATGTCGGAGCTAGATCATCAAGATTAGGCTAGATTCCCTACGTCGGAGCTAGACTCATCTTGGTTATTTAAAGGCAGCTTTTGCGGTTTGTTTGGAGTTGCTAGATTGGTTTAGATCTACGCCATGTGAGTTAATCTACTTCTTCAACGGCTTTGAGCACCGGTCTTGGTCCGATTTAAGCAATATTTATCTTACAGTATCGTTCTAGGTCCGATCCATGCTTTATGGTTTAATCTGGTTGTTCTTTGAATATTGTGTTTGTTTAGATTCCCTACGTCGGAGCTAGATGTTCATAATATGATAAGATTGATCTTTGATTGTCATGCTTGGTTTAGATTCCCTACGTCGGAGCTAGATTCATCTTGATTAGTCAAAGGAAGCTTCGGTTATACCTGATTGCTATTTGAGTGTTAAGTGTGATTTAGATTCCCTACGTCGGAGCTAGGTCTTGCTTGATTATTTGATAGCATACTTTAGAATCAGAACGATCCTGTTAATGTTTTATCTGCTTATTTGCTTAATCTGATTAACACTTGTGCGAGCATCTTGTTTAGTTGACAGGTTGGTGAGTTGAGTTTGATTGTTTAGCTATCTGATCTGATCATAGCTGGAGAAATCTAGATTCCCTACGTCGGAGCTAGATTTCTCTGGAAAGGTTCTGGTCCGATTGGCTGGTTAGATGGTCCGATAAGATAAATCAAACTGGTAACTAGGCAAGATGGACGATGTATCGGCTTACACTTTGATTATTTAATATCTTGTTCAAAGGCACAGCTGATCCGTTACTTTCATATCGGCCATATTTTATGCTTTATTTTATTATTTAAAGGCTGATCTGTCACAAGGTCCGATCTTGATTGGTCTGATTCTGAGGTCCGATTAGATGACTGATTAAGGCCCGATCATATTGGTCCGATTGAGGTTGTCTATGAAGTCCGATTTTGAGGTCCGATTGGTATCGGCCGATGCAAGTCTGATTGGGTCTTGGCTGAAATCCAACGTGCCTATGCCGTTTGGAATAGAGCCGGCACAATCAAAGAGTAATTTAACTGTTTTATCCTCTTGTCAATTTCAGGTCAAATTGACTGGCACGCCGCGAACCTGAACGAAGTGCATGCTGGCACTGGAGTGAAGCAGATCTCCCTAGTCTTCTTGTGTTGACCGCTGAGGATACGACCGCCGATTTTCCGCGTCAACAAGTATAACTTCAACCTCAACAATATGGATTCTATAATTTATTCGCGTATGTAGACAACATTGTTTTCTGTATAACCCAGTCTATAATATGAAATAGCTAGGATATGCATTGCTAGTCCGTTTAGGTGTCAAATGCTAGGATCAGGTAGGATATTTGTTTTGATTCATAGTTTCGACCTCACAACGTTACTTATGTCTTTGAGCCTAAAAGATCATTATGCAATAGTTTTCTTATTGTTCTTTCTAGTTGCCCTCTCTAAAAGGTAAATAATAATTTACTAAACGTATACAATTTGTATCCTCTTTTTCACTAAGATCTATATGTTATTGTCAACATTTAGGTGATTAGGTCCACAGGTTGCTGCATCCACGTCTCTGGGATGAAAATAAACATAAAAAATGGGCATCACGATGAAAAGAAAACGGCAAAGATGAACCTCGCGGGTGCATTTGGTCCATAGTACTACTCCAAAGATTGACTTTGACGTTGTATTTTCTTTCTAAACATAGCTTTCCTTTTTATTATTATTTCTGAGAGAGATCAGAGGGAGAAGCACAAATAAAATACAATGTTTTTTGGCAGATAGTTTTTAGTCTCTGGAGTTGATAAACATATCATAACATTGTTGACATATATATCAGCCAATGGGTGACCTGAGAATAAGTAATGCAGAGTAGAATTTTTGAGTTAACTGAATCAGCTTAGTCACAACAGAGAGATGAGAACTTGAGACGGCAGTATTAAGTAACCCAAGATATATTGTTATAGATTGGGGAGCATGGATGTTATGGCCTACTTGTATAAGAGCAAATCAGAGCTCGAGATTTGTCAACGTACCTCTTGTTTAAATATGATCACTGACAATTAGTGGTGGTCATCAGAAAATTTCCTTATTTTCTAACAAAAAAAATTCAGCATAGATATACTCCACTCACCATTCATGCACCAAATAAATAAATCAATGAAAACACAAAGTATGCTTAGAATTTTAATCCAAGTTAATTGTGATCTTTTCAGAAACAATAATCATTTTTTTGTCAAATACCATTTTTATGCTATTTTACACTATAGGTTTTAGTGTGAGAGAAAATTGCATGTATCTTAATCTGTGTTCCCCGAATCCGGACAGGATGACTTTGAGCAAAACTGGGAGATAATACTATACTAGGTCATTTTTTGGCCGGTTACAATAATCCTAAATCAAATCATGGCGCATTTTTTTAGGAAAAGGATAAACCATGGTGCATGTAAATGTTACAAATAAACTTATAGGGTAAAGTTCCCATTTGCTGTTGTTGATAACGAGTGCAGTCTCTCTCAAGTAATTAAACTACTTGCATAGTTGAGAGAGGAGCAAATTTAATTTACAGGCTTCGGCCAGGCTTGCATTTAGCCCAGGCGGCCTGAGTGAGACGGAGGTCCCGAGTTTTGCGGCTCGCGAGGCCCAAGAAGCGTTCTGGGTCAGGCTTTGGTATTTAGATTGTGGGCCCAAATATCTTCCATCTCTCTCACAGATCAGCTATGGGCCTCCTAAGGCCCCCTTTGGTATAGCTTCATAAAAGAAAAAAGTCCTTTCCACGTCCCTCATGTTTTGCGGTTGTCCGAGTTTCGTCCCTCATGTTTAAAACCAGATGTTTTCCATCCCTAAAGTGTATAAACCGTTCGTGTTGGGTCCCACGGCTGTTTTCTGAGTGGTTTACGTCTACATGGCGATGACGTGGTGACACGTGGACCCAGCATGTCGGCCAAGTCGGAGAGCCGCTTCCCGGTGGCCTCGAGCGCCTCCATGGACGCCCTGAGGCCGGTGAGCCTGACCTTGGGCAGGCTGTCGGGACGGCAGGCGGAGGCGCTGATGTCGGGACGGTGGCTGAGGAAAGAGAGAATCGCCCGCCATCCCCGACGACGCTGCCGCGGCTGCGGAGCCACCACAGCAGGTTCGTCAGCGAGTTAACGTCGTCGTGCCCAGTGAGCGCCCGCGTCTTGGCCAACGCCGCCTCCTTGTCATATACCCCCTCCAGCGCCGTCCTCGCTCACGCCGCAGGTCGAGCGCCACATGGGGGAGACCGGCTCGGCACGCAGGGTCCACGAGTAACTGACCTCGCCCACCAGGTCGCCAAGCACACGGACGACGCGCTCGTCGGAGAGGAGACGCAGAAGAGCACAGTCCGGCGGACGCCCTCCGCGCGGCAGGCCAACATGGCCGACATGCTAGCGCCACGTGTCGCCACGTAGGCATAAACCATCCAGAAAACAGCTGCGGGACCCAATACAAACGGTTTTTACACTTCAGGGATGGAAAACATCCGGTTTTAAACATGAGGGACGAAACTCGGACAACCGCAAAACATGAGGGACGTGGAAAGGACTTTTTCCTTCATAAAATGCTTCAGCTCTAGCTTTTTCTACCAAACACTCAATTTTGAAAACAGCTTCACCCAAGAAGCACACATGAAGCTGCAAAACAGCTTTCATTAAAATAAAAGATCTGAAAAATGGCTTCACTAGCTCCACCTTCTTTTCTAGTTATTAATTGTCTCTAAAATAACTATTTTGCCACTGAGAAACTGTTTTGCCTAACGTTTTTCCAAACGACTTCAACTCCACAAGAAAAACTGCTCCATCGTATAAGTCAGAGCTGCAGCCATTTTTGAGTAGCCGGAGCTCTACCAAATAGGCCTAAGAAAGAGTGCCGTGTCTTGGTTCACATGTCCATTCTTTTTCCTTTTTCAGGTTCTAGAGATGGTCCCTGTCCATTGCATTGCTCAGGAGTCAGGATAAAAACCAGTTTGATGCTAAAAAAGGATAAAAACCAGTTTTACAGTGCCGAACTGCCGATTACATTGTCTTTTTTTTTCTAGCATCGATGTGCAGCATCTACGCAGTACATGAAACATCCATACTATACGTCTATACCAGCACAACCACCATCTCTGCAAAACAAAATGAGAAACAGACTAGTACTCTGCCTTTCGAATTGAAAGGCCCTTGGCTTCAGTGGTCATCCAGCCACAGCTGGTCCAGATTGCTAGCCTTCAGTTTGAGCAGCTTCTCCTCTTGGAGCTTTGAGAAAGCTGGCTGGAAATTAGATAGAATTTACTCGGTTGATATGTAAGCAATCTCTTCCACTTCAACAATGGTGAGCTTCCTAGCTAGCTCTTGTCCAGAAGTTGCGCTCTCTGTCGTTGGAAGCATGGAATGGATCCAATGCGAACCAGATCAGCAAAACTTGCATTAGCTTCAACTTGCAAGAAGCTGCTGCCGTTGATACAAAATGCACGGATCCGGTAGGTAGCACCATGACAAAATTCGACAACCACCTCTCTCCCCTGCAAAAGGACACGGATCGCGCGTAGTCCAATTCGGTGAGCACAAGCCCAGGGCCCAAGCCATTCGCTTCACGAGCTGCGACATGGCGGGCGCCAAGAGCTCATCTCAGAAGCTTCATTCAGATCGCATCGAGCTTCTCGGAGCACGAACTTCACAAAAAAAAAAGAAAGAAAAAGAGAGAGAAGCATTTCATCGAAAACTCTGGCTTCAGAAGACATTACACATTGAGCATGTGCTCTCCACGCTCACTTTACACGGGCGAGATCAGGGCTCTCTCGAGCTCAGTAGTTGTTGCCCCACTTGTAGCGGCGGAACATGTCCTCGGTCTGCGCGTTGCGGAAGGCGCAGCAGCCGACGACGTAGACGAAGATGAGCGCGACGGTGGCGACGAGCAGCGCGACGTTGGCCCTGCGCCACTCGTCCCGCACCGCCCCGGCCACGCCGGCCTTGCAGGAGGCGCAGCCGTAGCAGAGCTGCGCCGGGTCGTTGCTCCACGCCGCGCAGTCCGCGTCCGCCGCCGGGTTCGCCGGGCTCGCCCACGCCGTCGGCCCCACGTACGCGTACCCGCACACCGTCGGCGGCTTGCAGCAACCCGACTGCATTTTTTTACAGGTGGTGTAATCATTCAGAACGAAATTCATTTCAGAAGCTTCCTATGGGACAAAACTGCAGAAGAAAATCAAAAATCAGTGGCTGGCTTCTTGGCTCCAAGCAGCGCCGGCCCACATGGACATGGCACATGCCTCTGCTCTGTGCCCTCACACACTGTCAGTCTGTCATGTCACACACGTCTAGGCATGATGAGCACATTTTACAGATCACTCACCGACGGGGTGTTCAACTGGGTGAAAAAATTTTGGTGAAAATTTTTGCAAGAGAATCTTATCATTTAGAAGTACTAGGCTAATAATAAAACTAATTATAGATCTCGCCTGGAAATCGCGAGACGAATCTAACGATGGTAATTAATCTATGATCAGTAGATGTTTAGCGGATGGTTACTGTAGCATCACTGTTGCAAATCATGGCCTAATTAGGTTCATTAGATTCGTCTCGAAAAGTTACCTGGGTTATGGAATGGGTTTTGTCATTAACACACGTTTACTACTTTATGCATGTAAGATTTCCTTGGAAAAATTTTAGGTAAAAACTTTTTGGGGAATTAAACACCCCCGAGTGCTGGCAATCATCTTCCCACTGTCACTGATGCAACCAGTGCTGCATAATCCAAACACTAGTTTCTTTCTTCAGTGTTGAGACCTCACAAAGATTGTTCCTTGATTCCTCCCCTCTTGGTGCCGGAGCACTATCAGCTGGTACCCACTTTAGAACTCTAGAAAGCAGGCATGAAACTACCAGCCACCTTACTTTACTGGACTCCACAGTCCAGCACACACATTGTTCATCTTAGAAGTATATATATATATGTAAAGTTAACACATGTAGGTTATACTACCACTTAATGATGCACTAATGTACCCTAACAAAAGTGGTTAATCGGTGAAAGCCCTAGGTAAATAAAAAACCATGAGCAACAGTTACCTCGATTGGTGAGAGGCGTGTCATGTAGAACTGCTCGGGCACGATGAAGGAGCTATCCACGGCGAGCTTCGCGCATGTACCTGAGCCCGCGACGCAGGCCCGGATGCCCTCCCACCGCGCGGGGTCGCCGGCGACGTACCGTCGCAGCCAGGGGGAGTACCCGTCGAGGCGGTAGTCGTCGTAGGCGCGGCCGAGGACCGGGTAGGCGCCCGAGCCGTGCGCGGCGGCGAAGGCGAAGACGAGCAGCGCGAGGAGGAGCGTGACGAGCGCCGCCATGGCGAAGAGGTAGCAGGCCAGGAGGCCCCTGCGGTTCCAGTAGGCGCCCGCGAAGCCCGCGAGCGCGACGAGCAGGAGCAGCGCGCCGAGGACGGCGACGGGCCAGCGCGCCAGGCGCGCGCAGTCCTCGCCGCCATGGCGGGAGGCCAGCCACACCCCCGTGGCCGCGATGGGCACCGTGCAGAGGAGCACCAGGAAGTTTATGCACGCCGTGAGGTTGTTGCTCAGCGCCATGGTGGTTCGGGGATTGGGGATCGGCCGGATGGAGCTGGAAGAGAGAGAGAGAGAGTTGGAGTGAGTAGTGAGTGTGAAAAGGAGGAAGAAAGGGAGTGTGTGAGAGAGAGGAAGAAGTCCTTTTTCCTTTGGGGCCTGTTTAATTCGTGTGAAAGAGTAAAAAATGTATGTATTGGATTGCGTGTACAGAGAGAAGAAATAAACTGACACGGTTCTCGATGTAGTACGAGGTAGGAAAGTGACGTGAATTAAACAGGGCCTTGGTGAGAATTGTTGCTGTGGCTCTGCAGGTGGGGAAGGGGGGCAGGACGAAGGACTTTGGAAAGGTTTAGGAGAAGGAAAGATCCTAAGGTTTTGATGGAATTGTGTATTGTGCATGGAAGATTGTAGCCGGCTCTGCAGCAGCTTCGATCTCCGGCGAGTGGATGACGGAATTTACAAGCACAGTGCAACGCGTGCCGTATTTGTTTACTAGTCAAAGTACCTGTTTTTGCCGGTAGAACTGGAGAAGGTGACAACTGCTCTCCCCGGAGGCCGATTCAGTCAGTCAGGAGGTCAGTCAACGCAGAGGGAATCACTGCAGCGGTGCAGCCGGTCAGGGGCACAGCCGCCAGCCACGTGAAGTCGGGAGCCGGCCGACGAGCAGCGGCGGCGGCGGCGGGCTTTGGTCACCACCCCCTCGTCGTGGTCTCGCTCGCCGGATGGATCGAAGCTCATCTGCGCATGGGCAGCAGCGGCTTCCTCTGACCGCTCCCGGATTCTGTGCTGCCGTGGCGTGGGCGCGTGTGTCGCGTCGTCGCCCTGCCGCGTGCCGCCGTGCCCGCGTGCACCAGCAGCAGCGGGTGCGCCGCCGCCCGCCGCTGCGACGCGCGCCTCCGTGGCTCCGTCCAATGACGTTCGCACCGCATCGCCCCTGCCCCCTGGGCGGTCTCGGGTGACGGAGCCGACGGGCGACGGACTAAATCTGCCACTGCCACGCACGCGCGTGCCACGCCTCTCCTCCCTCGCCGCCGCCGATGGCGCGCCCTGGCAGGCCAGACAGGGCCGGGCCCCAATGCTTGCTGCTGGTGCTGGTCGGCGACAACAGTCGAAGTACTAGGCCGGGAACAAGCCAAATCCGCGCGTCAGCCCGTGTGCGCCGGCCCGCTGGCCTCAGGAGGCGGTGTGCGAGGCGCGATGCTGCTGTGAGCCTGTGACTCTTGAGTGTGTTTCGCTTGCGGCTGGGCTTGTTTGTTTCGCTGAGACCTGTTGCCCACTCCACCTCGCCTGCCCACCTGGGCCTAATTAAGCTCACTGGCCTGCTGGACATATGAATTCTGTAGTCTTCAAGATCTAGCTTGTGCTTTTCAACTTTTTTTTTGAGCATTTGTGCTTTTCAACTTGGAAGTGGTGTGGCTAGATGTCTGTGTTGGTATATATTGTCCTGTGTTAATGTCCAGATCTTGTTGAACTAAGTGCTTGTTTAGTTCGTGAAAGTTGGCAAATTTAAAACTAGTTTGCAAAGTCTCAAAGTTTGCAAACTTGTGGAACCAAAAGTTTTGCAACTTTGCAAACTAGGTCTCGTTTAGTTCGCGAAAGTTGCCAAAGTTGCATTGGGAAGCGTGTCACGAGATAAGGGGCACGTTTTTCAATGTGTTACTTTTGCAACTTTGCAAACTAGTTTTGTAACTGTTGACGACCAAAATTGGCACAAGGCTGGTTGGGCACCAGAAACCGGTGACACCGGATTCTGGAACCGGTGGCACCGGTTTTCTACTGTAGCCATTCTGGCAACAGGAACCGGTGGAACCGGTTTTCTCCGAGTCCTAGTAGAATTGGATTTTTTTATGGGCCCGAGTTGTAATAGGGCTTTCCTTGCGGGGCAAGACCTCCCCACCCTATAAATATAAAGGGCCACGGCTGATTGAGGGTTTATCCAATCGATCAAATACAAGTATCTTTACTTTTTATCCCTTCCAAACCCTAACTTTTCCAACCCCTCCTGCTGTTCGTGCTTCGTCTCTACGGGGTTTGACGGCGTTCTGAGTGGCCTGCCGACCTCAGAACAACCCTAGGCGCGCCAGCCCTGACGGGGTCCCTCCCGGGCTGACGTTCATAGGTCTTTGCAGCGAACCCTAGAAATCCGGTGGTACCGGATTCATAAAACCGGTGATACCGGTTTTCCCAGGGACATTGCTGGTGTTCGATCTGTTGCGGATCCGCGCGAGCTAGCGCATATCTCGGTGTGTTGACCAAGAAAAAGCGTCAACACATTTTTGGCGACTCCGCTGGGGAAAGAGATCTTGGTTTATATAACCGGTCTACCTAACCCTAGCCAGATGGGCTCTATTTCAGATCTGGACAAAGACAACATCGTTGCGCCCTCCATGGAGGAGCTCAGCGAAGAGGAGCGTCAGAAGTTTGAAGCAGCCCAAGAATTTTTCAAGAATCAATTTTTGATGGGGCTGAAGAAAGATCGCCAGGGCACAATATCAAGAACACAAGATTTTGTGATGCCCGCATTCAAGATTGATAATCGAAAGGTTGAGGTAATACCCACTGTAAGCAATTCACCATCTACTCCGATTGATCAACCTGTGGTTACTTTTGATTCTGTGCAAAAAAATTAGATTTTTTATCTGCACTATCAACAAGGATGGATCGATTAGAAAAGGGGAATTGTGTTAGTAATATTATTCCTTATGATATTCCTCATATTGAGCAACATGAGAAACTTCAGACTAGTTCATCGGCTGTACTAGAGGAATTTCCTGAAAATTTACAGTATAATATGCCGATAAACCTTTTCTCCAGAGCAAACAGTGCCAAAATCAGTTCAATTGCCGGATACAGCAAAACCGGTATCACCGGTTCTTGAAACCGGTACCACCGGTTTTTGGATGGCATCTCCTGGACAGTCTGAAACAATGCATTGTGCACCATTAAATTATATGTCTCATGTTACTCAGTCAGTACCATATGTTGCTACAATGCATCAAGAATTAAAGTTGGCAGATTTAACATCGGTTAGACAGCAAGAGAATGAATCTGTTTATGAATATATTAGGAGATTCAAAGAAATAAAAAACCGTTGTTATAATTTGTCAATTTCTGATAAAGATCTTGCTCGTATTGCTGTTGATGGTTTGAGATCTATCATTAAAGACAAACTTGAAAGCTTTGGTTGTCTTTCAATCAATCAAGTTTTAGTAAGGGCATGTTGCATAGAATTGCAAATCAACAAAGAAGCTTTTAGAACTCATCAGTCTAGTTTACATGTGAAAAATAATAGTTTGGACGATGGGAGAAAAGGTGATTATGTTGCTGAATTAGTTTGGCCTTCAGAAGATAAAGCATATACATGTCCATCTCTTAAGCTGATTCCTAAGGATCGGCAAGAACAAATGCGATTTAGTTTTGATGTTTTTAAATGTGATTGGATATTTGATGAATTATTAAAACATGGGAACATCAAGATGTCTCACACTATACCTCCACCTGAAGAATTGAAAGGGCATGCATATTGTAAATTTTATAATTCTTTTTTGCATGCTACGATTGATTGCAATATTTTCTATCGGCAAGTGCAATCGGCAATAAATCAAGGACGATTAGATTATCATGAGATGCCAGCGGATAATGTTTCTCTTTCTGTTAACACCGTTGATGTACAGCAACCCAAGGTTTTGGTTCGGCCACATCAAGCTAAATCAACCAAGGGGAAAATGTCATCATCGGTGAGGAGAAGCCCAAAAATTTGAAAGGGAAACAGGTGATCAGAGAAGTAGTGTCTGAAAAGACTCCTGATGGTAGAGAGATCTTCAAGATTACTGCAAGAACTTCTGAACTCGGGGGGGCAAGTATCCTCGCAAAAGCCGTTTGAGTCTGCTGTGCAGACAAAACCAGTACCACCGGTTTTGGGCAGCACTATTCCAAAGCGGTTAAACCAAGGCGCCCCGAGATTGGAATTTCAAAAGTGGACTTGGAAAAAGATCAGGGGAGATGTGGAAAGAAGAAATTAACCTTTGATGAGTTATTATCCAAGTATGGGAATCAAAAGGCCGTTACTAGTGATCGACCGGTAAAAAAAGGAACATGGTCACCTATGTGTCATGAGAGACATGCTTTATCTCAGAAGGGAGCTACAAGGCAGCAGGGTGATTTGTCAAATTGCATCCTCTTCATAACTCACATCAAGACATGTCATGGATTCCTCCAACCTCTTCTAATTTTTCATATCCGGCATGTGATTTTAACAATATGTGGTGGCAATACTATCCTATGTTGTATTCACCTTTCTATACAGGATGTGATGCATTTAATAAGCCAATTTATGATGAGATGTTATATTCTACACGTGACCATTTGACATCTTGTCAATCAGGTCAAGGCCAGCAAAGCAAATCCGGTGGCACCAGATTGTCAAATCGGTTGCACCGGTTTTCCCAGGGAAAACAGGCAGCTCCTTCAAAACAGGTTTATCGTATCAAGAAGAAGGAAGGAGAGTTGCAGAACATAGAAGATGGCCTAGAAAAGGCGACCGATAATGATGTCACACAGATTGAGGACGTTGATGTGATTTCAAAGGACGACGGTAAAAGACCAATTATAATTGATGATAAGATTGAAACGTCAGTCCAAGAGAATGTTGCTACTGTTCATGGTGAGAATAATAAAATTGATAATAATACTTCTAAATATTTCTTGCCAAGATGGTGTCCTCTAGGTTTAACTCGCACACAAAAGAGGAAATTGCAGCGACTTCGATTTCAGAAGAATAGGGAGAAGGAATTGGAGAAACAGAAGAATGAAAATTTGAACAAAGATAGACCAATGATTTCTCAGAAGGAGTGGAAGATCAAGACTGGTATTTGCTCAGCAGCAAAACCGGTGGAACCGGATTCAAACCCGGTAGCACCGGTTTCCACGTCAGCAGAGGAGGATCTGGTTAACACAGTGCAGGTTCCTCTAATTCCTAATATTATTTCTCCTGGTTCAATTCATTGCAATAAAAAATTGTCATCGGACTCCCAGAATAAGGACGATGAACAATTTTTGGATTATGAGCTATCCTCTGAACGTATGAATAGTAATCTTGATGTAGTACACTTGCCTTCGGAGGAGGAGATAGCTTATTTTGATTTTGGATCACAAGAAGCTATTTTTCAGAAACCCAAAGATAATGATGATCATCTGAAAACTTTATATATGAAGGGTTATATCAAAGGAAGATCAATTTCTCGAATGTTAGTTGACAGTGGAGCAATTGTTAATTTGATGCCTTATATTTTATTCAAGAAATTGGGATGTTCAGATGATGAGTTGATCCAAACCGATATGGCTTTAGCTGGAGTGGGAGGAGATGATCCTATAAGTACTAAAGGAATTATTTCTATAGATCTCACCATTGGAATCAAGACATTGGTCGTCGCATTCTTCGTCGTGGAGACCCAAGGTAAATTTAGTTTGATTTTGGGACGTGATTGGATACATGCGAACCAGATGTGTGCCTTCTAGCTTGCATCAATTCTTGATACAATGGATAGACGATAAGCTAGAGATTGTACATGGTGATACATCGGCTTATGTTATAGCTGATGGTTCTATTAAAGGTGTGCATGGTGACTTTAAGTGCTTGATAGGTGTAGACGTTTCACATTGTGGGTTTATAAGGTCTACATGAGATGGTTTTATTCTTTGTCACAGTAAAGCCGATTGAAGATTTTGCAAGAGATGACCGATATTTTGTGATATCGCTCTTAGAATAAAAGGCCAATGGATTTTGTTTAAACATCGCCCTCAGGAGTATTTTCTTGTGCCAAAATGTTTTCTGGTACGCAAGCTTTACCAAAAAACAGGGGGCATATGTTGACGACCAAAATTGGCACAAGGCTGGTTGGGCACCAGAAACCGGTGACACCGGATTCTGGAACCGGTGGCACCGGTTTCCTACTGTAGCCATTCTGGCAACAGGAACCGGTGGAACCGGATTTGGAAACCGGTGGAACCGGTTTTCTCCGAATCCTAGTAGAATTGGATTCTTTTGTGGGTCCGAGTTGTAATAGGGCTTTCCTTGCGGGGCAAGACCTCTCCACCCTATAAATACAAAGGGCCACGACCGATTGAGCGTTTATCCAATTGATCAAATACAAGTATCTTTACTTTTTATCCCTTCCAAACCCTAACTTTTCCAACCCCTCCTGCTGTTCGTGCTTCGTCTCTACGGCGTTTGACGGCGTTCTGAGTGGCCTGCCGACCTCAGAACAACCCTAGGCGCGCCAGCCCTGACGGGGTCCCTCCCGGGCTGACGTTCATAGGTCTTTGCAGCGAACCCTAGAAATCCGGTGGTACCGGATTCATAAAACCGGTGATACCGGTTTTCCCAGGGACATTGCTGGTGTTCGATCCGTTGCGGATTCGCGCGAGCTAGCGCATATCTCGGTGTGTTGACCAAGAAAAAACGTCAACAGTAACAAATTCACCAACTAGTTGAAAGGGGTGTTTAGTTTCAAAGTTACAAATTTGCAAACTAATTTTGCAACTTTCACCGACTAAACATGCCCTAAGTATTTGTAACTGGTACAAGTTCTTTGTCCACTATGTTTCTTGCCTTGTTGGAAAAAGTTAATATTTGTCACTATGTGCAGTTTTTTATGGCAGCAAATGATTGACGAAGCTGATGGTGTTGTGTTTCTAGTAATTTATTTCTCTTCAGTGTTTGCTTCAATGCGACTTATTCTGTATTTTCACGTGACTCTGCTGTCCTGATGTTTTTTAATATACTTTGTGTGTTATTCTTTTTCTTGTATTGCCTAGCAGTATTAATTATCTGTATGAAATATGCAGATTAATTCCTGGCCTTTTGATGTGTATCTAAGGGTTCAGGAAATCGTGTGATAGTTGGTCCTGTATCACACGGATTCTTTTCTGCATAGATTGAGGTGAAGCAAACAGAAAAATTACTCGGGTGATCAGATCTCCAGAATTTCTTGGGTGACGTATAGACATATCCCCTTGTCAAGAGAGCATCTTCAAAGAGCCTAGTTAAATCTTACTTTCCATGTTCTGATTTAGCTATCCATTTAGCCAAAATTCTCTCTATATAATTTGGTAAACTCCAACAGACTAGCTAAACCAGTCTTCATATTCATCCTGGCCCACTCGTGGCGTCATCCTCGAGCTCGTGGGCTCGCAGGGAGGCACGCGAGGAGGGGATGGTGAGGGCGACGCGCTTTGTATAGATGCCGAGCGCGGTGGCTGGGATACCAAGAGGGATAGCGAGGGGAGCAATTTGGAGAGGCCGTTGGATGCTGATTTTTAAGGAAATTTATCTATTTTTACCTATCCAACTTCTTTTACGAAGGTTCTTGGAGACGCTCTTAGAGTCTATAGTAGTAGAGTGCCCAAACAACACTCTCAATAAAGTGGTTTTAGGTGTGCTAAAATATAAAGTGGTTTTCGGTGTGCGAAAAAATGGTTTTAGAAACTGAGACAAAAAGAACACAGCTCGAATACAAGTCTCATCCTAGTGTTCGTTCGAAAAAAAAGTCTCATCCTAGTGCCAATTCATCTGCACACTAAATACTCGCCCTATTTTGCCCAAGATGTCTGTTGACCCCTTCACACTCCCAATCCCAGTCAAACCGTGCCATTTTTTCGATTTCCACGTTGGCCCTCCTCCACTTGCGCCAACTTATTTCAGTCACGGTAGCAAAGAGGGCCTTCCGCAGCTTGTAGGGCTCCACTGCCACCATCCATCCAAGGAGGGTGAGTGTAGGCATTGCTGCAGACCGTTGTTTCTAGAGATCCCTGACCAATGTCGACGGCATGGGTTCCCCACCACCACGGCGTGATCTTCATCCATGTCACAGTCTCCCTCCCTTCCGTCGAGGTGCAGTTTCGCTTCAATCGAAAGAGATGAATTTTTTGTTTCAGATGGTTGTGAAAGAGCATCTAGCACCGTAGAAGTTTTTGGTGATAATTACAATCACACTTAAGGGACTAATGTGGTTTATTGAGACATGGACAATTTTATGAATCTATATAACCTATATAGATGCACGCCCTAAGAGTCATTAACTCTATTTCTCTCAACATGCAAGCTATCCACATCATATAGGAACCCACTATATCAGACGCCACATCACCACTCACTAGGACCATCTATTTATGTCTCCCACCAATTTTCTGTGACTAATAGCATTTATGCATGTAATTTATTAGTCTTTGCGAATTGTGAGTACCACACTACAAAACGAAATTCCCATGGTAGAAATACATGGAGGATCAATCATTTAAGAGGCATCCTTTCTAAACAAAATGGACATGTTTTCATTTATAATATCGTTTGCAAAAGAATGTTGCCATCCAATCACCTTAGTGTTTCTACTTTCAAATTTCACCTTAAAACTTTGTTTAAGAAATTCCCGCAGCAACGCGTGGGGTATCACCTAGTATAAGTTACTCATGTGTCATTGATGACCCTGCCCTCACCCCTAAAAAAAGAAGAATGGAGGTTTCCGGGCTCAAAGGAGGATTTATTTTTTTTCTTTTTTGAAATTGAGTATAAGAACCTTGTACTAGCAAGGGACACATGATTGATTAGTTTGCATGTGCCAAAGTACTCAAAGGTTTCATTAACAAACATTAATAGGTGTATTCATAACACCTATACTGGGCTGAAACTGTGAAGTGTCGGATGGTCCGACACAGTGCTAGCTTTTTTGGAGGTTCCTCTACCCTCCGGCCGAGGGTTTCCTGATTTCCGTCAGATGGTCTGACAAGTATGCACAAAACCAGCACGAACCCTAGAGGCGTCGGATGGTGCGACAATCACATTGACAGCACACAACGGCTAGTTCAAGAGAGGTCAGCTATTTTTGTAACCCTTCACCTCCTACATTCATGGCTGCTAACCTAACCTTAGATAAACACCATCTTGAGCATTTGCTCCACTCCCATAACCTTATAAGCTAATCCTTGAGAGACTTGAGAAGAGGATTGAGTGAGTTCTTGGATTTGGGTGTGTGAGCTTCAACTCCAACTCTTGAGAATTTGAAGCACCTTCTGTCGTCGATTCGTGTTTGTTACTTTTGGAGCTTTGCTTAGTCGGTTAGGTGTGGCCGTTGAGCATCAACCTTGTGTGGATAGCCCCGGCAAGTATACAGTGTCCTAAGGTATTTGTCGAAAAAAACCATGATCTCTACCCCTATTAATCTAGAGCAAATTCCTTGTATGCCATAAAAAAATTAGAGCCATTCCCTCTATGCCATTGAAAATATAGCCATTTCCTCTATGCCGTCAGTTGTAATTTCCCATTCCCTCTGTGCCATTGATGTCATTGTACAGTTACTTAGACTGTTAAATAGCAATGAAAAGACCAATTTACCCCTAGATAAGGAAGCAATAATCTATTTGATCCCTTTATGCCCTTTATGCCATCACACTCAAGAATACACAGTAAGCAACATAGAGCAATATTATATTCATACACAGTACATGTATAAGCAACATAGTTCAATATTATATTAATACCCACATAGATAAGCCATACACAGGCAATTCATTGATGTCCATATAAGCATCATTGTTGTCCATACAAGCAACCATACAAGCAGCCATTAGTGCACATCCAAGCATCATTGCCATCAGCTATTGCTGTCCATACAAGCAGCAATACAAAAGTAACAACTAAAATAGTTCACATGAGCCTAGCGCAACCACAGTACATTGGTTTCACAAAAACCAATCGAAATATGAAGTGTCACATAACATCATCTAGAAGTTCAAGTCTAGAAGGGCAAGCTGTCTTTTGCTTCTAGTATGTGAGGCAGGGCTATGCTTTTGAAGGGTTCTACTTCTAGTACCCATTGCTGGACTATCATGAGGCACTAAATTTTGTTTCTTCTTTTTCTTTCCTACTGCCTTTGCCTTTCTTTTAGGTTCCTTTGCCTTGCCTTTAGGTTTCTTCTGTTCTTTAGGATTGGAAGTGGTCGGTGGTGGTGTAGTTTCATGTGAAGGTAGCCACGAGTACTCGATGGAAAGTGGCTCAGGTTGGTTTGAGCCACTTCCAGACCTGCACATCAATTTTATACATGAGGAGAAACACCAAGTATTATATGATCAAAATAATGTGCAAGCAATGAATATTGAAAATGTACCTGAAGGAGTTCCCAGAACCCAAGCTAACTGAGGCGCTTTGGCTGAAATCAAGTATGACATGATGAAAATGCATTGGCTAAAATCAAAATATTAAAAAAATCTAAAAGTAAATGTACAGATGCATACCTAGTAGGAAAATGCATTGTTTTTGGTGCTGCACCAACAGGTACAATGCTTCTCTCACATGATGGTTCAATGGTTTTCTTCCTTTTCTTTGGTGGACCCCTGTTTTGCATGAACATAAATAAGATATCATGGAGAAGCAATCAAAATTAATAACAAGTGGAATGATAGATAGACTACAATGCTTACATTTCAGCTAGCAAAGCCACTTTGTCATCGGGATCACCATCCTTACAGTTATACCAACGATGGCCATATCCCTTACAAACTCTACACTGATGTTTACCCTTTGGTCTTGATGTGCTGCCACCTGCCTCTGTACACCCTTTGAACCTCTCATTCTTTCTTCTACCAACTGTAGATTTTAGGAGAGGTGGATGCATGAAGAAATTATGGTCAGATTCTGGCCATTGTGCCTTGTCAGGCGTAGCAGGGATTTCAGCCTCATATGCAGCTCTAAATTTCTCAACTGAGTAATACATGGCTACATATCTCTCCAAAGGTTTCCCAAGAAATGTGATAAATGCAATGGCATGTTTGCAAGGAATGCTCGAGACTTCTCATTTTCTGCAAGAACAAGTTCTTTCTTTTAGGTTCACTACACATTTGTAGCCACTACCACCCTTCATAGACACCTCTCCAAGAATATCTGAGCTTCGTTGTACATCCATATCCAAATTTCTGCTTTGCTCCCTTAAATCCTTGATGATGTGTGGCAAAATGATCCCTTCCATCTTTTTTGATACATCCCTTCTAATATCCCGCTTATTCATAATAAGTTGCTTGATCAAGTCCATAAAGTCATCCAAATTCAAGCCCTTGTACTTCTTTATCCAATTGTTGAAGTACTCAGCTAAGTTGTTTGTGACATAGTCAACTTTACAATATGTCCAAAATTGGCTTCTTGCCTAAATCTTAGTATGATGCTGCCTTATGAAATCCATTGCTTCTGGATTAGCTTCATCTATTGCTTTCCAATGCTTCTCAAAGAAGTATGGGCTCCATGAATATGCTGCTGCCCATAAGTGTTCTTCAAATATCTTCCCACTAAACTTTTTCTTGAAGTTCATCACCAAATGTAACATGCATTCCCTATGTTCAACAGTTGGGAAGACTTTCTGAACTCCTGCCATCACTCCCTGCCCAGCATCTGTACATATAGCTAAGCCTGGTGGTGATCCAATGGCATCTCTAAGCCTTTGCATAAACCAGATCCAGTTATCATTTGTTTCAGAGTCAATTACTCCAATAGCCACTGGATACATCCAATTGTGCCCATCTACAGCTATTGCACAAGCCAGCTGTCCTCTAAACCTTCCAGTCAAAAATGTGCTATCTATTGCCAAGTTTGGTCTACATCCTTTGAGAAAACCATCTATGCAAGGTTTCATTGCAAAAAACAACCTATTGAATCTGATTTTCTCATCAATTTTGTGATGATCAATTACTACAAAGCTGCCAGGACAGCACCTCTCTACCTCTGCCTTAAACCTAAATAGGTTATTAAAGCTGTCATCCCAACTACCAAATAATTGTGTGTGTGCCAATTCCTTACCTGCATAGACTCTCCTGTAGGGCACATCTACCTTGTGCTTGTCCTTTATCCTCCTCTGTAATTCTTTAGCTCTCAAATTTGATTCCTCCATCAACCAATCCTTCACTTGTTCACACACACAAAATTTTGTTGCATTCTTTACAAGCTTGCTTCTTCTAGCACTAGAACATGTATGTTGACGTGGGTTCTTCTTCACCTACCATGATACAAGTAAGATTATCAAATATTGCAAATTAACACTAGGGGGGAAAGAACAAGAACTAATAGTGCAAAACTAATAGGTAACCTTAACTGTTTTGTCATCCTTGTATGTAGAAGCATGTAACCTCTAATTGCAACCCTTCTTCTTCCTTCTTTGCACAATAAGCCCTCAATCTTCCTGGGTCACTCTTCTTAGTGTTAAACTCAAATTCATGTTTGATAGCATGTTGAGAAAGAGCCAACTTAAACTGATCCATGTTGGGATATAGGCTGCCTACACTCATTGGAGGGTCATCTCGGTCGTATGCTACAATTGGAATAGGTGGCAAAGGGTCTTTCCCAATTAAGCCATCCTCTTCCTCGTACTCCTCGTATTCAGAATTAGAATTAGCAGACTCACTTTGCTCACCCACATGTGTTTTATGAGGAGATAAGTACATGCCTTCATTATCAACACCCACATGCTCATTTTGTGGTTGAGGATTTGCCAGAATTTCATCACCATTAGGTTCATCAATAGGTTCATTTGTGCTAGGTTTAGTGGGCTGGCTTGTTGATGGCTTAGTATATTGGCTGGATTGGCTTGCTGCAGCTAGAGAAGGGCAAGGTATAGATGGGGTGCATGGGATAGCAAGAAACTCTGAATTTTCTGGAGTGTACCACTCAGGGATTAGACACTGCATCTGTGGGTTCAAAGTATGTAATTGTCATGCGAACTACCTTGTTATCATCATGTTTGCTAAACATTTCTAGTAGTTCTTGATCAATTGTCACTTGTGCAAAGCATTTATTGACATCATTATAGTAAAACACATGCACTACTTCCTTGTATCCATGAGGGTACTGATCTACAATTTCTCTGACGTGGTCTTTGAAATTGCATAGATCAGAATCAACTACCTTGCTGAAGCTAAAGCATGAAAACTCCTTCCTACACTTTTTAGGATTTCCACCAAGTCTGATTTCCAGCAAGAAACTTGATTTGGGATCCATCCTATTAAAGAACGGCCCATCAAAACTAATCGTTCCTAGTTGCAATTCATACAATGAAGCATGATACAAGGAGAAGGAGAAGAAAAATTACTAACCCTGTAGGAAGCCAAGAACTATCCTGATTCTTCTGCCTTTGCATCCCCATCTCTCATGCTTCCGCGGAGCTCGCTCGGGCTGGTGTTCCCCGTCGCGAGCAGAGCTTACGGGCCTAGGTGGCCGCGCGTGAGGGCCCGCGGGATCCGCGCGTCCCACGCCGCATCGCGTGTGACGGAGCGCGGGATCCAACGCCGCGTCGCGAGATGCCGCCCGACCACGTGCGCGAGGGAGTGGTGGACCCACATGAGACGCAACACGAGAGGGTGGCCGGATTCGCTCGCGGGTGGAGGGTCGCCGTCATCTACGCTAGGGTTGGAAAGAGAAGGATTGTATTTGGGGGTGAAGAGATCTATTTGGGAACGAATAAGATTGACCGATTGATTTTAACGGCGTCACCTGTTGATGCTCCTTAGCGACACCTTTTTACCCCTATTTATCTTCAATAATGGCATGAATTTGATATCTAAACTATTCATCATACTCTATAACCGGGACATTTTCATATATGCATGTGTTTTTGGAGGATTTCTGTTTACGCAGGTTTTTGGGCTAAATTAGAGCACAAATGGACAAGGCTTGTGACCAAGAACAACACGGTAAAAGATGGTGGCCAGAGGCCCGAGGAGAAGGCCGGGCCAACCGGCCCCACATGGCCTAGGCCGGCCGGCCCAAGGTGTTTCAAGCCCCATTCGTGCTCATCTTCGGTGAACCATTCTCCAAGAATATTTGAAAGGCAAGTGCTTCAAGATAAGATCAAGTGACTTCGGGATCAAAGTAAATCAAATGGAGAATTTGGAAGGTTATCTACTTTCCATTCTTATCTCGAAGATATATCGAAGCAAATGACGTCAAGGGCACACATGCATAGAGGGAACAACTGCTGAAGCTTCCAGAAGACTTGGGGAGAAAGATGGGGACAAGGCGGCCAGGAAAGAGGCCAGGTCGGCCGGCCCAGGCCCTTCCTGTGGCGCCTCGCCCTCCCCTTCAACCTAGGGTTTCCCAGGGCTATAAATACACCCTGTGCCATCTGTCACGGAGCATACGCATTCGCCATCTGACACCGAGGAGCAGAGAAGCTAGAGGGACACCTTTCGGAGAGCTGAGGGTCGTGCTAGTTGTCTAGGGTTCTGCCCTAGCTGATGTGGAACCCTGCGAGGAAGACCACGTCGGAGTTCTGGAGCTAGGATCATCAAGATAAAGGTAGGATCCCGGTGGTGATCTTGTGATATACTATTATTCATGGTGAAGGTATTTGTGTTTCTGAATCTTAAGCGATCAAATGCCTCTTTCTATGATTTCGTTCTCTCTTGGTTTTGCTTCTTCTCCAATCTATTCTCGAGATAGATTGCTTGGGGTGTTCTTGTAGCCATGGTGGCTAGAGGTTCATACCGGATCTACCAAGTAGTTCGACACGTTCACTTGTGAACATGCCCTTAAGTTACCCACGCCGATAGGGAGCACCGTGACAGGGTGTGATCCCGTATAAGGTGGGGCTTTTGGGAGTTTGACCGAAGGTCATGATTTAAAGATGCTTCTTATTGAGATTCACATCTATCTTACTTCACTCTATTTGGCTCAGAGTTACAACATATGCATGATCTAGGCGATCTAGATTGGTTATCTCTAACTCTCTCTTGCTACCTCTGGTGTTTGGTGTTTACTAGATTAGATTCGTTTTGCAACCCTCTTCAAGTCAAAGGATTTTTATGCTAGTTAGATTGTTTCTTATGTCTTTAGTTCCATGGATTGATAAACCTTGGGGGAGTACTTTGAGGGAAGAGCTACAACTGATCCGTGCGCTTGCGGTTCACGATTGACGTGTCTAAGGGCCGTTAACATCACCACATGTTACAACACAAGATCTAACGGTAATGGTACAGAGGGAATGGGAAATTACAACTGATGGCATAGAGGGAATGACTATATTTTCAATGGCATAGAGGGAATGGCTATAATTTTTGATGGCGTACAGGGAATTTGCTCATTAATCTACCACTTCATTCATTGCTACATCTACACAACCAAATCCCCCTAATGAGATGCCTTCCTTCGGTTCACACCTACTAATGTACCCAGAAATCCAACATTGCCGAAATAGACCGTTAGATTCTCTTCTCGCGTCCTCTTCTCTCACATCACTCAAATCCAATGGTTTACCTTATTTGGTTAGTCCCGTGCATGGAGCGCTTCGCTCTTCTGCGCCCCACCTCCACAACCCCGTCCCCGCCACATCCCGGCTCTCCCTAACCCTACCCGTCACAGCCAGTTTCCTTCTTCGAGGAGGCACCTTGTTCCTTGTGAATACTCCATTTAAATTCATCTTTATTTCTTTCCTAGAGGATCATGTGACAAGATCTTTTTGCATCTCTCTTTTAAAATTTCAAATGTTTCTCAATCTGTTAATAATCTTTACTCCTAGGAAAATTAGAATAATTGTTGTCATATTTAGCAAACTTAAGAGTAAGTGAATTACAAAAGTTCAACTGAACCGGAAGTCATTCTCTAAAAGATTTTTATTTACATGCAATGTAGTAAAGGCATTGCAAAATGTGCTAATAGGGTGATGCAACCTTTTGTACATGAAAATAGAGATAGAGAAAATGACATATGTAAATAGCTCTCTGTGTTATGGACTATCTACTGTTAATTGCATTAAAATGTTGATGTCTTCTTGATCTCTGTATCTTCACTCAAAGAGTCACTGGATGGAGCTGTTAAGGCCTGGTCTGTCTTCTGTCATGATTGATTGCTATCTTTTCTCTGGTTTTCCCTAGGACTATTGGTTGTAATCTGGCTACATACATCCGAATTTGGTCTCTCGCAGACTTAAGAATTGGCTTGATTCCCTATTAATAGAGGAGACACTGAATGATCTGCATATCTTGTAGACTTATTTCTCTATTAAGTGAGTTCATAATGTAATTTAATTTCTCAAGTAATAGATTATGTTTTGTGGATCATTTTACAGGCAAAGGAGACACGAAGCACAAGCTAAGAAGTCGAAATTAGTAGATCCAAAAAGCGAGACCAAAGGTTCATCGTCTACACCTCAAGAAACTCCACCGCCAAGTCCAAAGGAGGCACCACCACAACCCGAGATGGCGCTACTGGAACATACGATCGGAGCTATGCATCCCAGACATCAAGGATTTGCCTATCCAAGAGCTCGGTGATATTGGCGGACCGTTTGAGATCAAGACCTCAACCATCCGTATGGTGCAAAGCTCGCCCTTCACCGGAAAAGAAGATGTGAACCTTCACCTTCAAGCATTTATCCAACTATGCTGCACCTTGGAGATGCAAGTGATAACAAAAGATCAAATGAGGGCGAGGCTCTTTCTGTTCTCTCTACTTGGGAGAGCACTTCAATGGTTCCATTCTCTAATGGCGCAAACGGTGCAAAATTGGGAATCCTTGATGAAAGCTTTCATGCATGACGGAGTTCTACTCATCGGGCAAGACTCAAATTTTGCGCAACAAGATTGCTACCTTCGCACAAACCCTGATGGAGACCATTGCGGAAGCCTATGAGCTCTTCAACGACTACATCCGAGCCGTGCCACATCACAAGTTTTCAAGGGAAGACATAGTCCAGAAGTTCTATCAAGGACTCACGACGGCATCAAGGGAAAACATCGACGTATCAGCTGGAGGATCCATCATTGAGCTCACCCTAACACAAGCTCTCAAGCTATTCAAGAAGGTGACAGACAATGATGCATGGGCATCATCGGGACGGCTGCACCCAACACCGTCCGCGGACGTTGCAAAAAGTGTTTTGCAAGTGGAGCGTGAAGAATTACTAGAAGGGAAGATCGATTAACTCATGAGAAGGTTGGAGAAGATGGAGGTGTACAAAAAGGAAGCCCATGCTATAGATTTGAAGGTGGCCGAAGCAAAGTCTACATGTGAAGATTGTGGAGAGTACGACCATGTCCAGAAGAATTGTCCAGAGGAAGCTAAAGTGCTCGAGTACATGAAGAAGGAGGATTGGTTCCCTCCATCCAACTTCCGCTATGGACAAGGTAGAACTCAATTTAATGCAAGCTCGTCCATTCAAAACTCGATGCCTCTTTGTATACAATTGAAGGAGTTCATGGAGGAGCAAGGCAAGATCTACAAGGACACCATCACCAAGTTCAAGGCTATGAAGAAGATATTGGAGAACATTAATAGCAAGGTGACGGAGGTCGGAAGCTCTAACCATCAAGTGCTCAACATGATGAAGATGCTAGAGACACAAGTGACCCAGCTAACCGGACGCCTACCTAGTAATGAAGGAAGACTACCGGGGCAACCACAAAATCCAGAGACGGCAAAAGCAATTCAAATTCGCTCGGGTAAGGAAACCGAAGATCCTGAACATCCGGCCGGAGCAAGGAAGCCTAAGCCAAGTGTTGAAGCAGAGATGACAACAAAAGATAAGGCGCCTACTCCCACATTGAAAATATTCGCCGAAGAGCCAGAGTTTGAGATGATTGATAAAGACACCAAGATTCTTCCTCCAAGACCACGTTACCACAAAGGTAAAATTGATAAGCATTTCAAAAAATTTGTTGAGGTGGTTAGTAGGTTGAACATCAACATGCCGCTCCTGGACGCTCTACAAGTTCCAACATACTCTCGCTACTTCAAAGATATCCTTGCAAACAAGCGCGAGATGCCACCACCAAGCACCATCAAGATGATCGAAGAATGCAGCGCGGCTAT
>CM014273.1:16040098-16047598 GCA_004135705.1 Alloteropsis semialata | reverse complement strand
CATTGAATCAACGTCGTTTTGCATCAAGGGCTCAAGATTAACATCACATGGATTGATGGGCCCACACATGAAACAAGATGTACTCGTGTCAAACATACCCACCTGTAACCAACTTGAGGACCCACAGATCAGCCACCCAGAGCAAAGTGGGTCCAGAAGGCGGTTACCCAAGGTCAGCCGACCTAGGCGCGCGCCGGAATCGTTCGCCCCTTGACACGTGTCTGCAAACCGCCTCCAGGAGAAGATCAGCACCGTTGACGACCTAGGACAGTGGATCCTACGAGGGTCGGCCGACCTGGGCCCACCTCCTAACCGCTTCAACCGCCGCACACCGACTCCAAACCGCCTCTCCAAGCTATAAATAGAGGAACTCGGGGCAGGGCTAAGCATCATCGAGCTGGAGTAACAAGTCAAGGCGAAGCCCTCTTGTACCTTGGCGGATGCAAGCTCCTTAGTAAGTATCCGGGTTATTCAGCTTAGTATTTAAGTCTGAGTTATAGAAAGCTGAGTTCTTTATTTTGCTTGCGGGTTCGTTGCTTTATTCATAAGGTATTTTAATCTTTGTCCAAGGTTAGGATAGCTGATATTATTTTAAGCGTGGTGCTTAGGAATATATCTGCGCTCGTTTGTCTCGTAGCCCCACGGATTAGAAGAGGTAGGTGGCAGGTGGCGACAGCCCTGTCCGTCCTTTGTAATCCTCCACGTTCGGGTACGGCGTAGAGCTGTTGGCCGGCAATTTCCTAGAGGCCTAGGATACCCCGGTGCCCAAAGCAAGCATAGGAGAACTCCCTTCGCTATATTCCCAGCTTAGTGCTAAGTTATCCTCTCTACCCAGCCTTCATATAAACTCGATCGATCTGGTCAACTTTAGTGATTAGACAATGCCCTTTCGTTCCCTGTGGATTCGATACCCTGAATACTTCCGGGTGAAAGCTACAACGGTATCCGTGTGCTTGCGGATTTATCTACGACCGTAAGAAATACCAACAGAGGGCTGGGTGCCCCAGACGATGACTCGGCGCACTTCTACGACTTGGCCAGCCTCCGCGCTCGGGGATTGGGCACTACGACTCCGGTCGGCGGGTCTCCGCGACTCGGTCAGCCCCCACGCTCGGGAACTGGGCACTACAACTTTGGATGACGGGTCTCCGTGACTCGGCCAGCCCCCACGCTCGGGGACTAGGCGCTACGACTTCGGACGATGGGTCTCCGTAATTCGGCCAGCCCCCATGCTCGGGGACTGGGCGCTACGACTTCGGACGACGGGCCTCCGTGATTCGGCCAGCCCCCACGCTCAGGGACTGGGCCCTACGACTCCAGTCGGCGGGTCTCCGTGACTCGGCCAGCCCCCATGCTCGGGGACTGGGCACTACGACTCCAGTCGGTGGGTCTCCGTGACTCGGCCATCCCCCACGCTCGGGGACTAGGCACTATGACTCTGGTCGGTGGGTCTCCGTGACTCGGCCATTCCCCACGCTCGGAGACTGGGTACTACGACTCCGGTCAGCGGGTCTCCGTGACTTGGCCAGCCCCCATGCTCAGGGACTTGGGCGCCACGATTCTAGGACAAGCTACTCTCTTTGGGGTGCCAGACCATCCTGTATGCTTTCAGCAACTCTTTCGCCACGGGTTTGCCATGCACACCCACGGGCGCACCGTTCTGGTCTTGATCTGCCATGGCAGATGTGGTGACCTTATCTTCGAGGCGGCCTGACTGCCCTGAAGCTCGGATGTTTCTTCTTTCATTGACCATTGGCCCGATTCTACTAATCAACCCAATGCTCGGGGACTACTCCATATGGAGAGCTCCTTGCGTCGCTCTCCATATGACCCATCAGGATGTGTCACTTTCCACAAAGTGGCGCAGCTCCTCGGCACCCGACTCGGCCATGACTATGCACTGCACCACTCCGGGTTTCACCCTCGGGTCTAACCAGGGTCATCCCCGATGACCTACGGTTTCTTTTTTGGGCACCGCCCACCCTTGTGTTGGCCTGCTGATAAAGATGCTTCAGCCGTGTTGACGCGGAAAATCGGCAGACGTATCTCCCGCGTGCAGCACACGATGACCGGGGAGATCAGCTTCGCTCCAGTGCCAGTCTACACTCCAGTTCAGGTTCGCGGCGTGCCAGTCAATTTGACCTGTAATTGACAAGGGAATAAAACAGTTAAATTGCTCTATGATTGTGCCGGCTCTATTTCAGACGATGGAGTAGCGTCGAATTTTAGCCAAGACCCAATCAGACAAGCATCGGCCGATACCGATCGGACCTCAGAATCGGACCTCAATGATGACGTCAATCGGACCAAGTAATCGGACCTCAATCAGACACCAAAGTCGGACCTCAGAATCGGACCAATCAGGATCGGACCTTGATTGATATAACAGACCAGCCTTTGAATAATGAAATAAAGCATAAAACAAGGCCAATATGTAAAATAATGGATCAGCTGTGTCTTGAAACAAGATATTAAATAATCACAGTGTAAGCCGATACATTGTCCACCTTGTCTAATTACCAGTTTGACTCGTCTTATCGGACCATCTAACCAACCGATCGGACTATAGCCTTTTCAGAGAAATCTAGCTCCGACGTAGGGAATCTAGATTTCTCTAACTATGATCAGATCAGATAGCTAGATAACCAAACTTAACTTATCAACCTGTTAATTAAACAAGCTGCTCGCACAGGTGTTGATCAGATTAAGCAAAATAAGCAGGCAAAACATTAACAGATACGTTCTGATTCTAAGATATGTTACTGAACAATTAAGCAAGATCCAGCTCCGACGTAGGGAATCTACACCATACTTAACATTCAAATAGCAATAAGGCATAACCAAAGCTTCCTTTAACTAATCAAGATGAACCTAGCTCCGACGTAGGGAATCTAGACCAAGCATGACAGTTAAAGATTAATCTAGGCGTATTACAAAGATCCAGCTCCGACGTAGGGAATCTACACCAATGCAATACTCAAAGAACAACCAGATTAAACCACAAAGCAAGATCGGACATAGAACGATGCTGTAAGATAAATATTGCTTAAATCGGACCAAGACCTGTGCTCAAAGCCGTTGAAGAAGTAGAATTGATTCACATGGCGTAGATCTAAACCAATCTAGCAACTCCAACAAACCGCAAAGACTATCTTTAGTAACCAAGATTACTCTAGCTCCGACGTAGGGAATCTAGACTAATCTTGATACCTAGCTCCGACGTAGGGAATCTAGGCTTAAAGTATAGTCCGATAAACGATAATCTGTTGAATAATCAATATTGATCTAGCTCCGACGTAGGGAATCTATATCAATCTTGATTATTCAGAGATAAATCGGTTGAACAGTATAAACGAGAAAGGGCGATGCGCCTCAATTCAAAGCCTATACTAGTTCGATAATTGACTAACTTACTGGTAAGCCGGAGATCAGAACTGATGCAGCCCGTCCACCAATGAGCTTCGTCGGTAACTACTACTAGGGTTTTTGGCGTGAAGCCGGGTTGTATTGATTGTGAGAATTGTTCTTTACAATGGACGAGGGTTCATATTTATACCCTGGTCATGGAGAGTCCTGATCGGACCAGACTAACTAAATAAGGTAAACTAAACTTAAGATACAATGGGACTCTTAAACACCTTCTGAAAAGGAAATAGTCCCCGAATCTGATACGTTTCTTCCTTAGCCGACGCGCCTTTCCTTCTTGCACTCGTCATCGGGTCGGATTCCTGCCTCATCGGACCCCTTTTCGGTAACGGCTTCCTTTTTTGTCACCTTCGGCCTTGACCAGTCAACGGGTCCACCGCGCAGCCTCATCCTCACCACGCCATCATCTGACCCATTATGTCAGGTGCGAAAATCTGGTGTCAACACATGCCCCCCAATTTTGGAATAAAATATCATTTTATTCCAAAATTCGTATCTGCCATCATAACTCCTCCACCGATTTTCGTGCCGAAACTTTCCATCGCGGCTCCTCAATCTTCGGGCCATGACCGTTTTTACCTTATAAAATTACTGCCGACGGCGACACTGTACATTTCTCCTTTCTCGCCAAAAACCTGTACTGCTCATCTTCTTCCTCCTCTCTCCCGAGTGGCCATTCACATTCACTCGAGCTTACACCAAGAACTGCTTCAAATGGCGCAATCATCCTCCATGGGTGCCCTCCATTCTTCTATGTCCGCTTCCACCTTCGCATCTGCTCCAGCGGGTTCTTCATCTGCCACGCCTCCTACCATGGCTGGGGTCACGAGCTCAACAATGGCGGCGATAATGTCCTCGACGATGGCGGCAGCAACAAGCTCTTCAACCCCCTCCCCATCAACCTTCTTGGCCTCAAGTTCTTCCTCGGCACACGCAGATCCAGCAGGAGAAACGCGTTGTCCAATCCCGGAGGTATTTCACTAAATCCGAATCTATTTTAAGTTCTGCACTAGATTCGGCTTCTCCAAACTCGTTTTCATTTCGCATCTTCTTTTTAGGCCGCTCGCATTCAAACCCTAATCCCCGTAGGCAACTATCAAGGGGCCTACCTTCTTGGTCCAATGGGAGACCCAGACCCCACTGATTTCATCAATCTGGAAACCCATCGGATCCCATTCAAGACCTCAGGTTTTGATTTGGATGATTGGAAAAACGCCTTTCGATCTTGGCCGACAGTTCTACCTGGATGGAAGAATTGGTACTTGAGAGTGTCGGCCTCCAAGTCTGCAATCTGGGATAGATTAGATATTGCCCAATGTATTGGCCTTAGCATCGGACACATTGCTAAGAATGAGAACCTCTTGATTGCTGCATCACACTTTTGGTCCGATGCATTGAATGCCTTCCTCTTTGGACATGGTCCGATGACCCCAACACTACTTGATGTAGTTATGCTTCTCGGCCTCAATGTCACTGGCAACAAACGTCCTTCCCAGCTCAATATCAAACCCAAACATCATTTCAAGACCAAGAACTGTGGTGGCTGGACAGGATATATGGAGAAAAATCATCGGACCGGATCTGTGACTGACCGTGAGCATACGGCCTTCCTGAACATGTGGTTGGACAGATTCTTCTTTTGCGGTACCACCCTCGGTCCAACAGCCAACTTCCAACACCTGGCCGAATTGCTGGTAAGTGACCATATCATCAGCCTTGGTCAACTTCTCCTGGGAGCAGTATACAATTTACTTCATCAAGTCGCCAAGCGCTTGAGGACTGGATCACCCATCACCAATCTTGGCGGGCCGTGGTGGTTCATTCAGATGTGGTTAGTATTACATCTGAGCAAGATTGTCAAAGTAGATCTCCGAAAGATGAGATTCCCAGATAACAAGCCTGAATCTGAGGAGATCACCTGGCGCCGATGTACCTCACTTGGTGAAACTGCCATGGGTTTCCCGGCTGAGAAATTATCAGGCAAGGAATCCTCCAAGTATTTTGCACTTCTCTACAGAGGCATTGCTGATGACAATATGCTCTGGTTTCTGTATGACGACACTGATGAATACGAGCTGCCCTACAAATTCAGATTCAAGATGATTGTAGAGGCAGATTCAGAAGCCCTGATAATTTTCCAAACTTGCATTAATGCCCAATTTCTCCCGATCGGCCTCAGTCAGGGCAAGTCAGGGCAAGCAACCTATGAATACTATCATCCAAACCTGGCTGCTCGTCAATTTGGTATCGGACAGCTTCCACCCTACTTAATTTTGGCCGATCGGATTTTCCCGAGGGGAAAAGTTGATTCAGGTTTGGAATGGGATCGTCTCCTGGGACTTGAGCCCCCTCTTGATAAAACCAATCTGGATACCTTTGCAATCGGCCTTGTAACTCATCGGACCTTCAACATATGGTGGGCCGAATGGCATCGACACCTATTCTGCATCGCCTGCAAAACTTATGTCCAGAAGTTGCTGCCTTCTTTCAAGGGCAAGCCAGAGGTAATACTTGTGAATTCGTTTGCCTCCTTTACATAACTTTATTTTGCTAACCAATTCTCTACCAGGATGTCGATCGTACCCCTCCAACAATAACTCGATCGGGGAGACAAGTCGTCTATAGTAGTGTCTCGCCAGATCCGTGGATCGGCTGTGACTCTCCCACCATCGGCAAGCTTCTATCGGCATATGGTGACAGTAGAAAAAGGAAGAAGCAGATGTCTTCAAAAATTCCAAAACGCCCGAAGACTACTCTGGCAAGTTCAAGAACTTCATGAATTTGATTTCTCTTTTTTATTGAAACTAACCCTCTCTGCAAGCTCAGGTCATCAGAGAACCTTCTGCACGCCAGCCGAGTCCGGCCGAGTCTTCAAGCCCATCGGCCGAGGAATTACCAGAATCGGACCCACAAAGATCATCGAGCCCAGCTCAGATACAACCAAGTCCGACACAGGCCGGCTCGTCTCATTCGTCCTCCTCTGAAAGAACCATAACTGGCTCGCCTCGTCAGCCAAGCCCACAAGCACAATCAAGCCAGGGCCTTCAGGGAGAACAACCAGTAACTTCTCAGATCCAACTCCCTGATCCAGAAGCAACGGTAATTATCAACCGATTTATTCAATACTCGATATCCAATTCTGTTCTTATTTTCTTTCTTTTAGCAAATCATCCAGCATGTTTTGACGGATCTTGAGATTGCCCAAGCAAACATCCAAGGCAGCAATAATCCTTTGACTGGACCCGAGCAAGAACTAGCCTGGAAACAAGTAAACTTTCTAGCCTGATATACTCGTATCAGCTTTCTTGTCATCATATCTAATCATTTCTTTTGCAGGCCCAAGATACCCCTCAAGCCAGCCAGACCCTATCAATTGATTTTGATCGGCTGCAGGCTGAAGAGGAAGAGATCAGCTCTGGGCAAAGCTTGCTATCTGACGAAGTGAAGGCAAAATTGCTTGACATATCTGCTCTTCTTCACCAAGATATCGTCGATCTTGTCCAGGATGCAAAGCCGATTCGTAAGGTCATCAAAACTCTAAGGGGCCAACTTCCGTCAGACCTGGAGGAAGCACTGATTCCGGCGGCATACATAGAAGGCCATTCCTTTCCAGTGTTGCAGGCCAATCGCCGAATCACCAATCGGACCTCCCAGCAGGACCTAATCAAGGCAAGGGATGAAGAACGTGCCCAGGCTGACAAGTCAACAAAATTGACTGAAGAATTATCGGCTCGTCCTGCCTCTATCCAGTCAGAACTTGACAATCTTCAAGCCAGAAAGCAACAATTGGAGCAGGAACTCGCCCAAGTTCTATCAAGTATCCAGGCTAAGACAAAAGAGCTTGATGACATCCCGGCTTTGAAGGCAAAGGCTGAGGAGGATTACAAGATCCATATCAAGGCAGCCAAGGAGATCCACAAGACAATCAAGCCTGTAGAAGGGAATGCTGAAGCTGACGCCAAGATTATTGCTGATGTTGACAAGATTCGTCAGACTGCCCTTGACTTGATAGTTAAATACCTGCAGCCTTGAACACTGAGATTTGTCTGTCTTGCCAAACGATCTGATACATTG
>CM014273.1:15998778-16039714 GCA_004135705.1 Alloteropsis semialata | reverse complement strand
GCCGTCAGCCTATATAAGGCGGCCTAGGTCGACCCCCTTAGACCATCTGATTCTATGCCATTCGCCTTCCCCATTGTAACCACAAACTCGCCATTGTTCTCCGGAGCATTACCGAGCAGAGCAATACAACACCCCCGAGCATAGGACGTAGGGTATTATACCTCCGGGTAGCCCGAACCTGTATTACCTCGAGCTCCCTAGTCTCGCGATTGCTCTTTGCCTACAAATCAACCACTTGGGTACCCCCGAGTGGACTGCCGGACGATAACTCCGACACCCCAGTGTGTTGGTTTTTGTGTTTGTGCAGCAAGGCATCATGAGGAGGAGTGTCATGAACTTCATCACCAGAAAGAAGACACGGTCGTCAGCGTCCAATGCACCATCGGCAAGCTCTTCACGGAGGCACTCAGTTGCCGAGTCGCCACGAAGCATGGAGGAATACAACCCCGCACTTAGAGAGGAAGACCAATGGTTTTCACTAATGACATTGTATTAGTGCACCTTGTAATCTACCCTATAAAAGGGTCATATGAGATCAATGAGAAGATATACATTTTACCATTGGCACTATTCTATTGTCTCTCTTGGCCACATACTTTTCCAACACGTTATCAGCAGCTCTAACCAACTGAGCAAGAGAGAAGAAGGGGAGTTGATCACTGACTTTTGAAGGGTGAGATGGCAACCAAAGAGTTTGAGCTTCTCGCTCTTGATGGTTCTAACTTCCCTGCTTGGGCGATGGATGTCAAAGTGACTCTGTCGACACAAGGACTATACATATGTATAGATGACACAGTTCCAGGGACTGTTACCCCCTCTAACATGTCTAAATTCTCCGCCTTGAAAGTGATAAGGAATCATATCCATCCGGATTTGAAAATGGAGTACATGTATGAGGAGGATCCATTCGCTTTATGGACATCTCTCAAAAATCGATATGAACAGCATAAAGCTATTGTCCTCCCAGAGGCAATGCATGAATGGAACCACATACGCCTACAGGATTTCAAAACTGTGGACGAGTTCAATCATGCTGTTCATAAGATATGCGCTAAGCTCCGGTTTTGTGAGAAAGAACCTTCTGAAGCGGATAAAATTGAGAAGACTCTGTCTACAATGCTCCCTTCAGAAAGGATTATTACTCAACAATACCGCGAGAAGAAATTCACAGTCTACTCTTCGCTCATTCAGACATTGAAACAGGCAGAAAAGAATCATGAGCTCACTGTGTGGAACTCAAACCAGCGCCCATTGGGCACTACTCCACTGCCTGAAGTACATGCGAATGTGAAAAAAAAAATGGACCGAACGGGAAAATACAGACTGAAAATTCTTCTAGAAAGGGCAAATGCAAGAGAGCCAGAAAGCCACATGGGAACATCCCAAAGGGGAAAGGCATTTCTAAGCCTAAATATGATAGTAGCAACAAAATCGCCTGCTATAGGTGTGGTTGCAACAATCATATTGCTAAGAAATGCAGGACCCCTAAGCATCTTGTTGAACTATACATGAAGTCCGTGGGTCGTACACAGAACACCCAGAAGTATGAAGCACACTTCACCTCTCAAGAGCTGGAGACTGGAGCTATGGACCCCATCCCTCAAGGAGCGGGACCGAGCAACACCAAGACTCCGCCAAATGAAGAGGAAGGCTCCATGGACATCGACAATATGCTTGTGGAATACGCTTCCAACGACATATTTGGAGACCTCAACTAGGCTTCATAGCTTTAAATTTTTAATTTATACAAAAGAACTTCTTGTAATGAAGACATGATGTTTCTATCTTTTTATCAGTTGTAATAATACTTCTGTTATATTAATATATTCGTATGTGCTTTCTATATTTTTGCATTATTTTTATAAGTTTAAATTCTGCATTATATAGATTGCTACGGGAGTCAATCCAATGGATGAAGAGATGTGTCTAGTGGACAGTTGTACCACAAACACTATACTTAGGGAAGTCAAATTTTTCCAAACTCTCACAAAGAGAGAAGGACAAGTTTTGACCATCGCGGGACGCGATGCTATGATTGTTGGTTCTGGTAGAGCCACTATCATTCTTCCAATGGGTACACAAATAAATATCGAGGAGGCATTATTGTATCCCGATTCAACGTGTACCCTACTAAGTTATAGAGATATCTGAAACAATGGGATCCATGTGGAAACACATGAGGAAAACAATGAAGAGTTCCTCCTCTTGACCAAAGATACCGGATATGGCAAACAAACAATTGAAAAAGTGCCTTCTCTACCGTCTGGATTGTACTACACATACATCAAACCCGTACCACATGTTGCATACAAAGTGATTTTTCAGAATGTTGATACATTCAAAACTTGGCATGAACGCCTTGGCCATCCTGGCATCGGGATGATGAGAAAAATCATGAGCAATTCAAGTGGACATGACATGAGTGATAGAAAATTCCCAGAATCATCAGATTTTGTGTGCACCTCATGTGCAACCGGGAAATTAATTTTAAGACCCTCATATCTCAAAATTAAAGCTGAGCCACTTAAGTTTCTTGAACGCATTGAAGGTGACATTTGTGGCCCTATTCAACCATTATCTGGACCATTCAGGTACTTCATGGTTTTAATAGATGCATCCACACGATGGTCTCATGTGTGTCTACTATCGACACGGAACCATGCTTTTGCAAAATTGATAGCACAAGTTATCAGACTTAGAGCAAGTCATCCTGAACACCAGATAAAATCAATCAGATTGGACAACGCTGCAGAATTTTCTTCCAAAGCCTTCAATGATTATTGTATGGCATTAGGAATTGAAGTTCAACATTCTGTACCATATGTTCATACTCAGAATGGTTTAGCTGAATCTCTCATAAAGAGAATAAAGCTCATTGCAAGACCACTATTGCAAAATTATAACCTACCAACCTCATGATGGGGTCACGTAGTCTTACACGCTGGTGACTTAATACAATTGCGTCCAACTGCATACCATACAGCTTCCCCGCTGCAATTGGTTCGTGGTGATCCTCCAAGTATTTCCCATCTGCGGAAATTCAGTTGCGCAGTATACGTACCGATCTCACCACCAAAGCGTACATCAATGGGCCCTCACAGGAAAATGGGGATTTATGTGGGGTATTTATCTCCGTCAATAATTAAATACCTAGAGCCTCTTACAGGGGACTTATTCACAGCCCGGTACGCTGATTGTATCTTCAATGAAGAAAATTTCCCGGCACTGGGGGAGAATTCAAGTATTACACTGAATGCCCGAAAATAAATTGGGATGCCTTAGACACCCAAAAGGAGGATCCTCGAACTACTGAATCCGAACTTCAAGTTCAAAGGATTATCAATTTGCAGAATGCTGCAAATAATTTGCCAGACTCGTTTACTGTGAGTAAAAGTATCACAAAATCATACATTCTAGCAAGGAATGTGCCGGAAAGAATAGAGGTACCAAATAAAACTATTCAACTTCCTTCTTCAAAAGAGAGTGGAAGAAGTACGGTAAATCCTCGCAAGCGCACGAGGAAACAGAGGATGGATTCTTCTGACACAGTAGATGAAACTCAACCTCAAGTTGAGAGACACAAAGTGGATTTACTCAATCCACCTCCCACATCAACAGTACACTCAATTTCTGATGATGGGACATTGGAACGCCCCGACGCTGTCGTATTGAGAAATACCGAACCGTCAAATGGGGTAAATGAAATTTCCATAAACTATGTTGATTCTGGAGACTACACTTGTCGACATATACTTTGCCTCGTCAATTGCCGATACAATCCAAAATGATCCAGATCCAAAATCCATGGTAGAGTGCAAGAAGCGCTCGGACTGGAACAAATAGAAAGAAGCGATTGAAGCAGAGTTAGCCTCCCTCACTAAAAGAAATGTATTTTCATCAGTGATACCTACACCTCCAAAAACCTTCTCTGTGGGTTTTAAATGGGTTTTCATCCGGAAGCGGAATGAGAACAATGAGGTGGTGAGATATAAGGCGAGGCTTGTAGCACAAGGGTTCACGCAGAGACCCGGCATTGATTTCAATGAAACATATTCTCCAGTCATGAGTGGAATTACGTTCCGATATTTGATATCATTGGCAATTCAAAAGCGTCTATCTATGCAGTTGATGGATGTCGTGACAGCATACTTATATGAGTCACTAGATTCGGACATATATATGAAGGTCTCTGATGGGATCCCCATACCGAATGAGAGCACAAATCGCAATATGTATTGTGTAAAACTCAAAAGATCACTCTATGGTCTTAAACAGTCGGGAAGAATGTGGTACAACCGGCTGAGTGAGTACCTTCTGCAGAAGGGTTACTCCAATAATGATGATTGTTCGTGTGTCTTTATCAAAAGATCCTCCACAGGATTTTGCATTATATCAGTGTATGTAGATGATTTGAATATCATTGGCAACACACAAGATATTGATGAAGCCCGAGATCATCTTAAGATGGAATTTGAAATGAAGGATTTGGGTAAAACCAGATTTTGCTTAGGTTTACAAATCGAGCACCTTCATTCAGGAATTCTAGTGCACCAATCTATCTATATCCAGAAATTATTGGAGAAATTCAATATGGATAAAGCATATCCAAACAAGACCCCCATGGTTGTTCGATCTCTCGAAAAAGAAAAGGATATTTTCCGACCACGGGAGGAAGGCGAAGAGATATTGGGTCCGGAGTGCCCTTATCTAAGTCTCATTGGAGCCCTCATGTATCTTGCAAACAGTACCAGGCCTGACATTGCATTCGCAGTGAATCTGTTGGCAAGACATAGTGCTGCCCCAACTAAGCGCCATTGGACCGGAGCAAAACAAATTCTTAGGTACCTAATTGGCACTATGGATCTTGGCTTATTCTATAAGAAAGTTGATGATCCTAGTTTGGTTGGATACACTGATGCTGGTTATATGTCTGATCCCCACAATGCAGGATCACAGACAGGTTTTGTATTCCTTCATGGAGGAACAGACATATCGTGGAAGTCATCTAAACAAACGTTAGTGGCTACCTCCACAAATCATTCTGAAATCATAGCACTATTTGAGGCATCACGTGAATACGTGTGGCTTTGCAGAATGATAAACCATATTGAAAAATCATGTGGTATTGGTTCATCAGAATCACCTACCATTATCTATGAAGATAATGCTGCTTGTGTTACACAGATGCAAACAGGTTACATCAAGAGCAATATCACCAAACATATTGCCCCTAAGTTGTTTTATCCCCATGAGCTTCAGCAAAGTGGAGAAATAAACATCTTACAGACAAAGTCTTGCGATAATCTGGCAGATCTCTTTACTAAGTCCCTACCCGCTTCCTCATTCGAGAAATGTGTTAAAGGAGAGACGGCTCAGAGACTTGCAAGCTTCAGGGGGAGACTCTCTGAATGATAAAACTCGTTAAATGCTTCACATTGTACTCTTTTCTTTTGTGAGTTTTTACCATAAGGTTTTTCTCATATAAAGTTTTTAATGAGACAATGCCTAATACAAGCACATGCCTTATCTTATGTTTTCCCCACCGGGGTTTTTCTAAAGATAAAACAAGGCATGAATTTCTCCATAAACTCTACGGGTTCATGGTAGAGCAATTATCAAACATATTATTCCTATTTTTTTCCCACAGGGTTTTTTGAAGGAATTGAAGAACAAATTGATCTCAAGATGGATTCGATCAAAGGGGGAGTGTTACAACAGGATATGTTGACCTCATCCATGCATGGTTATGGCCATTGTTAAGGTCATAATGCAGCAAGTTAATGACCATTGTGGTGGCCATTTTTCTACCTTTGAAGGCACCTTATTGCTGCCATATTGCAGCCATTAGAGAGGAAGACCAATGGTTTTCACTAATGACATTGTATTAGTGCACCTTGTAATCTACCCTATAAAAGGGTCATATAAGATCAATGAGAAGATATACATTTTACCATTGGCACTATTCTATTGTCTCTCTTGGCCACGTACTTTTCCAACAGACCCGATACTTGTCCCAATCATCGACCCTACAGTTTATTGTCGCTACTTTGAGATGGACCACAGGTATGCCATTATGGTAGGCTTGCAATGTACTAGTAGCTGAAGCGTCAAGCCCATCCATGACGACGATTTATGTTTTTTCTGAATATATTTCAACATAATCCTATGTACCTAAAAGAGTAACAGGGGAAAGTGAAGAATAACCAAAATATTATCTTATCCACCCAATCCATATGGTTGATATGTTTAGTGACAAGTGGAGTTATGGGTAGCTGTTAGGCTCTACCATGTAGGTTCAGATATTGAAGATTTTGCAAGCATCGCTTCATGATTACACAGCTCAAGAAAGGTGTCTATGCCTCCTTTCTTGTTATCTATTAAGCTGTGGTCCCTTTGGGCAGCACTTTCATCCACCCAGCAAATATCTGTATGTCTGATGCCCTTCTTTGTAGATGCTCCATGTACATCAACAATCATATGACATGGTTACATGGGCCTTTAGCACATGTAAAGTACTCGCATAGAGTGTAGTCATGTGCATTGTCTTCCAAGTATAACACTGGCTTCATGTTACTTCATTAACCTTATTGAAGCTGAATTGGTTGTTTCCTACTGATGATGCCATTTTAAACCATTGCAGATCATGGAGTATGCCTGTGATGCGCCGTAGCAGACTGGCAGGCACTGTTGAAATGCAGCTGGAAGAATTAAGCCCACATCTGGAAAGCAGTGAGGTGAGCTAATACTAACAGGTTACACTCCCTCAGAGTTCAGACATGAAGCTGTTTTGTCCACACACAGCGCTGGTATGAAGGACTGGTCTGTTAGTTGTGTCCAAGAGATCAGAGTTTGGACTAGAAATTTGACTTGTTTTGGTGTCTGCATTAGAGTCTAACGGTATCCGCTAAACCATTAGGCCAACTACCTCCTAAATTGGTGGCGTCTGATTGCTAGGATTCTCTAGTTTTTTTTCTTGGAAGAATGATTGGCTCCTAAATGTGGCTTAGAATACAGACCTTGGAATTGTGGTGCTGGAAGCCTGAAATTAGTTTGGACTGGTTCCGTTCTGTCGATACACATTCCAATATCTATGAGGAATGTTCACTTTATTGGATTTCCCCCCTTAAAAAAACCATTTTCTTATTGTCACATTGTGACACTCTTCAGATAGGAATTTCGGGACTGTGCAATGGCGGCTGAACCGATAAGAACGAAGGACGAGAAGAAATCCCAGTAGGATGGAGCTATCAGGAAGTAATTGGAGTTAGGAAATTGGATAAGGAAATTGCGTGAGGCAAGCTGCTAGCATGGCGGATACAGTTGCATGAAGCATATGTCTTATCCAAGACAACCACTTTTCATATGTGTATATCCTTTGCCTACTCGGACCCATTCCGTTTGGGCATGTGGGTGCAGCATTAAAAATTGTCGTAGTTGTTGAGTCCTGTGGCATAGAACCTGTGGAATGGGATAAGAGAGGTCTTAGGCGTTGAAACTTGTCGTCAGAGCAGTCCAAAGCAGATCATAATCTATTGATTAGATCACTGATCTTTTTCAGTATTCTATTGAGTATATGGTACTTGCTTTAGTATACATGCTGGGTTTCTGTGCCTGGGTTAGGTTGAGGTCCTCATGTTAGTGTTCGAGCTGCTATGCCACTTGGAATCTAGAAGTGCATCCTTTATCATTATCAGAGGAGCTGAGCAGAACAGTATGTGATATCTCAAAGCCTCAGACCCTTATGCTAGTTGGATGTTTGTACCATCTGTCTGTTGGATGTTAGTTCAACATGGCTTTCTTTTGCTTTCACAATATCAAAAATATGTTGTGACAAGCTGAATTCCCTGTGAATTGTGATAAGGCTCGTCTGCACTTTTGCATCTCTTCCTTTGGTTCCTTTCGTTCTGAGCCTGAATTTCTCCTAGCCCTAAGATTCTAAGATGATAAACAGATCAGATTTGGATTGGGTCACAGCGGATGTAAGGAGCTTGATTGGCTGCAGGTTTCATCTGTGGAAAGCGTATAGAACTGGATTTCATCAAAATGGATGGATACTTTTTTAGGTGCATCTTGGTTACTAGTTTTCACTGTCACTTTCTGAGTATTTGGCATCTTGCAGCAAGAAAGTACAGAAACAGAGAAACATCATATAAAAATGGAGAATCTGAAATTTCAATGCTTCCTGGATCCTATTATTCGTTTATTCTTGTTAGCTTATTGCTGGCTGTAACTTCTATTTCTTCAGTTAAGGTTGATATTCATTGAACCTTTTAAACCTTTTTCTGCCTATTTCTTCAGTCTATTTGATTGTCCATCAGACTTTGCATCCAGGCGCCTTGCACCATGCAGTTGGTGGATATGAACAGGGGCTAAGGAAGGAACATATCCTATTATCCTTTTTTCCTGTTTACTTTTGTGTTGATTAGTTTCTTAAAAACCTTATAAGTGATACTCAGATAGGTAAACTTGGACAGTCAGTTGGTTGAATTTTTTTGAAGAACTATGTTCTGATTTAGTTCAAGGTCAAAAGTTTACAGAGCTATTTCCCAGTTACCAAGATCAATGACTGACTTATTAGGATGAAAAATAAAAATATGATCAAAAGGATGATGTGACTGAATTGGAAATGTTGTCAAGACTCGACCTTGGTCATCATGTTAGTTAGCATTTGGTATAGCAAGATGCCTCCACATAAACAAAGAAAAAGGAGCCAGATTGGGATTTGGTAGAATGCTGTTGTGGGGTTGCTTTCGGCACTCTCTTTGTGAATGCCACCAAGCAATTGAAGCTCCCTGTCCATGCAATTTATAACAGTGCTACTGTTAGTTGCTATGTACATATAAAGATGTGGCCTTGTACTTGGCAGTGGCTGTAACTTCTGATTACATTATCAGACACAAATGTCTTCAAATTTTACGTGGCAATTACATGCCTAAGGTTCGATTGTAGTCTGGTAAGCCCTGTAAATTACATCTGTATTTTATTGGTGAGGAAAAATGTTAAATTAATTTCCATTTGACAGTTTCAGTAATTATATTATATTTACCCTTATATTCTACAAGAAAAAAACTTATTTTCTGCATATGATTGGTGACAGGCTTAACTCGCAAGGGTGCAGGCTGATGAGTGATGGGCGTATAGGCATAAATTGATGCTTTTTGATCAAGCAAGATTGCAAGAAACATAGACTTTTGGTTGCCTAACACATGACCTCATGCTGTCAAACAGCATCTGTCGCTTCACTTGTCAATCCAAAGAAGTTGATGCGTCTCTCACAATCTTATCCAATCAACTACCCAACTGGATTAACAGTTTGATGGATGCTTGTCTACAGTGCGCAGCATATATTTGATTCTCTCTCTCTCTCTCTCTCTCTCTCTCTCTCTCTCTCTCTTGAAAAGGTGCATATATTGTACCACAATCAGTTATGGAATCTGTTCGCAAAACTGTGGGGGTAATTCTGTTGAGATAGTGTCTCTTCTGGCCATTGCAAATTTCTTGTGAGAGATGAGTGGATGCTGTTTTTTTTGAAAAAAAAGATTTTTGACCGAAATCTCTGCATCAAGGAAAATGCTTCCAAATTTTAACTCATAGTATCTGTACTTACCTGTTGTCGCCTCAGAGCTAGGAACATGTTAGAAAAAAAAAATTATACACATCATACCATCATCATGGAAAGGAAACTTCTTTATGTGGTCCCATGCCCTTCCCTGAACATAATGCTTGTGTTTCAAGCCTGCCTTTTGCTACTCTCAGCTGCCAGCTCATCATTTCCTACATATCTCAAGCCTAATTTCAGGTTCCTTTCCTCTCTTGAAAAACAATCCTCCATATATTGAGTTGTACTCCTTTCACAATGGCATTCCTTCATATCTTGAACCTAATTTTCTAGATTTTGGTAGACGCGTTAACTTTGTTTTTTTAGAAAAAAGGTGCATTAGAGAAACATGAGCGAAATTCCTGTGCACTGAACACTATGGATCCAATCACATTACCAAATTGCTCAGATATATGCATGCAGGTGATGAGGGATGAGTTGGAGTTGTTGGCCTAGGCGCGTGCAGCCAAATCGGGATCACACTGTTGTCAATTGCTGTGCTGGTATTGTCTGTCTTTGGGTCCCAGCCCAGTTTCCAAACATGGAACCAGCTGCACATGAAAGTACCGTTCAGACTTCAGAGATGCACGAAGGTAAGGCAAGGGGAAAATTTCATGGGTCATGCGCATGGCTTTGCTTCCAAAATATTGGATACAGTTTCGATACGGCATGTGCTGTGCATCTCTCGAGCATTTCACATTTTTGGAGACAATGTTTATCCTCTTTCTTTTCAGGGAAGTGCTTCCATCTAATTCCAGTCTTTGATCCAATCTTGATTTGGCATGTGCTGTGAATCGATTGGGCATTTCTTATTTGTGGAGATAATGTTCTTCTATATCCCCGATCCAATCTTGATGCCGCACATGGCATATCACTTCGTTGTTTCTCATTTCGCTGGTAATTTTTTTTTTATTTACACATGAATCATGCAGATTAATTACATACATCCTGATAGTTTCATGACTTTAAATTTTTTCTGCTAACTATATTTACCGCACATGTATCATATTATCCAATGTTGGTACGGCACATGGCTACATCTTGGAAGTACTACTGGTTACCAGGTAACCCCAGCGATACAGTGAGCCCCCTTTGCCAACACTCTGTTCTGTTGTCATGACTAAGGAACACAGCATGTTCATTTTATATCTAAATGGCCAGCATTTGTTCCTGTTAGCAAAAAGTCTTCATTTGTATTTTTTTTTGCTCTGATGCAGATGGATCATGCATTGAGTCTGCAATTAGCTTCGCTGTGGAAAACTTTTCTTGTAGAACTGATATCCCCAGCTCTTAGTTCACTTTCATATAACCTGGGCTAAAAGTGTTCACTTTTTTTACTGTAATTGAAGAAGTGTGCTCCCAATTCATATTATCATAAAAAAGCATTATGTATTAATGCAACAAATTGGTAACGGCAGACAACTTACAAATTCTTGGTAAATTTCAAAAAAAAAAGGAGGAGGTAAATATCCGTTTTTATCTTTTTTACATAAAAATAGTTTTTTTAGGGACCATAAAAAGTAGTTTGTTTTTAGGTAACATAAAAAGTTGTTTGTGTAGCCCATTAGCTCCAATATGTATGACATAGTTCGAATACTTTAGCATTTTGGTTGGGATTGGTCACTGAATTTTTCATCGATTTGATTGCCCTGATCTTCGTCTCCTAATGTAGTCCCATTCCCTTTCATGGCTAGATTGTGTGCTGATGCATCAGCACGGGCACATCTTATTCAATGGTTGATCTTTCGCTTTCCAGGCATATATGAAGTTATGAACAGAAATATGCTGAGGACAGTAGTGTCACGATCCACTGCCCCTAATGCAGCTGCCTTTCTATCTAAATTTCGTTTCCTAACCAATGCAATATAGTTACCATCTTGTCTCATTATCTTTGTTTCCTAACCAATGCTTCTAAATCTATCTCAATTACAACCACTTTATGCACAACCATTTCTCAGGTCCGAGCCGTTTAAATCACCATAAAGGACTCTGTTGCACTGTGGCAAAAGTTGCAAACGAAGTATCCTCTGGTAACTGCTTATCAAAAGCATCACATTTAATATTTTTCTGTTAGGTTGTTGCATGCTGATGAGCTTGCTAATGCAGTGCAGTACTGGGAAGGTCGCTGCCTGTTTGGCTAATCTGATGCCATGTAAGTCCTGCAATGGTGATTTATAATGGCATCTGCTAGCATATAATTGCATGATGGGCCATTTCCTTTCCCTAACCTCCGCATATGTGGCCTGCATTTTTGTCGGTGCAGTGTTATTGCTGGTAAAGATGTGTAGGGAGCTTTTTTTGGTTGGTGAGAGATCTTGCTCAGGTCGCGATAATGTAAAGTAGCTTGCAGAATCCAAGCTTTTTTGTGGCGCTGATGATGAGAAATGAGGTCGCTTCCAGGACAATCAGAGGCGCCACCGCCAGTCCGCCACCGCCGCTTCCTTGATGTCATCATTCAGTGAAGCGATGCTTGCAACGGAAAGGCCGAAAGAACAGCCTTAACCACTAATTTGGCGGTGCCCCTTAATCAAGTTTACTACAAAACATGGTTAGTTACAACCTTTCTGATGGCAACATTTCGTTGTCGCCTGTGCAAGCACCTGCGGGCGTGCCATCCGTGCTTGTTCTTGTTCAGAACAATTGGTCAGATTTTCTGATAGCAACATGGAGAATTCTCTTGTTAATGGAAAACAACAATGGGGAAAACAGAGTGCTTTATGAGGGATTGTAACGACAATTAGATGTAAAAGGGATATGGGCTCATCCTGGGTGGCTAGCTGGTCCGGACGTGGAGCGAGTGACCCAGGTTTGAGACTCTGTGGCCGCGCTTTCGCTAGAGTTGAAGGACGGGTCGGCCGGAGATGACCTTGATGCCTAACGTTATATAACGCAGGGGGCACGACGAATGAGGATTCAACTAGTACATGCAAAAGGGCCTTGTTTGGTTTTCTAGCATCTAGCATTGCTAGGAGGGAATCTTTCTTGCATGGAGTACTAAATGAAGTCTATTTGCAAAACCTCTTCACGGATGAGCGTAACTTTTCGAGACGAATCTAATGAGCCTAATTAATCGATGATTGGCTACAGTGATGCTACAGTAACCATTCTCTAATCATCCTCTAATCATGCGGTCAAAGACCTCATTAGATTCTTCAGGGTTCCTATGCTACAGTAACCATCCTCTAATCATGCGGTCAAAGGCCTCATTAGATTCTTCAGGGTTCCTAGTGCAGGGGTTCTGGAGTTAGTTTTGTAAAATACCTTTATTTAATACCTTTAATTAGTGGTCAAAGTTGTGAACAGTATCTAGCGCCGGAAAACCAAACGGGGCCAAGGTAAAAGGAAAAGTCGCATGAACACAAATAAGCTAGCAGGTTACTAGGAAACCAGATGGTGTACTGATCAATGATTGGCCAGGGAGGAATAACACGTTGCGTGCAGCAGAGCTACAAACGCATCTTAGACTTGTACGGCTGTGTAACTTGATCTTGAATCCACGCAAGCACATATTCTAGTATTTCAGACGCGTTTGCACACGATGCCCAGGCACATCATGTGCCCACGAAGGCCTGCAGTTTCAGAGCCGGTCATTCAACGAATTCAATAAAAACATTTCATTGAACAACGTGTCCTCTTTCTGTTTTTTTTATTCCTAATACATTTTTCTACAGTACATTCAATCGAATTCAACCGAACTACAGCACCTAAGAACCCGATGCGTTCAATTTCGTCTGGGGATTTCGCGACGGTTGTTTTGCATGAGATTGGTTTTGGACACGTGTACGTCCACCTTCTCCTTGTTCGTGGAAAGCTCAGTGTCAGCACCTCTCTGGCACTGCATTTGCAGAAAGGTCGTGTCGTTATTAGCTGACTAAAGAGAGTTGTTACGCCTTTATGAGGCACAGCTTTTGTTGATCGTGTGTGGGGCTAGTGCTTCAGTGAACTAAAGCATTTTTTAAAAGAACGGGAGGGAAGGGTTTACCCTAATATTAAAAAAAAACTAACTGTATTATTAACATCGCGTTGTGAGTTAGACCGTCAAAGCAAATAGATAATTAATCGCATCTTTGATTCACTTGTGTTTTTTTAGAATTTTCGATGCAATTTTAGAAATATATTGTTGTGATTTAGTATATTTTGTACTTAATAATTACTACTGCAGAAAAGAAGGTAGCGTGTGCCATTAGCAGGAAAATTGTAGATTCAGTTAAGCTGGAGATCCATTCAACCACGCCTAGGTAGCGTGTGCCATTAGCAGGAAAATTGTAGATCATGTACGTGCACATGCAGACCGTGTGAAAGCATGATCACTGTGGAAGAAAGGACACTGTCTATGTCTGCACACATACATCTTCTGCGGTTTAATGTTTTAAAAAAAAATATTGGCACAACTTTGAGAGAGCGATCATCTCAAATTTCGCTTAAAATTTTGGGAGTATCCATATTTCAGCATGATCTGGGTTTCCAAACTTCAGAAGCTTCTGGACTGCAAAAGGTATACGCGAGAACGAGCCAAAGCCGATCCAGCAGGCACGTAGGTACAACGTAGTGTACCCACTACCAACCACTCGTGCATTTCAGGATGTGAAGCTTGATCAACAGAGCAACAACTTGGAGCAACGACAGTCCAGGACGAGCACGTACCGAGAGAGAGTCAGCACACGTACAAAGAGGCTGTACTACCAATGCCAGGGTTGCCCTCAAACCAACGCCGTTCTATTTAATAATCTTTTCAGGCGTTGCCGTTCCTAATAATCTTTGAACTAATTGATGCCTTTCTTCCATGCTGCTCTCGACTTCAACGACTGAATTCACCAAATGCTCATGAACACGATGGGCACCAGCGCATCAAGTTTGAATGACCGTCTCTGCCGGCGAAACCATGTTGGGGCGGCACGCCATTTATCCTTTTCCTTTTTGCACGCCCATTTATAATGTCTGAAAGCTCCAGTGTTTTCAATATATTTTTGTACCAAAGAATTTTCTGGCTCAACTATTTTTGAGAACATTACACCTATACCACAAAACAACTTGCGTATCGCATCACGGAATTGTCAAATGTGCGCATGTATGGTCACATGCATGACTCCCCGACCGTGTTTTGCTGTTGTGGAAGGTAGGTTTGGTAAATTTTTGTGAATTTCATCTTTTTCGTTGGTGACCAAAGAAAATATAATTAAGGGAGACTTTATCTTTGAAAATTTTGAAATCAAGACTGTAGTTGTGTGGGTCGAATAAGTATACTCACTCATGGAAAAACTTTATGTGGCAAATTAGTATGCTCACTCATCGCATACCACGAAATTATGGGCCAGAGATAAATAACTATGCCCATATAGTACGAAACTAACACATACATTTGCAGGAAATTTGATAATATTAGTGCAAAATACCTAAACCACACTGACTCATCACTCTTCCAAAAAAAAAAAGAGTCCATGGAAGGAGAGTGGTTGTGGGGCCCATCTTCCTCCACTTCAGTTTAACCCTTGGGCCGAGCTCTTTTGCCTCCCCTGTTCGGCGCCAACTGCTCTGCATATAATAGCCGCCCTCAAAAGAGTCAGACAGAGCAGAGCAGAGCAGAGGACCTTCCTTCTTCTACCTGCTCTGCTTCGGCTTTCCACTTCGGGCTTCACCTTCACCACCCCACCACTCCTCTCCTCTTGATTCGGGCCTCGTCCGACGGTAAACACCGAGCGCTAATCCAAACGCGAGGGCAAAAGATCAAAAGCGCGGCAGGTGAAAGAATTCCCATCGGAAAACCAAGAACGCATTCCCACTCATCATCGCTCGGATATAACCTCACCAGCACCAGCACCACCCCTTCCCGTCCTCCTCTCCCACTCCCTCCCTCCTCCTCCCGTCCACTGCCATTGCCTCCCCAACAAAAGAGACAAGGCGAGCTGGGGCCGTCGTAGGCCCGGCGCCACCCACCCGCCCCACCACCATGTCCGGCGGCGCGCTCCTCCTCGCCCTGCTGGCGGCGGCGGCGTTGGCCATCGCCGGCGTCGGCCCGTCCCCGGCCAATGCGGCGGTGTCGTACGACCACCGGGCCGTGGTCATCAACGGGCAGCGCCGCATCCTCATGTCGGGGTCCATCCACTACCCGCGCAGCACGCCGGAGATGTGGCCGGACCTGCTGCAGAAGGCCAAGGACGGCGGCCTCGACGTGGTCCAGACCTACGTGTTCTGGAACGGGCACGAGCCCGTGCAGGGGCAGTACTACTTCTCCGACCGCTACGACCTCGTCCGCTTCGTCAAGCTCGCCCACCAGGCCGGCCTCTACGTCCACCTCCGCATCGGGCCCTACGTCTGCGCCGAGTGGAACTTCGGGTGCGCGCCGCCGTCCATATGTCATCCATGGCTGCTACCTTATCCTTCTTCCTCCTCCTTCCTGCTGCGGCATTCTAATTTGATCTGCCATGAACATGGAACCATGGATGATGGTGTGGCAGTGGGTTCCCGGTGTGGCTCAAGTACGTGCCGGGCATGAGCTTCCGGACGGACAACGGGCCGTTCAAGGCGGCGATGCAGGCGTTCGTGGAGAAGATCGTGTCGATGATGAAGTCGGAGGCGCTGTTCGAGTGGCAGGGCGGGCCCATCATCCTGGCGCAGGTGGAGAACGAGTACGGGCCCATGGAGTCCGTCATGGGCGCCGGCGCCAAGCCCTACGCCACCTGGGCCGCCAAGATGGCCGTCGCCACCGCCGCCGGCGTGCCCTGGGTCATGTGCAAGCAGGACGACGCCCCCGACCCCGTGGTAAAAATTACCATCACCAAACCGTCGCACCCTTCCTTTTCCTTCGTCTGGTTTGGTTTAACCTCTCCGCTTGACTTTCTCGCCGGATTAACCCGTCGCCTTCGTGGTTATGGTATGGCCCGCTAACCGAATCAAACCACCTCGCTTTCTCGCCGCGTCCACCACCAATGGTGTCCGTGGCGCCGTTAGGACATCGCTGCCGCCGCGGTCCCGCCTTTCCAGCTCGCCCAGCTCTGCCAGCTTTGCTTTGCTTGCTTGCTGCTGCCAAACACTTGATGCCTGTCCCAAATCATGATAGGCAACGCTTACTGTTCAGTTTTCATCTGATGCTCGATTCTCTGATCTCGATATGTTCCTACGTCACTAATCCTTGCCTTGTGAAATGGTGATGGCCTTTTTCAGATCAACACCTGCAATGGGTTCTACTGCGACTACTTCACCCCCAACTCTAACAGCAAGCCCACCATGTGGACCGAGGCCTGGAGCGGCTGGTAATTTTTTACACTGAACCTTTCTCACTGATCTTTGGCTGAAACATTTTGGGGTCCAGCTGAGATAGAACGATCGCCGTGGGACTGAAATGCGCGCAGGTTCACGGCGTTCGGCGGCGCGGTGCCGCACCGGCCGGTGGAGGACCTGGCGTTCGCCGTGGCGAGGTTCGTGCAGAAGGGCGGCTCCTTCGTCAACTACTACATGGTGAGTCATCGCTTACGGACAGTGAGTGAGTGAGGCTGGCTCGAGCTGAGCTGCCGCCGTGTAGGATCGATGCGTGTGAATTTTTTTTTCCAACAATGGAGGATAGTGATGGTGACCATGTGATTTCTTGGTTGGTTGTTCTTCAGTACCATGGCGGCACCAACTTCGACCGGACCTCCGGCGGGCCGTTCATCGCCACCAGCTACGACTACGACGCGCCCATCGACGAATATGGTAATCCGCCATGGCAATTTCAGTTTCAGTAAAACATTTTAAGATGTTCTGATCGGTGCAGTTTGATGGATCTTCTGAATGTGTTTCTCTGACGGTCTGAAACTGAAGCATTCCATGATGCCAATGCCATTCTCTGCAGGTTTGCTGAGGCAGCCGAAATGGGGCCACCTGAGGGACCTGCACAAGGCCATCAAGCAGGCCGAGCCGGCGCTCGTCTCCGGCGACCCGACGGTCCAGTCCATCGGCAACTACGAGAAGGTCCAACGATAGAACCTCTGTCACGGGAAATTGTTCAGAGATTGCTCACAGAAATTTCTATGTTATTTTGCAGGCGTACGTGTTCAAGTCGAGCGACGGCGCGTGCGCGGCGTTCCTGTCCAACTACAAGACGAACGCGGCGGCGAGCGTTTTGTTCAACGGGCGGCGCTACAACCTCCCGGCCTGGTCCATCAGCGTGCTGCCGGACTGCGAGACCGCCGTGTTCAACACCGCGACGGTGCGGGAGGCGTCGGCGCCGGCGGCGATGAGCCCCGCGGGCGGCGGCTTCTCGTGGCAGTCCTACGGCGAGGCCACCAACGCGCTGGACGACCGCGCCTTCACCAAGGACGGCCTCGTCGAGCAGCTCAGCATGACGTGGGACAAGTCCGACTACCTGTGGTACACCACCTTGTGAGTGATCCGCATCCGCCATTGCCCAAGCTTCTTCTCCATTTTGGCTATGAGTCTGAAGCTGGTATCTGAATGATTGATCGATGCTTTGCTGCAGCGTCAACATCGACTCGAGCGAGCAGTTCTTGAAGTCCGGGCAGTGGCCGCAGCTCACCATCTACTCCGCCGGCCACGCCCTGCAGGTGTTCGTCAACGGGCAGTCCTACGGTACTGACTGAATCTTCTTCAGTTTTCAGAGCTGCTGCATGCTGTGATTGATCAGATAAAAGTTGCAGAGTTCAAGTGATCAATCCTTCGTGTTTTCTCCATTGCAGGCGCCGTGTATGGCGGCTACGACAGCCCGAAGCTGACGTACAGCGGATACGTGAAGATGTGGCAGGGCAGCAACAAGATCTCCATCCTCAGCGCCGCAGTCGGCCTCCCTGTAAGCACATCAGAGATTCAGAATCTTTCCTTTCGCCATTGCCACTCTTCTTCCAGTTCAGAGTTCGGACTATCCGTGATCCTGAAACATGAACAATCTCTTATGGTCCATCGTCCTCCTGCAGAACCAGGGCACCCATTACGAGGCATGGAACGTCGGCGTGCTCGGGCCGGTGACGCTGTCCGGCCTGAACGAGGGGAAGAGGGACCTCAGCAACCAGAAATGGACCTACCAGGTAGCTCCTGCTCTCCTCCTCTCCGTTACTCTGCATCTAATTCTACACACGCTGACCGATCTCGCCGTCTCTGGCGCCGCAGATCGGCCTGCACGGGGAGTCGCTGGGCGTGTACACAGCCGCCGGGAGCTCGTCGGTGCAGTGGGGCAGCGCGGCGGGGAAGCAACCCGTGACATGGCACAAGGCCTACTTCAGCGCTCCGGGCGGGAGCGCGCCGGTGGCGCTGGACATGGCGAGCATGGGGAAGGGCCAGGCGTGGGTGAACGGGCACCACATCGGGCGGTACTGGTCGTACAAGGCCCCCGGCGGCGGGTGCGGCGGCTGCGGCTACGCCGGCACCTACAGCGAGACCAAGTGCCAGACCAACTGCGGCGAGATCTCGCAGCGGTACTACCACGTCCCCCGGTCGTGGCTCAACCCCAGCGGCAACCTCCTGGTGCTCCTCGAGGAGTTCGGCGGCGACCTGTCCGGCGTCGCGTTGGTGACGAGGACGACGTGAGGAGAAAGAAGATCACAAGGAGGAAGAGGTTGAATTGTGAATAATTCGCTGGTGGGAAGAGACGGAGGAAGGGGACACACATGATACCAATTCTTTCTTGCTCATATTTATACGAATACGGCGTACATACGGACACAATTGGTGATCATTATACGTACGTACAGAAAAAAAAGTAGTATTTATTGGAGATGTATTATTGGAGTTGGCCGCCGGCACGGCTGCAGGAACTGCAGCCCCGGTACGACGGCCGGGCCGGTATACAGTCGTTGTTGGATGGTAGTAGTACTATGATTTTGCTCTGCAACTGCATGAATCTCAGGATAGACAGAGACTTCATTTTGTTAGGAGAAATTTGCAGCATTTGAGTTGTAAATGTGTTATTTATTCCTGCCATTATGTTGTGATACCTTAGTGTGTGAATGGTACATGAGGAAATAAGTGTTTTTCCCCCCCCTTCGGATTATGCAAAATGATGATTCATCTTTTTTTTTCTTTGGAAACATTTCGAAGCTACCCGCAAAAAAAAACATTTCGAGGCTGCAAAATTGCATATAGAGAGCAACTTGATCAGCACACAGCTGAGAAGATGGTGAGCTAAAGCTTTTGAAGCTTTGATTGTACTGTTTCAGCTTCGCGGCTGCAAGTCTGAACTCTGAAGCATATCTTACCAAATTAAATTGCCATTAACTGGAGAGTTTTCTTAAAGAGTGACGAAACAGAGTTTGATCCACGAATGGTAAAGGGCAAGCACACCACTGGAACTCAACATGGTCAATGAACTACAAATTGTCACATTCCAGACCAAAGACATTCAGAAACGCTGCGATTATGGAATCAACAAAAGGAGCAAACAAGGATGAACAAGAGAGCAGCCACTGGCCACTGCCCAGTGCTCACTCCCAATGTCACTGTCTCACTGACATTGAGCTCTCTTCCGTTGCGCCGGAGATAGCGCACGGTCCTCGCAGAAAAGCCAGCCTGCAATTTAGCACGCAATAAAATTTTGCTTATTCGGCTGGCTAGATTGGGAGTTGGTGAGCAGTTCCCATCTTCGCCCAACCACCATGCATGGCATGTATTACACATGTCGGCGTGCAGCTTGCATTTGCATTTGCATGACGGCCTTGCAACAATTAGGAGGAGGAGGATCGGTCGAGCAAACGTCTCATCAAGCGTCCGATTTTGCATGCGGTGGCCCGATGCCGATGGGTGATGGCCCGTCCACGTCAATAATTCTGGCGGTTGGTAGTTTGGTACCTACGGCCCGCGAGCAAAAAGGGCTTCAGTTGGTGACTGCATGCCCTGCTGTTTGTTGCTCGTGCGCCTGCTCATGTGCTCCCACGAAAAAAAAGAACTATATTCAAAACTGTATGGAAATTTCAGCAAAAGCCAAAAGATATGGATGAACAGAGCATGCAATCATATGTCCTTATGCAAAATTCGAGTTTAAACACAAATCTATGCAAGGAGAAACAGAAAAAAGATGAATCAGTATGTCAGTTATTAGGGCCCATTTGGTAGAGATCTAGATTTTCTCATAAACGTTTCTCTACCAAGGGTTTCATCCGTGAATGAACTAGAAAATAACTTGCTGCAATCGTTTGGCTACCAAGGGTTTCATCCGTGAATGAACTAGAATAAGGTGACACACTCTGAGTGATTCTCCATCCTAGTGTTAATGTTAAAATGAGAAACGTTATTAAGTGGTTCCGGGTGAAACGTTTATGTTTTTCAGCATTTGGTAGAGATCCAGGTGCGACGTTTCACCCATCCAAACGGGGTCTTACTATAAAAGTGGACAATGTGATTGGGGGCCTTACTTCAAAAGTGGAAAAGGGGGTAAATCATGGAGATTATGCATTTATCTCCCTTTCTTTTTAATATAGCAACTGATGCCTTAGCAAAATATGATCCACCTAGCTCAGCAAAATATTTTGATAGCTGGCCTAGTAAAGAAAACGGGCTGTTTATGATCCAATATACGAATTACACAATCTTGTGTATTCAAGACAATGTTGAATATGCAGTTGACTTGAAGCTTCTGCTTTACTTATTTGAGGCTATGTTTGAGCTTAAAAATGATTTTTAGGAAAAATCGAGATGACAATGGTAGGCTAAGATGCTGAAAATTTGAATTTATACTTTGATATATTTATTGGTAGGGATAGAAAAAGAAATACCATCTAGTGAAATGGTGCGAAAGGAGGACGATGCGTTCCTGATTTAAGGAAAATCAATATGAGTTTGTTATATAAATATGGTGGGAACTGGAGAATGGAACTTCCCTTTCGCAAGAGACTATAAAGCAAAATATCTTAAACAGTCATGTATCAGACAACCTAAGTACAACTCTTCAAATACCCATGGGTAGAATGAGTTTGCTTAAAGTTAAGGATTTGTACTCACTTTAGTGTGGTTTAGTTGCTTACAAGGAAAATTTCTTTGACTTGTCATTTTACTTTAGTAATGAGGAGCAACTAATTTAGAAGGTGGCTTGGGTCAATGTGGACATTTCGAATGGTAAGTAGTTCCGTATGTTGGGGCTTGTTGCAATATATTGGGCACTGTGGAGAACAAGAAACAATGTCTGCTTTGAGAAGAGAAGTGTCAAATTTCCTATTGAAATTGTTTGTTTTGTTTATGTTTTTTATAATTTGGAAGGTCAACAAACCTCAGAAAAAGAAAATGTTGAAAAAAGGAACAAAACTGCTCAAGTAGGTGGTACGACAAATCCATCAACCGTTGATGCAATAGGAAGATTGGGGAAGGATATATTATTTATACCCCAAGATGGCATACCGACTTGAAGGCGGATGATTCCAGGATGTTGAAGTAATACACTGGTGTGGTGGATATCGACGAGCTGTCCATTTATTTTATTTTAGCTTTTATATGTTCGTCTAGATGTTACTATGTGTAAGCTTTTGGAGAGCTAAATCTTGTTAGGAGTGGTCTGTGGTTGTCTATGTAGCTCTCTATGCTACAAGAAATTAGTTAGAAGTCTGTTAAAAAAAGAAATTAGTTAGAAGTGCCATGCACGTGTGGGAGGGAGGTAGAACCAAATAGGGCATCAAGAAAGATCGATGTAATTTTGTTGGGGCCTAGTAATACACTACAAGAAAAACTAAAATTATCAATTGATGTGTACAAAGGACCACACCTGAATAGTAGCATAGCATAATGAGTTTTTGTGTTTTGTTGAAGCTCAACTTTTGTTTTTAACATATATGATTATTGCATATCCTATTCATCATATTTTGTTTTAATTTTTATAACTTTAAAAGATGGGAGCACTGGATTATCCTTGTGGTGTGATATTTGGTACAACAATAGATGATAATTATCCTTGTGGTGTGATATTTGGTACAACAATAGATGATAATACTAGGTCATGGGGAAAGAGTAGCTTCACCACATATTAGTGACATGTTCAAAAAAGAGCTTTGCTAATAATTTGGGCCAAAAAGGTTTATTAGTTTAGGTTTTATCCTAGACCACAATGGTTGGTTGTCAATGGGCTCATACGATGAATGGATTAGTTTGGATTGAGTTGTTTGTGCTAGCACCGTGTCGTGTAGGCTTGAAAGATTTAGACGTGATCTAGTGCACACTTTGAGATGTGGGCCCTTACATTGGGGTAACAAGCAACAAGTGCCTCACCCTGTACTATTGAGGTTGCCATTGTTGCAATGCCTTTGCTCTCGTCCTCTCCTGCCTACCCTAGCCTTCTCTCTAACATGAAACCACAAAGGATAGCAACAAATTTCGGCGAGCTTAGAGATCCTTGATAATCATGCATGGAAGATCCTGATACTAAAGTATTTTGTTCTATTTCTTCATAGTTGTAGTTAGTCTCTAAATCCATATATGACTAGTAACAAGGTGACTAAGTTAACTTATTTTAAGGTGGCCTTGGATTTTTGGATAAGGGAGGTGGGAATGAAAAATACCTGATGGGACAAGGGTTTTCCATTATTTGGATATACGATTAGGTAAAGAACAATAATTTGTTTTTGGGAAATAATATCTTTCTTTTCCACCCTCTCATAACTAGGTAGGGGTGGGCTACGTCTGTGATAAGAGTGGAGATTATATAAAATTATTAAAATACTCTTCATTATTTTAATTCTCATTGTCTGTCTCTTTATTTAGAAGGGATATATATTTTGATCACATAAATAAACTTTTCTATTACAAACCTATCTGCTGCCAAACAAGGGAATGCATTTAGATTATATTTACCTATCCTATACCCAATATCTATCATTTCCTTTGCTCTTTCCCAAACTTTGCCTTTTGCATCTACAAGTGGAAGTTCAGAATTATGTATAAAATGCGATCCAACTTATTTCTTTTTTACAAGATGAGATGTTTTATTGATTTTAAAAATGTTAGATCAGGATGATAGAAATAACCTGAAACCATGACACATGCTTAGACAAGAAAATTAAACACATTAGTGGCCATTGATACCGAGACGGCTACCCATGAGTTTGGGTGACATGTAAGAAAATATGAAGTTAACAAACTTTTTACGGTAATGCTACACTACAGGCGGCCGACGCCAGATCCGTCCGTTGGATGAGTGATCTGCCGTCTGTCTCTCGCACCCAAATCAAACGGTTGATGTTTCCCCCGCCACCATTTCTCCAGTCTCCTCTCTCTTGACGGAAGTTCCCTTCCATTCCCCATCTCCCTCACCTTCCTCCCCACTACAATGCGAGGCAAGCTCCCAAGCGGGAGAGAAATGGTGGTAGAGGAAGGAGGATAGAGACGGGAGAGGAAGGAGAAAGGAGCAATGGTGGGCCCATATGAAGGGGTAAAATGGTTTTTTCATATGTTAGTTAACGACAATTGGATGAAAAATGTAACAGAGTGTCAATTTAGGAATAAAAGTTAAAATCATGGTCAAATAAGGAACGAAAAAAATTTTTAGGGCCAAAAAAGTAACGACTCATTTTAGTGGTGTCAAATAGGAAATTCTCTTTTTGTTATAGGATCACTCAAGGCATTGCATTCCTCTTATATACCACTAATGTGTTTTTCATAAATATAATATGAGTTGCATGTGTAATTATTTCATTGCTTTTGCTCTTACATGTTAATTCAACAATATCATGTAACTTATTATGTCCATTTCTTTTTTTTGTAGATGTGACACACTTGAAGGAAGAAGAGCCCGAATATTTCAAGACCAGGTTTCTATATATAGGATTCGTGAGCTTGTTCCTATTATGGATGATGATCGGAAGCCGTGGATTTGTGAGCCTAGCTTTGTCGCTTTTTTGTCCATGGCTAATTTTTCTGTACCCGTGAAGCTTATTAGCTGGATAATTAAGTGACCCTTTGCTGAGTGAATTCAGTTATAGGAACAAGGTCATTGTTTTTGACCGTGACCTTTTGTACAAGATTTTTGGGTTGAAAAATGGCAACGAAGCTGTGAAGGTATCTGACGATTGGAAAGACATGAAATACATTCGTGAGGAGTACAACGAAGGGGAAGAGACAAAATCAAGAAGTGCATTGAGGTTTCGAAAGCTAGAACTGACAGGATATAGACTCTGTTATCTGTCCTAGAACTGTCAATTATGTGAACTTGAATTACATGTGTACTCTTGTTGACACATCGCAGCTGAGTAGAAGTAGTTATGATCGGGTTGGGCATGTGATAGGAGAGTTGATGGATGAAGTCAAGAAATACTAGAAGTTCTTGGGGGCTCGACTTGAGAAAGACCATCAGATTGGTTCTTGCTTAATCATTCAAGCGGTATACCAAATTATTTTCTTCTATTTTTCATTGTGTCATTCATCCCATGAATTATTTTCTAATGTTGTCTCATATGTTTTTTTCTTAATCAGATTGCCTACATTGACCATCTCGACTTGCCGGCTGATAAACCATCTCGACTAAGAGAAGTGTGTCTCTAGAGATGTATATTGAGATAAATCGTATCACCAACTTCAAACTATATCTAATTTTTATGCTTATCGACAATTTTTTTATTTTATTTGTTCATACCGAATCCTATTATAACTAGTCGCCGGTGTCTAAAGCTTACAAAGTGTTCATATGTTGTTGATTTAACATTGATCGTGGATAGGATTGGCTTAGTTAAAGAAGAAGAGAACATGTGGGTTGGGGTTTGGTTTCTAATTGATTGAGCCCCTAGTTACATAGATTGTTTAGTTTGATTTTGGAGAAACCATATCATGGTTTGGGTGGCGTGGTTAGTACTCGTGGAGGAACATATAATAGTTGCTTGATTAAAGTTGGCATGTTACATAGGGGTGGTCGTGGGTTCGCTTTGGATTATACTTCGGGTGGTCGTGGGTTCGCTTTGGATTATACTTCTACTACTCTAGTAGCGCTATGGATAATACAATTTTGAATATTTTAAAAATATATTCTTATAAATCTCAACACTGTAGCAAATATTTGGTACCTAAATGGATCCAAATAAATAAGTGATGGACTACAAAGTTGAAGATCTCATCAAGAACTACAAATTTTGGATTATAAAAAGTCATACTTAATTATATGGGGTATAACGGAAGCGAAATATCATATAAAGTTTAGTTGGGACTGAGAAAGAATATCACTGGTTAAAAGAGATATTTTTTTACCTGGCCTTCCAAATAGAATTCTATAAGTCATCCATTGGGAGGCCGAGAAATATAGATCGCTACCCTTGCAATTTCTGAAAATGGACGTGTAGTATAAATAAATTTATAAAATTTAAAAATGATTCTTTTAGCAACAATTTAAAATGATTATCATAAAGTCTATTAGAGCAACTCCAAGAGACTAGGTAAATTGATTTGGCTGGATAAATTTAGATGAGCGGTGCGTAAAAACAGCATCCAACGGACTAGCTTTCCTCCCCTCCTCGCTATCCCGCTCGCCATCTTCCCCGCTCCGCTATCCTTTTTTGCCGAGCGCCCTCCCCTCCCCATCTTCCTCCTCCAGCACGTGCGCGCCTATTCCTACGGCAAGTTCTGGGCTCGTTTGGTTTTTGCCTCTACACGCCCTGCCAATTCTGGGTTTGCCAAAAAATTGGCGGTGGTTTTCTTCGCCCGCAGTTCCGCCGATCGTTGGCGCAAAATTCAACTGGCGTTGGCAGTGCTGGCGTTGGCGAGCCAAATGCCGGCTAGCATCCAAACACCGGCCAACAAGTTTGGTCAACGCCAACTTTTTGGTAGGGTAGGCTGGGGCTCCAATCCAAAAGTCCACGTCCCGCACGCCCTCCCGCCAAATTCCCGCCCCGCAGGAGCACGCCGCGCAGAGAGAAGCCGGCCGGCGGCCTCCATCCACCGCGGGGAGAACCCACGGCGTGGGCGGACGGCGGTGCCGTGGTGGTGAGTGCGGAGAGGGGCGCCGCCGCCGGGGCCGGGAGAGGCCGACGCTGAGGGGCCGCTCGGCGTCCACGACTTGCACCCAGTGGCGAAGCCAGGGGGTGCGGAGGGGGGCCTGGCACCCCCCAACATTCTCGTACTCTTGTACTCAGTAGGAGTTAAGCTATACAACCCATAGTGACAGTTAAGTTATATATGTCTCTGCCTGTCAAGTCTCTTTATCCCTATTCCAATCTCACTCATCATTTTAGTCACTGGACTAGCTACTAGTTATTCAACTCTGTATATGTGTACCTAACTATATATGATTTTGTGTATAGAAAGCATATTCAAATATTAGAAACTTGAGCCAATCTGTTGAATTGCATTTTAATTGCTCATTAAGCAATATAAAGGTGTTAAAGACACTTCATTATTTTTATAAGGCAGTGGGTACGAGTGTCAATACTGCTAAAAATCCTTCAAGTAGCATACAAGATAATAGTTAGCTTCAGAGAATATTCTGCACATTAGGAGCTCAAGATGAACAAGAAAGAGCTGTAAATATGCCAACATGGCATTTAATAAAAACATCTATATTCTAAGCATTCTCTGACCGTTGTCGACGTTGGCACCCCCTATGTCTGAATGCTGGCTTCGCCCCTGCTTGCACCAATGCCGCGAGCGCAGACCTGGAGGTCCCGTCACCACGCTGCCCCCGTCCCCGAGCTCCCGTCTTGCTTTCCGCAGCAAAAGAAGCGGACGCTTGCATCGCCGGCGAGGTTGCCTTGAGCACGGAGCTCGTGGTGCGTCCGCCCTTGACGAGGAAGACGGCGCGTTTGAGCCGTGCCAAAATGAACAGTTCCAGATTTGTAGCCTAACCAAAACCATAGCAACAAACTGTCAGCTGGTCCTGCACATTTAGACACTTTGGACGCCATCGTTAATCCCGTTCATTTCCAGAGCTAGGAATCAAACCTGAAATGGTCCCGGCGGCAGGTAGCGTCTAGAACGCCGTTGACGTGTGCAATCGGAGCAGCTGGCGACGGATCACCAGTTCAGCAACAACCAACACGGGCGCACGCTGTTGCTTCTTCCTCCTCGCGCCCATCCGCGTCCGCTCTTCTCTCTTAACGTTAATGGCGACCGGCCAGTGGGGCGGTCGGTCGTCCACATCAATGCGGCCAGCGGCTGAGCTGCACGTATCGCCTCGATCGCCTGCAACTGTTCGTTTGACTTATCAGCCACCAGCCAGCGGTATTTCAGTCTCACAACAAATCAGCATCAGCCACCAGCCACCAGTCAGTCAGCAGTACTTTTCTCTCACAACAAATCAGCACCAGCCACCAGCCAACCGAACAGGCTGGCCACAGCCCACAGGGCCGGTTCTGTGCTGGTGGTGGTATGGCGCGGCGTAGGGTCCCTGCTGTCCTAGCCCATAGGCAGCCATTGATGACGACAGCTAGCTGACAGAAAGCTTCCGGAGTGAATGCCACCCGTCGCCGCCATAAATTACGGTCGTTGGGGCGACCGGCGGCGACGCGAACGTTCTCCAGCGCACGCACGTGGGCGTTGACGACTAGTCGATGGATCGATGGCGACATGACAGCTTATCATCGATCGATCAGGCTGACCTTTGCTGCCTGCAGGTGCACCGGAACACGTACGCGCTGGTGGTGAGCATGGAGAACATCACGCTGAACTGGTACTGGGGCAACAACCGGTCGATGCTCATGTCCAACTGCCTGTTCCGGATGGGCGGCGCGGCGGTGCTGCTGACGAACCGCGGCGGCGCGGACCGGCGGCGCGCCAAGTACCAGCTGGTGCACACGGTGCGGACGCACCAGGGCGCCGACGACCGCGCCTACCGCTGCGTGTTCCAGGAGGAGGACGAGTCCGGGCGCGTCGGCGTGGCGCTGTCCAAGGACCTGATGGCCGTCGCCGGCGAGGCGCTCAAGACCAACATCACCACGCTCGGCCCCCTGGTCCTCCCCATGTCGGAGCAGATCCTCTTCCTCGCCTCCCTCGTGGGGCGCAAGGTGTTCGGCCTGCGGTCGCTCAGGCCCTACATCCCGGACTTCAAGATGGCCTTCGAGCACTTCTGCATCCACGCCGGCGGCCGGGCGGTGCTGGACACCATCGAGCAGAACCTGGGGCTCAGCGCCTGGCACATGGAGCCGTCGCGGATGACGCTGTACCGGTGGGGCAACACCTCCAGCAGCTCGCTGTGGTACGAGCTCGCGTACACGGAGGCGCAGGGGAGGGTCCGGCGAGGCCACCGCGCGTGGCAGATCGCCTTCGGGTCGGGGTTCAAGTGCAACAGCGCCGTGTGGCGGGCGCTGCGCACCATCGACCCGGCCAAGGAGAAGGCCGGCGGCAACCCATGGGTGGACGAGATCCACAGGTTCCCCGTCGAGGTGCCCAAGGTCGAGAGCGTCGTCGTCGCCACCGCGCCGGCGGCAGGCTCGTCGTGAGGTTTTTTTTATCTCGAATTTGGGGAATGAATTAAATACGCGTGTGAAATTAAAAGTGTGTGTTGGTTGAGTGAGTGAAGGTGTAAACATAGTACAAGAAATTTGATGTTGGAAATGTAGCTGACGTACGTATTTATTGGTTTGGAGCTTCAATCAAAGCCCAATGTTTGATTCTTTGGGCCAGGCTGGTTTGTTAATTTGGCAATTGAATAAGTCAGGAACTGTGAAATTGTACAAACTCCGAAACTGATTATTATGTTAATACATGGCCGGGCCTTGGGCCGTATTTGATATTCCTGTGTAATTAATATAAAATCGGCCCAGTTGTGAGAGTAGGCCTCTTTGGGTCTTTTTCGTTTGTCTTGAGCACCTTGCAGTTGCAGCCCAACTAAACCCAACGAACAGTTTGGGCTGGCAAGCCCGCTTTGGTCTAGGAGCCCAAATCGCCCGTTAGCCCATAGTGCTCGAAAGCCGCTTCGCACAGTTTCAATCTGGCCGCTATGCAGGCCGCACGATACATCAACAGATCAGCCCAATTCCCTCCACGGTGCCATCTTTCCTGTGGTCGCAAGTCTACGCTCATTCGGCTCGTTTGCATCAGTTGCGTACTATTGCCATCCACGGTCAGACTTTTGAGAGTTGCAGCCAGCCACCGTGCCACAAGTTCAGAATTAGGCACTTGATTGCAAGCTCCTAGTAATCAGGTGGTTACTTAATTCCCCACACAATATGTATTCTCTTTGCACCATATGCCAGTATGCCTAAACTAGCAGTTCGTATGTGTTTCTCCACACCCATCTGTTGACTGTTGTGCACCAAAAGGGGTCACAGCAGCTGTTTTATGCTATGATCAACTTGCCACTTTTAAGAGAAAATCTCTATTCATGTAACTGGACCCCAAATAATCTTAGGTACATAAGAAGGAATCAGGCGTTGTTTATCTGAGAGTTGCACGTTGCTGCTTGCCGGGCAGCGCCAGACACTAGCTAGCTCTAACCCAAATCAACCAGGTGCAAACGATGTTTGGCCCATTAACTTTGGTCACCGAATCTGTCACTCAACCACTAGCATGTAGAACGAGTCTATAACTGTTTGGTGCACCAAACAGAATCAATGAACTACTAATCTTACAAATTGTAGATAACTACTCCCTCCGTATTAAAATATTTGTACGTCGTTGACTTTTTATCATAATTATTTGTGATTATTTACTAATCTTACAAATTGTACGTCGTTGACTTTTTATCCGTATTAAAATATTTGTACGTCGTTGACTTTTTATCATTTACTAATCTTACAAATTGTAGATAAATACTCCCTCCGTATTAAAATATTTGTATGTCATTGACTTTTTATCCTAATTTTAACCATTCATCTTATTCAAAATATTATGTGTAATTATTTATTTATTTGTGATTTTCCTTTATCATTATATGTATTTTAAGTGTGACATATCCTCTTACATACATAAAATTTTTGAATAAAATGAAAGGTCAAATATTTTAGAAAAACTCAACAGCGACAAATATTTTGATACGAAGGTAGTATATTGCTGTTTGAATGCAGAGAGTAGATGTTTGAACACTAAGCTTGAGAAGCAATAAGTTGTGCAGCAAGAAAACATAACACTTGTAGGTGCGATCAATTCAATTGGAATCAGAATAAAAAGTCGATATTTATTTGGGCGTGGCTTGAAATGCGGCGATAATTCAAAAGGCCCTGCATTGAGAAGGCAAGGAAGCATGCATGCACGCCCGTCGCCCACGCAGCAGGCGCACGCCTCCTTAAGGGTTTAAACAGACAGAGCTCCTCTGCTTCCCAGCATGAGGAACCAGCAACTCTTATGTATAAGATTGTTTACTCTACTTTTCGAGTGCCGATGGCCTTTTTTTTCCTGTAATATAAAACTATAAGAACACCTGCTTGCTTTCTTCTTAAATGTATATTAAAAAAAGAAGTATTCTTGCTCCAAGGTATACGGTGGTGGCAGAGAGACTCTGAGAGGCAGGCAAGGCATGTTTAGATGGTGTGGTGGCAGGCAGCTTGCTGGCCAGGCAGATCCTGGCCTCAGACATCCAAAATCAAACGTCTGGGAGTGCTACCTACGCCAGGCAGCTTGACCAGAGCACAAACCAAACAGGCCCGCAATGCAAGCCTCAACAACCTACATTTTGCCACGAACACGCAGCCGTTCCATGTCACGTCTCCAAACTGAGTTTGCATTCATGTAGATGTGGCTAGCTAGGTACCATATATAGCATTGATGCAAGCCAAGCTCGCAACAAATTAAACTCAAGGTGGGCTTAGCTCCAGGCAGACTCTTCCACAGCCTCAAGCTCTCGGCTTTTTCCCTGAACGCACGCCGCCGTTTCTTGTCGCCTATTCAAACAGAGTTTTGGCACGCAGCAGCAACGTAATAGGTCTCTCTCACTATATGCATGCGTACGTATTCCGTTGGTGGTACAACCTGTAATTTGTAATCGTCTGATGAGGGTGTTTTTGAAAGTCTGTGCAGTGACGCACACGAGCGAGTGCTGTTTCGTGTGAGCTCAGCCAAGTCTGTTCGCTTGGCTTATCAGCCACCAGCCAGCAGTACTTCAGTCTCACAACAAATCAGCACCAGCCACCAGCCAGCCAGCAGTACTTCAGTCTCACAACAAATCAGCACCAGCCACCAGCCACCAGCCAACCGAACGTATGCAGCGAACGGAAGGGGATCGAGGCATGAAACTGTGCATGCCGGATGCCGCACGAGTAGAGAGTTGAAACTGTACAAGCCAAGTCAAAAAAATCATTAAAAAAACTAGTAACTTTGTAAACCCTATGCATCTGCCATTAATGAGACCTACCAATGGCCCTTTGTTTACTGAAACTACCATACATGAAGTTTCTTTTCAAATTGAAAGGATGAATGAAGCATCAGACTCTCGAACTCTCGATCCTCGCCCCGCGTTGTGCAGCAAGCGGTGGGCTGTGGGCAGCTGGGTGGCACGTGACGTAGTGCAGGTTCCGAGGTCGACGGCTCGTTGATCTTTGACTTGGCCGTGCGTGCACGGGTAACCAAAGCAGAGCATGTATGCGCTTGGCGTGGAATTGCAAAGTGGGGAGCAGCTCCCTTGAATGCTTCCGGGGTCGAGTGCGTCCTGCTCAAAGGCAACTCGATCAGTCCCATGAGCCAGCATTAGGGATGGATATGGCCAGGTCGACCCATTGGATATTTGGCCCAAACCAAAAAAAACCAGACCGATGGGTCATGTGGGTCGATCTCAAATAGCAAAGGAGCCATAAGAGCCGTGTCGGATACCAATATCCGACCCTCTCACCGACGGGTGGGACCGCGCAGTTTCGGGAAGGAGATGGGCATAAGAAAGCCCGTAAACAAGAAGAATATCAGATCAGGGGAGGATCGATTTTCCCCTGATTCGACTGACCTAGTTCCGTCTCGGCCGACCCTCGTCCGCCTCGGCCGACCCCCGTCCGCCTCGGCCGACCCCCTTCTGTCCTGAACAACCCTACGCTATCTCGCCCGACCTCTCTTCGCCTCGCCCGAACCGGTGTGGGCCCGGGCCGGAGTGGAGTGTCAGGAAGACCTGGCATACGGACGTATCGCCACACGACTATGCCGCTCCCCATCAGCATTAATTGGCCTTACCGAGCACTGTCCGCCTTACCGAGCACTGTCCGGTATGGCTAAGGGATGTGACTCCCACTGTTTTGCCCGTACGCAGGCGCCGCGCGAGGAGAAGCACGACCCCAACAGCGTCCACAACGTCCTGAACAGCATCCACAGTGTCCCGTAGGCGGCGGGGCTTCTCCAGCAAGTTTTCCATTATTTGTTATTTGTTGAACACGTCTTGTACAGCGTCACCTCCCCTGAGTATAAATAGAAAAATCAAGCCTCAGGAGAGGGGGACGCACACACAAAAAACACAACCCACGAAACACACACGCTCAGACGCATCCAGAGACTTGGGAGCCTCTCCCTCTCTCGACCGCTTGTAACCCCTACTACGAGCAACGCGAGTAACACGAGCAGATCGACACTGGACGTAGGGCGTTAGTGCCTGAACCAGTATAACCCCTTGTGTCCTCTCGCGAACCATCCGGAGCCCAAACGCGCAATCCACTAAATTTACTTGTTGGTTATTTCTTACACCGACAGTTGGCGCGCCAGGTAGGGGTCTTTGCGCGTTTCGGCGATCACCAGGCTTCGGATGGCCACCCGCGGATCGAGCTGGACTCCTGGGACGCAGCTGCGTCTTGGGAGTTTGGATTTCGTCATCACCGACGCCGGGGACTTGGAGAGAGTCGCTCTCACCCCCCCGGTCAACACTGCTGATGCTGACGTCGCGACCGCCACCGAGGCCCTCGCGGACATCGACATCAACACCCCTGGCGACGAGGCTAGCAGCCCTCGTTCGAGGGCCAACGAGGCCCCGCTATGGGAGCAGCTCGAGGTCTTCCTGGGGCCACGGCCCACGCAGGAAGACGCGCGCTGTGTCAGGTTCGCCCTGGCGAACGTCGCGACTCAGCTTGTGGGAGGGGCCCCTCTCCCCCCGGGGATGCTGGACTCCATCCCACCGTATGCGGCCCCATACGGTCTGCGCAACGCGGCTGAAGTCGTGTCCCGCCTGGTGACACGCCTCCTGAGCCCCACCCCGGCGAACAGCGAGTTCGTCGGGGTGATCGATCACGTCTCCGAATCGGTCTTCGACCTGTTGGACGATCCCGTTTCGGAGGCGTCCGACACGGAGCTCGTCGGAGAAAGCCACCACCCCTCCCGGGAATGTTTCATGGCGGACACCCCCGACGGGGCGGAGGGAGAAGCGAGTGAGAGCGGCTCAGGGCCAGCGGGCCCTGACGACGGTCACCCGGTGGCCGACGCGCCCGTTGCTCCCGCTCCGGTTGCGGCCCAAGCCGCATTATCAGTCTGTTCGGGAGAAAGAGTTTATTCAGGATGATTTGTTCTGGATGAATAATTTCCTAAACAGATTGACTTAGACAAAATGTTCAGAGCATGAGAAATTCAAAATTACATCCATCAAGTGAAATTTCTTCATTGAATCCAAAAGAGGGAACATTTCACAATGGATCGATAACTATCCTAGAATCAAAAAACTAAAACACCCTGATCTTGGGTTGATGAATATCAACTGCTGATCAGGGCGATGGCGTAGTCTCCGGTGGATCATCATCTATCACGTTCTCCTCCTCGGAGTCGCTGACGAGATCCACAAGCGCTCCGTCTCCAGGAATCCCGATCAGGTCGCGGTTCAAGGAGACGAAGAGGCGCCGGGCGAATTCTTCGTCGCCGCTGGTGTCCACGTTAGCAGAAGACGAAGATGCGCCTGCGTCCGCCGCTTCTGGCTTCAGCCGGATCCCGCTCCCTCCTTGCTTTGGCTCGTCGTCGGAGGAGAGGGAGATAGGGGACGCCGGAGCTGGGGAGGAAGGCGCAGGGCGTTTCCCGGCGGCAATGCTCGACGGAGCAGCCTCGGGAGATGGTGGCGCAGCCACCGGAGCCTCCTCTTTTGGCGGCTCAACTTCGACTCCTTCATCCCCGTGCCAGGGGAGAGCTAGGAGCGGAGCCTGAGGAGGAGCGACGGGTGGTGTCGTCGCCGGCGGGTCCTCCGGCTTGTCAGGCGGATGTTCGCCGGAGCTGCGAGGGGAGTCTCCGAAGAGGAGGCGAGGAAGCTTGAATCTACTACTAAGCTTTTTCTTTCCCATGGCGAGGGGAGGGAGAAGGTTTAGAATGGAAAGTTCAAGTACGGATCGATCCAGGGGATTTGATATTTAAAGACCCAGAGATGCAACGCTTCGTGCGGGATTCGAGGAGCCGGAGCAGAGCCGTACCGCGTGCACTGCTAAAGTTCCGGGAGACGTGCGGAGTGGGTTTTAAATGCACTGGGCAGCAGTTACATCACTCCTGGGGCGTTTCGTTTTCCAAGACGGAACAGTTCTTTTATATTATTATGGCTGATATTTTTCTTTGACCTTATCATTCAGATGCAGGTTTCCACATTTCAAGAGTTCGGGAACTTTTCTGGCTCTCATGATTGACGAGATATTCTCATATCCAGAAATCGCCCGAAGAGCAAAAAGACCCGAAGACTATTGAACGATCAACCTTTTCTGAACAAGATAAGCTCGGGGGCTACTGTTGAGGCCATAATACCAGGGTACCCGACCACGAGGATTGCCGACTACCGATTCCAAGACGACCAAGACTCCGAACAAGACACGACAGCCAGATCGCAGGAGGAAAGCCCGAAGACAGTTCGAGTCCTACTAGGTTTAGGTCTGTTTTGTCTTGTAAGGCACGTCTCCCTGGGTATAAATAGCGGGGTCCTGTGTGTAGAGGGTATCGAACATCCAAGTTTGTATTCCACAATCCACCCGAGGGTACTCGTTACGCATTGTAATCTGTACTCGACGAAATAATACAAGCAGCAACTGGACGTAGGGTTATTACTCGATCTCGAGGGCCCGAACCAGTATAAAAATCCCGTGTCTTTCTGTCCATCACCGTGATCAATCTTCGCACAAAGCGGGGTGTCTACCGGACAAATATCTGACGAGTACAACCTCGACACATTGTATTGGTCGGATTATGAGCTTTGCAATGCACTTTATTTTTCTTGTGCTATAAGTAATTATTGACCTTCGGATAGACATGGTGTTTTAACCTTGGTTAATAGATCTTTATGACTATGGAGAGATTCGGCAACCTGGTTGTAAACATGGTGTTTATAACTAGGTGTAAACATTATTTTTGTTTATACGCTTTCCTCTCATTTGCATACTCACCTTGCACACACGCACACCCAATAGGTTTTTATTTTTTTCTCTTTTACTATGTTAATTATACCATAAGTTAAGGTCTTAGGGATGTCATTGGTTGTTGGCATTTGCTTACACTCCCGGCCATCACCCCGGGGGTAGTTTGTGCATCTCAATTGTTTTGCAGCCATGACGAAGGAATCCTATGAATTCATGATCAAAGTTGCAATCAAGATCGTTAACGTCTCCAAAGATTGAAATGGATGCTGTGATTTCATAAAAAATCTGCTCATGTTCAGAGATGTACAATGAAGGAAAAGTGGATATTCAGAGACTCCATAAAATTCTCGTTCCAACGCATCTAAGATCAACGAATTTAAAGACCCGTACAAGGAGATACGACAAAAATATTGGGCACTGCACGTTCTGAAATCAGCTCTGGGACAGATTGCAGTGCTGGAATAAAATAGGCATAACTATCTTCTTCAGAATCCGTTTTGTGCAAATGATGATTCATTGCAAAGATAAATTTGTACACTTTGCAAGCAATGATTCAGTATGTGTTCTGTTCTAGAAGTGACGGACCAAGATCCATGTTTGTCCTTATGGGCTACAGGCCCACGAGGAGATTGGGCCGCCGACTCTGACAGATAGAAGGAAGAAACGTACAGGTTAAGGAAACTAGTCGGTTACTAGGAAGCAACCCGGCCTATTTATGTTAGGACTTTATGTTTAGTATCCAACTAGGAATCTGTATTATTAGCCTTGTAGACCCTGTCTCCCGAGTATATAAGATGAGGCTGGGACCCCTTATAAAATCATAACCATCAATACGAAGCGATTCACCATACAGGACGTAGGGTATTACGCTCTCTTTCGAGGCAGCCTAAACCTGTCTAAATCGTCTCGTGTTCACCATCATGCTTCTAGTTCCGGTGAGGCCCTTGTGAAGAACTTGACTACTCAGGGACCCCCTATAGTAGGCTAACCGATATAAAAAACTGACAGCTGGCGCGCCAGGTAGGGGCTCTCGTCGAGAATCATCAAGAAAGCTCGATGTCACCAGTCATCATCTCCTGCAACAGCGACAGGGCGTTCGAGAAGGGCGCCACCTTCATCTTCGGCTCCTGGGTCTGCATGGCGGACGATGCGAACAACTTTGATTGCGTCCTCAAGCCGACGACTTCGGAGCAACTCGCCGACAAGCTCGACGAGATCGCGCCCTCAAGCCCGACCTCAACTCGGACTCGGGGAACCTCAAGTCTCAGTTTGAATTCAACTCGGACTGAGAATTTTTCAAAGCAGACTAGGCAGTCCGAGTTAGTCTCTGGACCATCGCTCGTGCCGAAATCCAATCATTCGAGGACCCAGAAGAAGAGGGGCTTTGCCACAGCTAGACGCGAGGCCAATACCCCGAGCCGAATTCCCATCGGTTTCGCAGGAACCACCTTTGTCTACCAGGCGGTGTCATCAAAGGAACTTCGATCTCCGGTCGAATTCGATGAACTCCCCCTGGGCGGGAAAAAAAGTCGGACTCGTGATCACCGCAACTCCAGAAGGGAGATTCATCCATTGGCCGAGACGCAAACCAAAGCTCGGCGTAACTCCACAAAGAAGACCTGGACATGTCTCGCATCATCGCATGCATCGATCCATTGTGTTGACGGTCATTACTGGTACACTTTTAGGGCTGTTTTGGCATTGGTTTTGGACTAATTCTTATACTAACCTGCCACTTGGCATCTAAAATAACCCCGTTTTCAAATATGTCTTGTATTTTAGAGCATGTTGTGATTTTAAAGGAAATGCGACATATTTGGTGGAGTTTGTCCATGGGGTTGTAAGGAGATCTTGATTTGTAATTGCCGAATCCTTTTGTGAGATCAATCTATAATGTTCTTAGTTGATGGTGCTTTTCATTTTAATAGTTGGCCAACATTACCATGGGTGTGCATATCTCTCATAGTTTTGCATGCTTAGATCACATCTACATTTCGTGTTCCCATAACTCGATAAGTGAGTACCCTCGTGTAGTGACTAGTATGTGGAAGGAAAAGTGTTGAGTTTGATTCACATCTTTATCATTGATAGATTAGATTGGTTTTATCTTGCTTGGCGATTACATCTCAAAGTGATCCTAAACCCGATGGGCAAATGCTTCCATACCTTGTGTACTCCTCTCTACCGCTCGTAACATTGATTAGGTTAGATTGTTCTTTGTTTCATACATTATTATTCAATCAAAGAACAATCTTGCTAACACTATTAGTGCTTAGTTAAGCGTAGAAATCCCTTGTTCTGTGGATTGATAAACCTTGGGGATTACTCTAAGGGAAAAGCTACAACCGATCTGTGCGCTTACAGTTCGTAATTGGCGTGCCTAAGGGCCGTCAACAAGTTTTTCTGGCACCGTTGCCGGGGAACAAGCTTGATTGCTACGTTTAACTTTGTATTAATTTTGTTGGTTACTAACACCTAACCTTTTCTCTAGAAAAATCTTTGTTTTTGTTTTTGTTATCTAGATGGCTCTTGTCGTCCAACCCATGGAGGTAGGAGAAAAATCACTAAGGGATTATGCAAGCCCGCAATCAGAGGACTTCGACATGCAAAAATCAGATTTGACACATGAAGCCACCGAGTACGAGATCAACCCTCAAATCATCAAGATGGCGGCAGCAAATCCATTTAGAGGGGTGGAGACCGACAACCCATATAGACACATCAAGTGGTTCACGATGTTATGCAATACGGTACAACAAGATGGAGTTCCTTTAGCTTGGTTTAGATGGAATATTTTCCCATACTCACTTGCAGATGAAGCAAAAAGATGGTACGCACTTGCATCCTTCGAGGTGAAAGGAAATTGGAATGAGTTAATGAAAAAATTTTGTGGACGGTTCTTTCCGATATCCAAAATCCAACATATTCGGAGGCAAGTGACCAATTTTACGCAAGGAGAAGATGAAGGAATAGATCAACCATGGGATAGATTTAATAGATTGATTGATGAAGGACCGAAGCTAGGATTCTCCGGTGATGTACTCTTGCATACTTTCTATTTTTCCCTAACCCCCAAATGCTTGGAGTTCGTACAATTGTGCGCAGGAGGGGATCTCATGGAGAAAACACTCATGAAAGCTGCCCAAATTCTACAAAAAATAAGCAAGGGGGCAGCCATGCAAAGAGATTGGGAAAATCACCTTTCGGGAGACATTGGGCAAGAATCCTATGTTGGGGGTGCTTGCTGGAATTTTCAGAAAGAGACCCCGGAAGCAAAGGAAGAACAATCAAAACATGAAAAAGCTACAAGAACAACTCACGATGAAGAAGCACCGGTCCGAGACATGAAGAAGAATAGGCCAGAAGCGGAAGTTGGGAGAAATTTGGTGAATGCAAAGTCGCTAAAAGAATTTGAGTAAATGGATTGGATCCCGATCGACTTTGGTAAACTCTTCGACAAAGGAAGATCACACCCAAATCAAAAGAAGTCCATGAAAGCCATAGAGTCGGATTTCCCACCGGATAAACATACGGGCTACATATTGGACAAGGGATCGGCCGGAGACATTATTTGGAAGTTTTTTGATAAAGATGGAGAAATAGACCCTGACCATGTCACCAAAGTGAAGAAAATCATGGGAGTAAAACCAGAAGCATCTCCATTCATGCACCTAGCCGAGGTATATGCCATACAAGCAAATCATGACGAAGGTATGCTACTACGTACACCTCACATAAGTTGCACGATCAATGGAGAATTATTTTGCAAAGCCTTATGCGACATAGGAGCCCAAGTAAGTGTCATGTCTTCAAAGATTTATGATGAGCTTTATAGTAAAACTTTGAATCTTGCTCCTACATCTACTAAATTAATTATGGGAGATGGTAGAACAACGAAACCTTTGGGCATACTTAGAGATCTAGATGTTGCCATCTCGGGTAAAATTATTCCAACCGAGTTTTTCGTGTTTAATGCTTGCCATGATGAACATGATGATATAATTCTTGGTAGGCCTTTCCTTAAGTTGGTTAATACGGTTCTTGATGCCAGAAAGGGTAAAGTCACGATTGAATTAGATGAAACCAAATACACTTATGACTTTCTACCCACTTCACGTGTTGCCCTACCTCTACCTCTTGATAACGAAGAGGTAGAGAGCCTTCGCTTTGTTGATTCTTTTAGGGACCCTCTCCAACGAGCAATGGAGAATGGAAGCAATAATGGTGATCAAGATAGAGAACTAAAGGAAGCAACCGAAGGATTGGAAGAACAACACGGGATCTTGGAAGAGGAGAAATACGAAGATATTGGAGATTTGCATCAAGAAGAACCGGAAGCACCCAATGTTGAATTGAAACCATTACCCAAGGGGCTGAAATATGAATTTTTGGGGGACAACAAGACATTCTCGGTGATCGTAAGCGACGAACTAAACCCGAAGGAGACAGACAAGTTGCTGAAATTATTAAGGAAGCACAAGAGGGTGATCGGGTACAATATTGGTGACTTGAAATGTATAAGTCCCTCCTTTTGTACTCATCGCATACAACTTGAAGACCAATACAAACCTGTTGTGGAGCATCAAAGGAGGTTGAGCCATGCTATGCGTGATGTGGTTAAGAAGGAAGTTATCAAATTGTTGAATGCTGGAATCATATATCCCGTACCACATAGTGAATGGGTGAGCCCTGTACATTGTGTACCAAAGAAAGGAGGACTCACCGTGGTGAAAAATGACATGGATCAATTGATACTGCAAAGGACCGTTATGGGTTGGAGGATGTGCATAGATTATTGGAAATTGAATAAGGCTACAAGGAAGGATCACTTTCCACTACCATTCATTGACGAGATGCTCGAGAGGTTAGCAAAGCATTCACATTTTTGTTACCTTGATGGATTCTCGGGATTCTTCCAAATACCTATTCATCTGGATGATCAACACAAGACCACGTTTACTTGCCTATATGGTACTTTTGCATATAGAAGGATGCCTTTCGGATTATGCAATGCACCCACTTCTTTTCAAAGATGCATGATGGCTATATTCTCATATTTTATTGAAGAAATTATGGAGGTGTTCATGGATGATTTCTCAATGCATGGTACGAGCTTCAAAAATTGCTTATCAAATTTAGATAAAGTTCTCAAGAGATGCGGAGAAGTCGACCTTGTGCTTAATTGGGAGAAGTGTCACTTTATGGTGAGGCAAGGAATAGTTCTTGGGCATGTCATCTC
>CM014273.1:15958963-15993736 GCA_004135705.1 Alloteropsis semialata | reverse complement strand
CTGTTCCGCCACCTCCTCGCCTCCCCCGCCGCCAACGCCGCCGCCTTCTGCTCCTCCCCCTCCGCCGGCGACTGCCCCAGCGTGCCTCCCCCGGCGGCAGCGTTCCTCCGCCTCCTCCTCTCCCCCGCGCCCACGCTCCCTGCCTCCACCTCCCACCCCACGGCCGACATCCTCTTCCAGACCCTCCCGCCCTTTCTCCAGTCCCAGGCGCTCTCCTTCCTCGCCTCCTCCGCCGGCCTCCTCGACCCGCACCTCCTCCGCTCCCTCGCCGCTCGCGTCCTTTCCGCCCCGCCTGGTCGGTATGGATTCTGGGTCCGCCGCGGCGCCCGCCACCTGCTCGACGGATTGCCCGAGGAAGGCGTCCCTGGTGTTGCCTCTGAGGAGTTCGTTGATGGGTTCCACGAGCCGCCTCCGTGGCTCAAGGAAGCGGCGACGCAGGCGCGTCCTATCTTGCCTTGGCTCCCTGTTGATTGCCGGGGCGGGACCAGTAGTCGCGGTGGTGGGGATGGTTTGGGGGGGATTGGGTTGGAGACATTGGTGCTGGAGCAAGACGAGGATGTGGAGATGCAGGAGGCTGGTTGCGTTCTGCCACCTCAGGCTCCTCCGCTTGGGGATTCTATCGTGCAGAGAGCCCTGGCTGTGCAGAAGGAGATTGTGACAGTGGAATCTGTCTTGGTGGCCCAGCAGGTGGTGAAGGATTTGCAGAACCTTTGTGCTGAATCCAGAAATGTTGCGGCAGTGCTTAGCTTAGTACAACCATGGGAAGCTGATGATGACACTCTAAGGGTCATGCTTTCCAATCTAGTGCTTGAGGAGGATGGAGTGCATGGAGGAGGGCCAGCACTTGTTCTGTGTTCTGTTTTCCTACCACAGTTACTCGAGCTTCAAAGACCACCTTCATCCGTTCTTCTCTCCGTGGCGTTGGATCTCTGCAAGCGCCACCCAGCTGCAGCACTGGAGGCTGTACTCTTTCCACTGGTTCTTAGAAAGGGTGGGCTAAATGTTCCCCAGTGTGATGTGCTAACACGTATCATCAAGGAATGCATGCATCCACTGCACGTCTCTGCTTTCTGCCATAGGCTTCTTTCAGGGGAGGAGCAAGAGCGGAAACCAGTCTGTATGCCTCAGCATCACGAGAATGTTGGTACTCATTTGGTCTGGACAGAATCTCTGTTCGCTCTATTTTACAGCATTATCAGTCAAGATATTTGCTTGACACCAAGCACTGTTGACGAGCTAATTTCTGTGATTGATGAATGTGCGTCAGAGTTCTCGAGGTCATTGAAATTTGGTAACTTGCTGCTGTGCTTTGTGTCAAAGTGTTGGCATCATTGTAAGAATCAGAGGGTTTTGCTCGAGAGAGCTGCTGAGAGAACCAACACTTTCCTGACTAAAGCTATATTGACCAAACTGCGCCCTGCCACTTGAAGTTATATGGCTAAAGCATTTGAGTCTGAACAATTGTGAGTCTACATTTCTACTTTGATTAGCTGATGTTCAAATTCTCTTCAAGTGGCTGTTTAATCTGATAGAAGTACTGCTATGCATGCACATTGCTTTAACATATACTAACATACAGCTCTTTAGTTCAAGAACCATGCAAAACGAAGACTAGATTACAGAGAAGTAAATTATTATAGTATATATGTTAAATCTTAGCGTTTAAGATTCATAATTAAATAATAGCATCGCCATCTTCGTAATCAACATGACATTTCAGTGTCTGAAGAATCCACACGTAATAGTATATTACATTAAGTACAGGTAGTGCAAGCCATTTATTCTTTGAATAGATACACACTGTGAGTAAAATACATATTTCAACTCTTCACTGTTCCTTTGGAGCACTACATACAAACACATCTACGCACTGATGCAGTGTTGCTGAGCAACAAGATTCTTCTTTGCTCAAGGCTTCCAAGACAACTCACTTAAATATTGCCTTTGTAGTCTGGAACCTTGATACCTTATCAGTGAACTTGGTAGTAGAATAGAAATCAAGGTAGTCTTGGAAACGATATTGACTAGGATATGTAAGCTTTGGAGCTGGGCAGATTATGGCATCAGCGCCAGGGTTATAGAATGTTGCAATAGATAGGCGGCTCCCATTCTTATTGGGAACAACCCGATGGCATATGCTCTTGTAGATTCCATTGGTCATCACTTCAATCTGATCTCCAAGGTTTACAAAAATTCTATTGCCTTCTGTTGGAGGTACTGGGATCCACTTACGATCTTTCAGAAACTCCAGACCTGGGACTAACTCATCTTGAAACAGAAGTATGATTCCTCCAGCGTCGGTGTGTTCCCTGAGGCCCATCACAAGCTCTGGGTGACTGCATCTCGGATACTTTGCCACCTTGATGCCTACAGAAGGTTTTGAAAATGCCTTCTCGATGTAATCCTTGTCTAGCCCAAGATTTTCGCTCATAGCTGCTGCGAGCTGTTCAGCCAATTTGATTACCTTTTCAGCATATTCAAATACTGTTGCTCTACATAGTTCATTGCATCAGGTTAGTTTCCTTTACAAATTTGTGATTATAACTAACAGCATATGACTGCTATACTTAGTAAGGTGTTTTACTTTTATTCAAACATAAAACTCACCGAAGTAGCTCAGGAATATCATGTCTGTTTGATTTTGGCTGATGTCTATACATGAAACTGCATTCCCAGTCAACATTTGATGAAACTTTCTCATAACCTAGGATTTTTGCCATCTCTGAACTGTAGAAGTTCTTCTCCATGTCTTGGTCATAGTGTTTGTTCACCAGTCCCTTCACTTTATCCATGAGGTCCTCATTGACCCCATGATTCTCAAGCTGCCATACAGTTTAGCATGCAAGATATTAGAAAAGACAATGAAATTCTTCTCATTAAGACAATGATGCATATTCTGTTGCTTACCCAAAAGAATCCCCATTGTGCACAGGCATTGTGGAGGAGTGAAAGTGTCTCTGACCTCTTCTCTCCATACAGCTGATCCATCTTTATCACTGGAATCTCCATTTCCCGAAAAAACACTTGTGTAGCTGTCTAACCAGATGTGTTGTTTGATCTTCTCAAGTGGTACGCTACATCTACAGCCGGGCAGGTATTTATAGTGGCCTAGATAGGAATGTTGGGAATATCCTTCTCGAGATTGGTAACATGGTGTTGTTTGAGAATGAAGGAAACCTTGCTTTCTTATGAAGTATATGTAAAATCATGTCCAAATACATGCCACTATTCCCTTGTGATTTAGCTAAGATAGCTTATGTGGCATCCTTCCAGACTCATCAACATGGCTGACCTATGATCAAAGCATGATTGCTATTTGTTTATTCTGTTTACTTCCATATAATAATGAATGGTAAGGCCAGTCATCTCATTGATATAACTACTTCCCTGCAAGATTCACACTCTTTGGATCAGTTCACCGCCCTGAATCGTGGTAACGGCCACAGATGTTGGGAGGAGTAAAATCTCAACTTTGAGATCTCTTTCAAGTCAGACTAATCATGGCAGTTAGCTTGACTTTGTGGTTCGGTGCATGCAGACCTGTGTGCAGAGTCAATCACAAAATAGTTAAATTGAATGTGAAACCATTCGTTGCATTTCATTTGCCGATGCAGGCCTAGATTCTCTCAGAGATTTGCTGGATCATGTTTGCAAATTCTTTACACGGCGTGTGCTAGTTCTCTGCATGTCGAAATTAGAGCAGGTCCGCTCATCTTTACGCGAACATTGTTAATCTGACAGTTGTTTCCTGATTCACTTTTCCGGTGTATTGTTTGTATGTGGCTGGTCCCATAATCTGATCTGTTCTGTTCTGGAAGACTTGGCCTCAGCCCTAAGGTTGGATGGCGACTCAGTTTGATAAATTGCCTGTATAATTTGGTGAAATGCTTGTCTTTTCATGTTCTAGAGCTGAAGTAATCACCCTCTATTTTCTTCCCTTTTTTTTCTGGAGTTCTCAAGGCATCAGCATAAGGTTCTAGGTGAAATGGACAGAACTGAAACCTCAGCAGGAAGGATCCTCATGACAATGGTAAAAGTCTGAGGTTTTGTTTGTAGTTCCAGTTTGTTAGAATAGATATACAAGTTTTCCCACAATGCTTAAATTCCGAACTGAAATAAAATGCAGTCCAAACATAATACTGTTTATCCATATGTGTTGCATTGATGGCTTGATACTGGTTTCTCTTGAATTTTGATGCCTCAGCTCGCATTCTTGACTCGCTAGCAGACGCTATTTCCGTGTTCGGTGAAGGTGAAAACACGGAGGTTTGATTCGAGTCACGGTGCGTGTATGGCAGATCGATGTGGCAGGCTGGCCGTCTTGCATCAGCATCACGCTTGCCTTCGGTGTTTGATCCAAGGCTCCCCAAGCCCAAGTTGTTTGATCCTGCAGTGTGCCTGCTTGCCGCGTCATGTCCTCGCGCCTCCTGTCACCTCACCTTGCGCTGCTGGATCGGAGATCTCCAACGCGTGCCGCTGGCCCGCTGCGGATGGGCAATCGTACACGCGCGCCCGCAGACACGGAGAGGGCGGTGGCCGGCCGCGACCGGACCGCCGCCGCCTGCGCATCGGGCGTCCACGCCTGCGCCCCAAGTCGGGCGGCTGGGAATCTGGGATGGGCTTATCAACATCTCGGAGTAGGCCCGGTCTCTCCATTTGTTCGCGATGATCCCGGAGGGAAGGGGCCTGCCAGCTGCAGCCAATGGACATGGTTTCTACGGATTGGAGAATAGAATCCTTATGTTCGATAATAGAATCCTTTGCCGAGAAAACAGAATCCTTTGCCGAGAAAACCAATATACTTTCTAAAGCTTTTGTCCAATGTGTGTGATTCATGTTATAGTCGATATAGACGCATAAGGCCGGTATCAATGGAGATTTCATGAAGAGTTTCTTATGACAGAATGCACATAGGATCACTAGCAGTAGCACATCACGGGTACTTGCATTGCATTGAGATTTACAACATGAAGTTCCTAGATCTAGGACAATAACAGAGAGGGAGTAGGGTTGCACAGACCATCGGTGGTCGCCGGTGGATCCGCGAGGCGGTTTGCCATGGCGTCGGTGTGCGTCGTCGCAGGAGCGGTGGCGGCTTGGTGCAGGGAAGGCAGTGCCGGCGGCCTGTTCGGGCCGGCGTCGGGCGATGAGGGTCGAGGGTGACGGCGGCGGTGGCGGAGCTTCTCGCCGCTCCAGTGCTCCCTCGGGTTGGTTAGGGTTTGTAGGTGGGTGTGTGGCGGCGCGGCCAACCTCATGAGAAGCGCCCCTGGTACCCCACCCCTCTATATAGCACTGTGCGACGGGGGGCCACCAACCATGGATTGGTTGGGCGCCCCCGACCAGGGCGCAAGAACGAGTCCGTTACGGCCTTTGGGCCGTGACAGTGTGGAGATCGAACTAACATTCTCCCCCTCGATCTCTTCTTACCTTTTCTTATACTTTTAGCTCTTCGCTAGTTATCCACTTCATCATGTACATGCATATTGAGCATGGGTCATCATGACTGACATTTCAATCGGATTAACCAGCCACAGTACACCTATCCACTTTGAAGGATATTTTCTTGGGCCCTATCCAGAGATCATAGGCTTTCCCTTAAACCCATACCGGTAGTGTGTTCTCTAAACACACTGGGTGGTAAGCCTTTTGTGAGCGGATCCGCTAGTATATCTTTCGTACTTATATGCTCCAGACTTATTGTTTTATCCTGGATTTTATCTTTCACAACATAGAACTTTATCTCTATTGTTTTGGTAGCATTACTCGACTTGTTGTTGTGAGCATAGAATACTGCTGGCTCATTATCGCAGTACATCTTAAGTGGTCTTTGAATGCAATCTACCACTTTCAAGCCGGGTATAAATTTCTTTAGCCACATTGCCTGTCCTGTTGCCTCATAACATGCTATAAACTCAGCATACATTGTAGATGAGGCAACTAGAGTTTGCTTGGAACTTTTTCATGAAACGGTTCCCCCTGTGAGAGTGAATATATATCCCGTTGTGGATTTTCTATCATCTTTATCTCCCGCAAAGTCCGCATCTGAGTACCCTCTTATCTCTAGAGTATCAGATCTTCTATACGTTAGCATAAGGTCTTTTGTGCCTTGCGCATACCTCAATGCTTTCTTAACTAACTTCCAGTGCTCTATGCCTGGATTATCTTGATATCTACCGAGTACTCCGGTGATATATGCTAAATCAGGGCGAGTGCACACTTGTGCATATTGTAAGCTACCAACTGCTGAAGCATATGGAACCGCTTTCATTTGATCGATCTCATATTGGTTCCTGGGACATTGATCTTTCCCAAATTTATCGCCCTTGACTATAGGAGCAGGTGTGGCTTTACTCGCATGCATATTATACTTCTTTAGGATCTTCTCCAAATATGTCTTTTGCGATAATCCTAAAACCCCATTTCTTCTATCTCGGTGAATTTCTATGCCCAAAATATATGAGGCTTCACCAAGATCTTTCATATCAAAGTTAGAGGACAGAAACTTCTTTGTTTCTTCTAACAATCTGATGTCACTGCTGGCAAGCAAGATATCATCCACATATAGGATTAGGAAAATATATTTCCCATTCTTGAACTTGGCATAGACACAGTTGTCCTCTACATTTGCTTCAAACCCAAACTTCTTAATTGTTTCATCAAACTTTAGGTACTATTGTCTAGAGGCCTGCTTTAGGCCATAAATGGATTTTTTTAGGCGGCATCCCAAATTTTCTTTTCCCTTTTCCACAAAACCCTTAGGCTGAGTCATGTAGACATCCTCAAACAGATCTCCGTTCAGGAAAGCTGTTTTCACATCCATTTGATGCAATTCTAAATCATAATGTACCACCAATGCCATTATGATTCTAAAAGAATCTTTACACGAGACTGGAGAAAATGTCTCCGTGTAATCTATTCCTTCTCTTTGTGTAAAGCCCTTGGCTACAAGTCGCGCTTTATATCTCTCTATATTCCCTCTGGAATCACATTTTGTTTTGTAGACCCATTTACAGCCCACTGATTTGGCTCCTTTAGGAATTTCTTCTAAGTCCCAAACTCTGTTGGTACTCATAGACTTCATTTCTTCATTCATGGCATCGAGCCATTTTTGAGATTCAACGCTTCTCATAGTTTCTTCATAAGTTGCGGGATCATTCCGCACTTGAATATTTTCACTATTATAAACATCATAATCATCAGGGATCGCTGGCTTTCTTGCTCTTTGAGACCTTCTTGGGGCCTCCACAGCTGGTGCCTCTTGCACTGGGATCTGTTGTGTTTCTGCTTCTTGTGCAGTGATTTGTTCTTCCTGCGGAGCAGGTTCAACATTCTCATTCACTACTTGTACCGTTGGACTAGCCACTGGCGCTGGTTCCACAGTGCCTTGCACTGATGGAAGTAAAGAAACTGGTAGCTCGAAGAAAGGTTCCTGAATAAGCGGATTAGGTACATACACCCGCTTTTCTTCAAGATCAATCTCTCGCGCTATCATGCTCCCCCTGATCATTTCATTTTCTAGAAATACCGCATGTCTCGTTTCCACAAACTTTGTGTGTCTATCAGGACAATAGAAGCGATATCCTTTGGATTTCTCTGTGTAGCCAATCAAATGGCAACTCACTGTCTTGGGATCTAGCTTCCCAATGTTTGGGTTGAACACTTTAGCTTCTACAGGACAGCCCCATACACGCATATATCTTAGGGAAGGCTCTCTGCCCGTCCACAGCTCATACGGTGTTGTGGGTACTGATTTGCTGGGTACTTTGTTCAGGATATGAGTGGCTGTCTTTAGCGCCTCCATCCATAAACTAACGGGTAGAGTGGAATAACTTATCATACTTCTCACCATATCCATCAAGGTACGGTTTCTTCTTTCAGCCACTCCATTCTGTTAGGGCTCACCCGGTGTGGTATACTGGGCAACTATGCCATCGTCCTGTAGGAACTTTGCAAAAGGTCTAGGGACTTGGCCATACGGGGTATGACGACCGTAGTACTCCCCTCCACGGTCTGATATTACTATCTTTATCTTTTTATTGTGCTGATTCTCAGCCTCAGCCTTGAATATCTTAAATTTTTCTAATGCTTCTGACTTTTCTTTGATTGGATAAATATACCCATAGCGAGAATAATCATCTGTGAATGTAATGAAAGAATCAAAACCATCCACAGATGTCACGGGAAAAGGACCACAGATGTCTGTGTGTATAATCTCTAAGGTTCCCGTGCTTCTTTTAGCATCTTTCTTTATTTGCTTAACGTACTTGCCCTTTATGCAATCGATACATTGTTCTAAATCTGAAAATTCTAGCGGCGGAAGAATTGATTCTTTTACTAGACGTTCTATTCTCCCCCTCGAAATGTGGCCTAAACGACAATGCCACAATTTCGAAGAGACGTCATCAATTCTTTTGCGCTTCTTGCTTACTTTTGTAGACGAATCTTTTTCAGTCTCACACATAATCTCATCACATGCATACACTTTATCATGCATAGATAACATATAAAGTTGGCCTTGTCGGATGGCAAGACCCACACAAACTTTATTGTACTGAATTAAACATTGTTCAAGGCCAAAAAGGCACTCAAAACCATCATCTGCTAAACATGAGACTGAAATCAAATTTCTACTTAAAGAGGGAACATAAAGCACGTCGTGTAGTCTAAGTGTGAAGCCATCATGAAGCCTTATGGGGAGTTCTCCAATTGCTTCCACTTCAGCCTCCACGCCGTTTGCAACTTTAATTCTTCTTTCTCCTCTTGGCAGGGTCCGGCTCGTAACGAATCCCTGCATAGAATTAGCAACATGAATAGTTGCACCTGAATCAATCCACCATGTGGACTTTGCATAACTTAAAAATAAAGACTCATCTACAAATGTTATGATGTCCTCACCATTCTTCCACATGTGTTCCAGCCAGTCAGGGCACTTATTCTGCCAGTGCTCCTTCTTGCCACAGAACAAGCATTCATCCTTAGCCACTTCTTTCTTTGGCTTTTGAGAGCGATCAAATTTCATTGGAGCTTTTCCAACAGACTTTCCTTGTGCATTTGAGGGGCCACTCTCCCATTGGTTCTTTGGTTTGAAGTTCTTATTGGGAAAGTTCTTTTTCTTGTTATACTGCACATAGTTGATTGAACCACCAGTTGCAGCATTGAGCCTCTCCTCTTCTTGCACGCACATTGCAATGAGCTTCTGCAAGTCCCATTTTTCTTCCTGTGCATTATAATTGACCTCAAATGTCGAATATGCCTGAGGAAGTGAAGCAAACACCAGATGGACTATGAATTCCTCTGGCAAAACCATCTGCATGGCTGCAAGCTTCAAGTTCATATTGCTCATCTTAAGAATGTGCTCTCTTATACCGCCACCGATGTACTTCATAGTCACCAGTTTCTTTATCAAAGTACTAGCATAGGCCTTGGAAGACCCAGTAAACTGGTTCTGTACCAGTTGCAAGTACTCGGCAGCAGTATATGGGACATTATCTGCATTCTTTTCAGGGATGAAACCCCTAATGGCATCTGCCATCTTTGTTTTCATAATCAACAAGGTCTTCTTGTTGCTTATGTCCCATTGTCTCTTCTCGAGATCATACTTAGCTCTCACGGGGGCATAGTCACGCTCTCGTGCTGCCCAATCCGTGTCGCTCTATTTTTCTCCTCTCACTGGTGCCACAGGCACTGCTGGGCACGGTGTGGTAAGTGCTATGTCGATGTCAGTCATGCACACCGCCAGATCCAACTGGCTGCGCCATTCCGTAAAGTTGTTTCCAACCAGTATGGGAATAGCCTGAATGTAGCTCATAGCATTAGGTCCTGAAATTGATCATTCAATCAAGGTGAGAACATAACATAATTTATCTGAAAAATTGCATGTATCAATTTAACTTTGGTCAAAATTAATACATACAACTTGCTTCTACACTAATTCTATATCAGCTTTGGCCAGAAAATAGAATTAATGCATGATTACTTGAACTTAACAGTTTACAATATTGCAATTATCAGCTTTGGCCAGAAAATAACAATATCATAAATAATCTCATAAAACATTCTACTTCTCTAATTAAATATCCCTTTGGTTCAATTTAACTAGAGAATAAATTACGCAGCGGAAAAAAAATCAATAAAATACTTATTTTCAGAAGCATTCTAATCTCTGCTAAATTTCATCCTTTGATTCAAATTTAAACAGAGATATAAACTTGAAAAAACATGCAAATAAGAACAAAAAACATTCAAAAAATGCTTCTGAAAATCCAAAACTTAATGGAAAAAGCTATTGTTCATGGCGGACTGGGAAAAATCGGCCCAAAACATCCCTTGCGCGCGCAGCTGTGCACTTGGCCTGCGGCCGGCCCAACTCCATGGCCCGCTCCGCACTGCGCATCCGCTTGGGTGGCCCAGCAGCGCAGCCCCAGGCCCAGCGGCGCCAGCAGCAGCAGCGCAGCCCAGCAAGGCGGCTCTCCCGCCCGGCTTGCTCACGCACTCGCTCATCGTGCGCCTCGCTCGCGCTCGCAGCGCAGCACCGCGCGCTCGCCCCGGCCCAGCAGCCTAGCTTTTGGCGTGGCCCACTTGAGCACGCCCGCCTGGGCCTTGAGCCCGGCAGCCAATGCCTGGGCCGCACATTCGACCCAACGCAGCGCCCCTCTCGGGCCTCATGGATCACAGCCGTCGAATCCAATTGGACGGCTGTGCGCGTGTTTCGCCGGATCAAAACCATGTCCGGTCCTCATCTCCCGTAACCCTAGCTCCATTTACCTCCCTCGCGCAGCCGCTCTCTTCTCCTTGAGCTCCGACCGGCGGGTGGTGGCGCCCTGATCGGCGTCTCGCCGGTGGCGCCGGGGACGGGCGCGAGTGCCACCGTCCAGCAGCAGCCTGGCGCTTTCCTCTCGCCCCTGCTACCCCTTTCTCTTCCACCAGAGCAGCACGGAATGGCCGGCCCGGCGGCGCGGCGGAGCCCCTCGCCGGCGCGCGCTCTCCTCGTGAGCGCGCCGTCGTCGAGTGGTTTCCCCGTGTCACCCTCTCTCGGCCGCGCCCATGGCAGCAAGGAGGAACAGGTAGGCCTCTGCCTCTCTCTCCCCCCCGGCCCGAGCCCGATCTAGGGTTAGGGTTAGGGTTCTTTCCCCTTTCGGGTGTTTCTTTGAGTTCTTGATCGATTCGCTTTGAATCTTCTCTTTTCTAGTGTTCCTTCCCCCGGATCCTTCGATTCGGGGCTATTTCTCTTGAAATTTGAACACTAAACTTCCCCGGATGAGGATCTACTACTAGTACGGCGACTGATACCATTGATAGAATACACATAGGATCACTAGCAGTAGCACATCACAGGTACTTGCATTGCATTGAGATTTACAACATGGAGTTCCTAGATCTAGGACAATAACAGAGAGGGAGTAGGGTTGCACAGACCATCGGTGGTCGCCGGTGGATCCGCGGGCGGTTTGCCATGGCGTCGGTGTGCGTCGTCGCAGGAGCGGTGGCGGCTTGGTGCAGGGAAGGCAGTGCCGGCGGCCTGTTCGGGCCGGCGTCGCTCCTTGGGCGGCGGCGGTCCGGACGGTGGCAGCGCCTCCGGGCGATGAGGGTCGAGGGTGACGGCGGCGGTGGCGGAGCTTCCCGCCGCTCCAGTGCTCCCTCGGGTCGGTTAGGGTTTGTAGGTGGATGTGTGGCGGCGCGGCCAACCTCGTGAGAAGCGCCCCTGGTACCCCACCCCTCTATATAGCACTGTGCGACGGGGGCCCACCAACCATGGATTGGTTGGGCACCCCCGACCAGGGCGCAAGAACGAGTCCGTTACGGCCTTTGGGCCGTGACGGTGTGGAGATCGAACTAACATCTTGGCATTAAATTCTATGCTAAATCAACAATTTTACTGATGTGGCAAGAACAGAGGATGAGTAGGTTTCATCAGATGTAGAGGAATTTTATCTCCATGAAAATCAGCTCGGTTACCTAGTTTCTGAGTATAGGTAATTGTGCACTGAGACTGACCTAAAATAAGATAAGGGAGCAAACAATATGAGAGCTTAGCAATGATGACGTGGGTTATGCCCCAACGCGGTATTCGCGGATAGCCATGTTTGTAGTTGGCGAGGGGGGCTCTATGGTTTTTGTGGTGCGAAGTAGAAGTGTTGCGACGAGCTCGAGCAACGATGGTTGTGTGGTCCGTTTGGATGGGTAAAATGTTCAAAATTCTAAGTGGAATCGCCTGAATCTCTACCAAACGCTGAAAAATAGAAATATTTCACCATGAATCACTACAGAACGTTGGTCGTTTTAACATTAGGAGAGAGAATCAAAGGGTGTTTTACCTAAGGCCCCATTTGGAAGAGCTCTTAGAGCTGATTCTCAGCTGAATCCAGCAGGAACTCTGCCAAACGGTTTTTTAGAGAGAAGTGGTTCTCATCTGATTCTGTGAAGTGATTCTCTGAAATGAACTAAGGGCTGGGAGCTGAAAAAAGTAGCTTCTCCTGATTCTGTGAAGTGATTCTCCACCCTGATTTTGATAGTTTTTGATAGAGAATCAAAGAGAATCACTTTTAGCCACAGAATCACTTCTCTCGGAGAATCAGAATCAGGTGGGGCTCTACCAAATAGGCCCTAATTCTAGTTGATTTAGCCAAACGATTTTAATAAATGATTCTATTTTAGCATGGAAACACTTCAAATCAGAATCTGGATCTGAAACGTTTTTTATAGTCTGAATATCTAACAAATGAAGTTGACTCAGGTTAGTTGTCTTGCCGCTTACTTCAGTTTTTCTCTAACAAGAGTCTGATTTTCAACCCTCTACCACAAAATCAGACATCATAGGACATCTAAGTATTGAAACGGTACAAATTTGGCCCATTGGATAGTTTTGAGGTAAAAAATAAAAAAATAATTTAAATAAATCTTAACCAATTCATTTTAAATCGAAAAATATGAAACTGGTACAAAAAAAATTCAAAAATATGACCTATATGTAAGTGCTCTATTGAAAGTTATTTAGATCTTATATATTCTTGTCCCTTGTGTTTCATTACTTCTAGCTACGCTTGCTATTTATTTAAATTGTTGTTATGCTCTCTGTTTTACGTTCATTGTATGATTAATTGATTGCATGATATTTGAGCCAGTGAAAAAAAATTGAAACCTATTACCTAATTACGTTATCAACATAAAAGTAAAGCGCTAGCCCTTAAATTTTTAAATAGGATCTATATGCGGTGAAGCATGGAATCTATAAGGCTAGTGTTGTCTTCGTGATCTCTTGTGTTCTCTTGATTCTCTTGGTCAATCTATGAGTCTCATATAGTGCAAAACAATAATTTAAATAAATAAAAAGTATGACTAGAAACACTAAAACACTAGGAATAAGAACATATAAGATCCAACTAACTTCCAATAGAGCACTGACACGTAGGTTATATTTTTAGAATTTTTTGGTACTAGTTTTGTATTTTTTGATTTTTAGAATAAATTAGTTTACTTTTTAAAAGAACCATAAAATGGAAAACCACCTTTGAAAACACCCAAAGGCCTAATTTACATGGTTTTGATAATTGGGTGGTCAATAGTGTCTGGTTTTGTGGTGCAGGGTTAAAAATCAGACTCGTGATGGTTGAAAGGTGTAAATTTGACTTTTCTCTATAATAATACTTGCCTATACGGTTTTTAGGCTTGGTTTCTATTTTGAACTACACCTAGATTGAACTCCCCACATTTTCATAGTTAGCTTTCAAAAAAATAGACGAGCATTAGGTTGAGGAGCCATATCGTCGGGCTGGCTAAGGTTTAGGGTGTGTTTGGTTGACTGGACCGTTTGGTTTATGTATGAAATTATTCAAGTTTGATGGTAATACATGTGTTCGATGAATAGTACAAACTCATCCAGGATGAAATCCACACCACATGTTCATGCATGCGCCACGCCACGCATGAGTCCCACGACAGCCTTGTCCACCGCCACCAGCTATTGGAAATCCATCATGGCAAAATTCTACTGTATTCTTGCCGGTGTTGACCGCAAGAAACCTCGCCACCGCAACCGCAAGAAGCCTTCGCCAACTGAGTTGACCACCAGCATTTTGCATTTCTTCTACTGTGTTCTTGCTGGTGTTGAGTACGTGGCGACCAACAAGAAAAGCGAATAAAAAATTATCTAGGATTTGCAACGGTAAAGTTGAATAATGCTTTCGGTTAAAATTCTATCTACCTATGATTATCAACACAAATGGACGAACATTTCCAAAATACTATATGATTGAGAACGTGGTCGGTAATCAATATTGGGAACCTCGGTTCCGATCTAAAAGTTGTTCGTAGTGTATGGCCGAGCACTAAGGCGCCGATACCAGGAGTAAGTACATGCCGATCACGTACATGATCCGACGCCCTGTGTTCATGCGCTCCACTACGCACCACCGTCGTCGTGCACCCCCAATGGTCATATCGCCATTTCTTTTAAGCCCATGATCTGTGCTATCTTCACCTGAAGCAGCTCACCACCAAACGAGCTCCTCCATACTCCAAATCTCCCGTCGCTGTGCACACGTTGTATCGCACGACGCCGGCGGCCATGCAGTCTGGCGAGCAGGCGCCCGAGCAGCCCGAGCCCGCTGCCGTGAGCGAAGCAGCGGCACCGACGGTGGCGCCGGCAGAGCCTGCGGTTGGCAGCGAAGCGGCAGCCGAGCCTGCTGCGGAGGCGCCAGAGGTTCGGGAAGCAGAGGTCTCCGCGGCGGTGGATGGCGGCGGCGTCGGCAAGAGCCCGAGCTCAAGTCCGGCGCCGGCGTCGCCGTCCACGTTGAAGGAGCGGCAGATTCCCGTGGACCCCGCGTCGCTGCGCCGGCTGAGCATGGTGGCGGACGAGGACTCGCCGCTGTCGGCGCCGTCCGTGCTCACGGAGGTGGTGGCGCGGTCGTCCCCGCTCCTGCCGCCGCTCCGCCGGCCCACGTTCGTCGGCGCCAGCCTGCCGTGCTCCGCCGCCTCCTCCCCGGTGCACGGCGCGGGCGCCAAGTGGGAGGAGCAGCAGCCGCCCGCCGCCGCCGCCCACAGCCCGACCTCCGCGCTGCGCTCTCTCGCGCGGCAGCACTCCGCCGCGCTCGCCAGGCTCGTCGCCGCGCCGTCCGCGCTGTCGAGGTCCGCGTCGCGCGCCGAGGGGAGGACCATGGCCCCGCACGACGACGAGGGGCCCGCAGGAGAGCCGACGACGCCGCCGCTCGCCGAGGAGGACGGCTTCTCGTGCGGCGCGCTGTGCATGTTCATCCCGGGCTTCTCCAGGAAGAAGCCCAGCGCCTTCGCCGCCGCCGGCGCGGCCGTGTCGGGCTTGCAGAGGCAGCAGTCCGGGCTGAGGCCGCGCCGCAGCAGCGCGTCGCGGGTGGCGTCGCTGGAGCGGTTCGAGTGCGGCTCGTGGAGCCCTCCTCCGCCGGCGCCCGTGGCCGCGCAGCACGACGCGGCGGACTGCCACGCGATGGAGGTGGCCAAGGCCAGCTGCGCCGCGGACGACGCGGAGGCGCCGGTGAAGATGGCGTTCGTGTTCGACGGCGAGCCGCCCGCGGCCACGAGGGGCATCCTGAAGAACTCGGCGTCGTCACGGCTGGACTCGGCCAGGCCCTCGACGTCGTCGCAGAGGCACGTGAGGTTCTCAACGGCGTTGGCGGCCGACGCGGCGGCGGCGGCGGCGGCGGCGGGGTCGTGCCCGACGTCGCCGTGCATCACGCCGCGCCTGGCGAGGGCCAGGGCGGAGTTCAACGCGTTCTTGGAGACGCAGAGCGCGTAGCTGGTGGCCGTGCGCTCACGTTTTTCCTCTATCGCCATGGACACCGGTATTCTCCTGCGGGCGGCGGCGTTGGCTGCGACCGCGCTGCCATATGGACAATTGGACATTGTTTCCCCCTGGCCTCCGGCCTTCTCTCGATTTTGTTTTTCTTTGTGCGACGACAATACCCTTGTGTAAGGAGTTCAAATGTGTACAGTGAATCAGTTGGCAATCTTGGAGTACGAACCAATTGAAACGGATACGTTTTTACATCAATCTTGGTTCTTGGAACACATTGTTGTTCAAGGGTTCATCTATTCACTTATGGTTACGGTAAGGCTTTGTTTCATCTATTCACTAATGCATTTCTTCATGCCTTATCAAGAAATCATCAATTCATTTCAGTAATGCTTTTACTTCAGCCTTTGGTTTGGTTACTGAAGCAAAAATATCCAGTTACACTGTAAATTTATCATACCTATTTCAATTGTTTTTTTTTCAATAACACTCATCATTGATACATGAATGGTCGAAACAGCAATTTTGAACGGTTGAACCTCGATACATTCAAATTGTTCACTTTTTAAAAATCAAGTGCACTATGTGAGATCTTGTTTTTGTTGCAATATGATTGAACAGTACCATGTATAGATGGTTTACCACAACTTTACAAAGCTATTAAGGGCAGCTCCAGTTTGTGAACTAAGGTGGTGCTAGAGATGAGAGAGAAAAAGATTCTCAGGTGCTATACATAGAGCCCCTTATTAGGTAGCGCTCCGTCCTCACCAGCTTCAGCTCCGCACTACAGTGTTTTGGTCTTTGGTCCTGTTGTGACACTGTTTTGGTGCTGTAGCACGAAGCTGAAAAATAGCTCCTTGCTACAGCCAACACGGGGGATGTTGGAGCCGCTGGAGCAAAAATTTTTGGCTTCGCCCACGCTGCTCCAGTGAACAGTGAACAGTCATGCTACAGTACCGGAGCTGGAGCACGAGCAGTACCAAACGAGCCCTATAGGCTAGCACCCCAAGCACCTATTGCTTATTTGGGCACCCGATGCCAAGAATGAAAAATTGTTGGCAGCACATAGACATGAGAGAGAACAGACGATGTGGTAGAGATGCACATGACGAGCAGAAGAGAGAACATCTAATATTTTATTATTTGATATACCCCACAGTGAGGTGCAATACATTGGATTAAATTTTTCTAAGCTAGCACCCATGATGTGGCTTCACCCTAGCATCACCATCTGTGCTAAACACTAAAGTTGCCCTAACAACGCATAAAAGGTTCCACAAAAATATGAATGGATTGACCTGTGTGTGGCTAAGGAGCGTAATATGGTCTCTTTTCTCATTTTTATTTTTTTGTGAAACATCATTCCTAGTTTTTATTTTGTTTCACTGACTTCCCCTCACTTTCTAAGCCTTGAGGTATATAATTTCGTGAGCGACGTGCTCACAACCAGACAGACGTCGTAGTGCACCTACATAGTACTTGCCGCTGAGCTCTGTGACAACTGTGGTTTACATGCTATGGCAAACGGCAACTTGATTTACCTATGGGAAAGCTCATCTCCAGGGCGGCAGGGTTGGTCCTGAGTTTTCGGAGGCCGGCGAGACTAAAACACAGGGCCCTACTACTAATAATAAATAACAATCAATGTGCACATAAAAATATCTAGAGTAAAATGCACCCTGGGTCCCTAAACTTGTCCCCCCATGTTCATCTGGGTCTCTAAACTCCCAAAACGTGTATCTGGGTCCCTAAACTCTGTAAAGGGGTCCATTAGAGGTCCCAAACGTGCCACGAGGGCTCCCGATGCTGACATGGCATGCCAAAGTGGTGTCACGCTGATGAAAATATGCAATAAACCCCTCTAATTTCTACACCCCACAAATCAACTACACATAGAGGAGAGAGCGGAGCGGGCGGTGGCACATTGATCGTGGCCCGCGGCAGCACGCCGTCGCCCTCGTTCGATCAACAGGCAGGGCGCCCCCCTTGTCGAGCAAATCTGGGAGCCCATGAAGGAGCTATGCGAGCAGAGATGGGGCTCCCGCCGTCTTGGTCGCCAATCTAGAGATGGGAGGGGGGCACCACTGGTGGAGGTCTTGCAGGGGGAGGGGTCGCCACCGAGATCCAGGCCTGCCTTCGTCTCCCACGCCGACGCGCGTGCTAAGCCAGCTACATGCCGCCCACGAGCTAGCATGAGCACATCGCCCCAGACCATGAGCCATGGACTTCAGTGGTGACATCGACGACTTCTCCCTGCAGCTCATACGCAAGCAGGTCCTCGCTGGTGTCGACCCTAGTATGGGGCCCGATGGCGGCTGCGCCACCGGCGGCAGCCCTCCACGCCGGGACCGCCGCCCGCCGCTGTAGGGAAGGGAATCGGCCGGCCGCCTGCCCTCGTCCTCGTCAGCATGCGCCTGCTCCGCAACGCCACACTGCCCCTCCCCAGCCCGCGAGCAGCTCCATGTTCTTCTGTCTCCTCCCCTTCCCTTAGCCTTGAAGGCACCTTGCGCCTATAAAAGCCCAAGACTGAGCCCCCTGTTCTCCACACGAGCCCGAGCAGAGCTCCGTCGCCGGTGAAATTCGCGGAGCTCCGACCACCTCCCTTTGATTCCACACACACACGGTTCCTTCTCCTTCCGAGCTTGCCCCTCAACCCACCATCGTCAAGCCACGGCCAACCCATGGCTAGGAATCACCGTTTCAGCATCCGCCATTGCTCCTGACCTCCGCATGAGCTAGGTACCAAAACCGCATTCCCGTGCCTCCCTGATGCTCTTGCACCTTTTCCCCCTTCCTCCCAGCCCCTGCAACGGGCGAACCATGGCCAGGTCGTAGCTCGATGGCCCTGATCGTGTAGGGCGCAGGTGTTGCGCAGCAGGCTGCACCTAGCCGCAGGCAGCGCATGCCCTGGTCAAGCCTTGACTGTGCCACGGTTGCGCCCAGACCGAGCCCTGTCCGGCCGGCACCGCCAGCCTGCTGCACTGCCGAACCGAGCTGGCAGGCTTGGTCACGAGCTGGAGGTTGAAGAAGCTTCGCCGGCCTCGCGGGGAGGATGGGGCGCGACTGCGGAGACGGAGCGGGAGGGGGAGGGCGCAGAGAAGGGGAGCAGTGAGAGGTGTGAAAGTGCATCTAGGCCCCATGTGGTTTTTGGTGAGTTTAATGACAAAACTATTAAAGGTCTAACTTGTTTGCTTGAGATGATAAGCAGTGGATTATTCTTATGATTTATTATACTTAATGTGCTTATCAAAATATATGGTTATTCATTGATACAAGCAAGCAAGTGTGTGAAGAAATAATGCTCATTGCAAAAGATAAAGTGATGCTAAGTTGACTCAGCCAGGTGGCACCTAGGTCGGCCAGGTAGAATTAAATTCAGGACAGAGAAGCTGACCCGGGTCAGCTAGGTGGCACCCAGGTCAGCTAGGTGAAATTAAATTCAGGACAGAGAGGCTGACCTGGCTCAGCCAGGTCCAACCCAGGTGACACAGGTGTCAAGTCAAAATAGGCAATGATGAAGCAATGACTGGGGATATGCTAAGTGGGTCTCCAAGATTATGAGATGACTTATTTGACAAAGGAAAATGATATTGCAAGACTTCATGTATGTATAACAAAAGGACATGAGCATATGTGTTACATATTGGTCTTCAATTGGAAGCTTGCATTATGTGGGATATTCTTTATCAATCAAGAACAAGCATTTGAAGAGTCTTTCAAATGGAATTCACTCAATGGCAAAGCAAAGCTAAACTTGATGATGCAAGGGTAAGTTGTGAAGAAACAAATCGAGATGACTAGGGCGAGGGACTAAGCAAGCTTTAGCTAAGTGACGACTTATGACCATGTGCGTAATGCAAAGGTGAAGTATCTAGTATCCGGGGGGTTTCGAAGCATCATATCCAAGTCTTGTCAAGGAAGGCATTGAAATGCATATTTATATGTTATGGTTGATAAAGGAAGTGGCCTAAGGATTAAAAGTGAATTCAAATATAAGTTATGAAAAATCCTAAGTCACTAGCTCAAGGTCGATCCGTTCAGATGATGGACAATGTTAAAAGCCCTCAAGTGAAGAATATTCAAATATTGGCATAGTTCTCAACATATAAGCTCAAGTGGTTGAAATATGTTTATTTATATGTCTTGAGTTTAGGTATGCCGTACTATCAAGAGGGATGCAATATTGGTTGATAGACATTCACTGAAAGTGCTCAAAGTCAAACCCTAGAGAGTCTAACCGAGAGAAATCTAACTTAGTGGGGTTGTCTGGCCAAAACCAGTCGACCGGTTTTGGGAACCGGTCTGACCGGTTCCTGGCCTCTGAGAGTCTAATGGCTAGTTGAGTTTAAAAACCGGTCTGACCGGTTTTGTCTGACAGAAAAAACGGCTAGTTTTGTTGGGCTTGGCTATTTATACCCAAGAGATCCTCTTTGAGGGGCTGCTGGTTCTGTGTGTTTCTAACACCTTCTTGAGGCCAGCTGAGCTCTCCCCAACCTCTCTTTGTGAGATTTGAGCATCCTTCTGAGATTCTTAGAGTTGGGTTGAGAGAGAGACTTGTGTGTGAGCTTGTGTGAGCAATCTGACCTTGAGCACTTGTGGTGGCGTCAAGCAACTCGTGAAGCATTTGTTACTCTTGGTGCTTTGCTCCTAGACGGCTAGGCGTCGCCGTGGAGCACACATTCCGTGTGTGGTTGTGCCTTAAAGTTTGTATCACCCATCCTCTTGGTGAGAAAATCAGTAAGTAAATTCAATCCACCTTGGTGGTTGATTGGATGAGGAAAGGATTAGGTGACAACCCGGCTCTTCGTGAGCACCACAACGGAGACTAGGATTCACCGTGCCTTCGTGGCTGCTTGGTGCAGGCGATGAATCTGAACTTCAGTAAACAAATCTTTGTGTGTTATCTCCATTTACTTACATTTGTCAATTCTAGCATTTACTTGTAATTTTGCATCTATCTACTTTGGTATACTTGTGCTGTGTGCAGAAGCTTCATAAATATACTCGTAAACACCTGGTGAAGCTTGTTGTCCAAAGTAGTTTGAGCTAGAATTGTTTCAAGGGGTTGTGCATTTTTGGTTCCCTGCTGCCAGGTGAAACCGTTCTGACCGGTTCCAGTGCTGACAGTGGGTTTAATTTTTTGTAATTTGCAGAAACGCCTATTCACCCCCCTCTAGGCGACATCAAGGTCCTTTCAATTGGTATCAGAGCAAGGCTTCACTTCAAGCTTAACCGCCGTGAAGAAAAGATGTCGATTGAGGTACAATTTGAGCCACTCGAGCTTGACGGCTCAAACTATGTTTCTTGGTTTGGTAATGTCCATAATGCTCTCAGAAATATAGATCCTGTAATTGAACATATTTTAGTTGCTAGCATTCACCCCCTAAGTTTGATATTGACAACATTGGTTTGTCAAAACTCACTCAAAAGGAGTTAGCTTGCACGCAACTCAATGCTTGTGTTACTGACTTCTTGCGAAGATCTGTTTATGAAGATTTATGGGATATCATCTCTAGCAAGGAAGGAATCCGAAGAGATGCACATCTCATTTGGACTCTTATCACGGACATATTTGAAAATCTTGAAAGTGATAAGAGCAAGAAGTCATAGAATCACCTGAGAAATGCTCAACTGCATCAGCAATATCTATTGAGCCTCAAGTAGTTCTTGCCGAGGAGCTAGAAGAGCGAAAGGAAGAAAGTGCGGCTTGTCTGGAGGAACTGGTCTGACCGGTTTCAGGAACTGGTCCGACCGGTTCTGCCCAGGAAGCTGCTTCCATATGTGCTCAAGACACTCAACCTGCAAGTGTCACCCCATCCACTTGTCTGATGGCTTTTCCATATGAGCTTTTTCATTATCCAATGATGAGGGACCCAAGTGTCTGATGGCTTGCAGAAATAAGAAGAAGACCAAGAGAGATGAATTCCATAGAGTTGGAACCATCAAAGCTCTAAATCAAGAACTTGAAAAACTCAAGCTTTCACAAGACTCTTTGGTCAGTAAGTATGAAGTCTTGTCAAAGGATTATGCTTGTGCTACTGATCTATCTACTTGTGTAGCATCCTTAGAACAAGAAAAACAAGTGCTTCGTGCTCAACTTGAGAAGCTCACTAGTGAGCATATGACTTTGCAATCTCACTACAAGGAACTTGAATGTTCTAATGAAAAGATTGTAGAATCATATGCTCTACTAGAAACAGCTCATGAGATCATAGTTACATCTGTAGAATTTCTTGAACCTCATACACACACTTGCACATGCTCTCACATGAATGCTATATTATTATGTGAAAAATCGTGTTGCTCCCAAGCAACCCAAACTTGTATTGAGCATGTTGTTGTAGAGTCTTGTGATGATCTCCTTGCTAAAGAAATAGAAGATATTAAGCAAGAGGATAAAAAGATCAAGGATGACTTGGTTACGCTTAAAGGAAAGGGCCAAGTGCAACCTTCTCAAGATAACCGTGAAAACATGGTGAACAAGCTTGAGAAGGGATCAATGGTCACTGACTCAATTCCTCAGCTTAACAAGCAATTCAACAAGAACAAGACTCAAGAAAATAAGAAAAAGGAGCTTGATCACATACAATGCTTCAAATGTTCAAATATGGGCCATTATGCATCCATGTGCTCTTTCAGACATAAAAGCAAGGCAAAGAAGCAAAGAGTATCCAAGAAAAGGCTATGCTACAAATGCAAGGAAGTTGGACACTTAATTATGCCTATCCAATGAAGTTGGAGTCACTACCTGTGCAAAACCGATCTGATCGGTTTCAGGAACCGGTCCGACCGGTTCTGGCTGAGGCAGCAGTCCAACCTCCCAAGAAGTGTGATCAAGCTACATCTTCAAACAGCAAGGCTAGCATGGGAAAAGTGATCAACAAGAAGAGCAAATCATCAAGAAATATCAAGAATTGCATTTGCTACACTTTCAGTCAAAGGGACACCTAGGTAAAGATTGTCCAAATGGTAATGCTCTCAAATCTGATCTTGTCCATTATGATTTTGCTAGGCTTGGGAATGACAAAGCTGGTACTGTGCTACTAGAGTAATTAGTTCACCTCAAACTAGCATGAGGGCCATTTGGGTTCCCAAGTTTCTTGTGACTAACCTTAAAGGACCCAACATGGCTTGGGTACCTAAAAGCACTTGCTAGACCTGCAGGGGAACAGAGATGCATTGGGGTTTTGGCAAATATATCAAAATGTGTGAACTCCATCAACTTGCCAAAGCATCACTCAATCTACTATACCATTTCCAATGACATCTCGGTAACATGTTCTAATTGGTTATCTTAGTCATATTCTGTCCTTTGTGGATACAAGTATTTCATTCGTTGAGAATGCTTGGATATGTCTAAGTCACCTATTCTTAACATTTATTCCCCTTATGCCATGTGATGCTTCTAATAGCTCTCTAGTAGAGCATACCATTTTGAAGTGCAGAAAAATGTGGAATCAATAAAGAAAGAATTTCTTGAAGTGAGCAAAGAAGAGAAATCCATCTATATGGAGCTGACTGGGATAACTGGTCTGACCTGTTCTGGCCCAGTTAGCAAATATTAAGTTCCGGCCGGCTCCAGATCTTCCGACCTGAAAGTCCGGCAGCCTCTGGCTCGTGTCAGAAGTTCCGGCCAATCATACTAGAAGTTCCGGCTGGGTTTATTTGTTAGGCTTCATCTAAATTGGAACATTACAAGAAATCCTTTCAGCACTTCCATGGCATACAATTTATATACTATCTTTGTGGTAGTAAGTATTCTTGGCACCATTTCAATAAATGCAATTTATTTATGTGCCGGGACCAAATTGTGAGATAAACTCCTTGAACTCATTGAATTGACTAAGTGCATGTGACATGAAATTCAAACACATGATGCACCTGTTAAGGGGGAGATTATCCTACAATTTGTGTCCTAGAGACTTACATTTTATTTTAGTGATCTTGTAGTCTCATTTGTGAGAGTTTGTCTCTCCTGAAGCAAGTTATGCCTTTTGTTCAAAATGGGTAAAATTGTATCTACGTCATATTTGAACATTGATCTTTCTTATTAAATAGCTGCTTTCCATAATATAGATTAAATCCCTTTGCTTGACTTTGTGACAAGACTGATGCATGTGAGCTTGCCTTCCACCCATATACACATATGCATCAAGAAAAAGGAATTTAACCTATATTGTGGGGTTTCATCTTTTAGTGACCCATTGTGCCTTCCCATTTCAAAGATCACTAAATGATGAAACTAAGTCTTGTGCCATTTAATGCATTTCTCTTCTACGATACATGAAAAGGGAAAACATAAAGAGAAAAAGGCATTTGGATTATATTGACAATGCACAAGAATTAAGAAATGAATCTTCACCAATGTGAAGAAAAGGATTAGCTAAGAGGCCAAGGTATGTTTCTTTTACCCATGTTTTTACATTGAGCATCTAGGCCTCATATCTATGCTAGTGTGTGCATTCTTGCATGTAACTTTCTCAAGTCCTTCTCTTTGCACCTTAGATGTTTAGTAAATTCCTTTTTGAAAATTGACTTGGTGTCAAAAGTTCCATTAAAACGGTGTAAGGAATATGCTAAATATTCTAACATGGTTCATGGCTTGATTAGTTGCATGCTTGTGTGACATAGGATAGTTTTTTTAAAAAAATTCAACTAGCATGATAGGACTTGTGTGTTTTTGAAAATTTTTGGTTCTTGGTCTTTGTGACCCAATGGATCTGTTTGTAACTATAGTTAACCTTGCTTGACTGATGGCTAGTTACAAATGGTGAAATTTCTCTCAAGTCCATAAATTATCTATCTTTCCCGACTCTCTTGGAAGTATCAAGGAGTTTGAATAAAATTGGAAATTCATGTTCTTAATCAAGATCCTGTACCAAAATCTATCTAGCACAAGGCTAATTCATTTTTGGATAAATTCTTGAAAATGAAGGTGCATCTACTGGACTGTGGCTGGTTTCCTGGGGAAACCGGTCTGACCGGTTCCTGAACCAGTCAGACCGGTTTGCCCCGGGGCCACCCTTCTTTTTACCCCTTCACCTCAAAAAGTTACCCTATCCACTCACATTTACTCCCCTCGCCCAGACCGTGCCCGTGCTCCTCTCTTCCGTGCTCTCCCCTACCCGAGCTCCTCTCCCCATCACTTTTTCGAAGATTCAACCAAGGAAGAGCTTGGCCCCTTGGAGTTTTGGAGGATTGAAGTGATTCTCATCGGTCTGACCGGATCCAACACTGGTCTTTGGATTCAAATCCTCAAGTTCTTGTCTCTCAAGGTATTCATATGTTCCTCATGCCCGATCTATGTGCTCAGTGAATATCTCTAGGATTCCTTCAAGCAATCACATACTAGTATGCTCAGAAAGACTTCTCTAAAGTTTCATTCAGTTTGGTGGGCTACATTTTTTGGAATTTCAATCTAGGTTTTGGCTGCAGGAACCGGTCTGATCGGTTCTGGGACCGGTCTGACCAGTTTCTGGCTGTCAAGCCCTAACTGCTCATATCTGTGCACTAGTGACCCTTTGTGAATGCCTAGAATTGCTCATTTGATTTTATATATCCATACCCTATGTGACACTCATCATGAACTTATCCAGATCAAAGATATTCGTCTGTTCTGTGTAGAACCGGTCTGACCGGTTCCTGTAACTGGTCTGACCGGTTATGGACAGAACAGCCCCACCTTGTCATTTCTTTTTAATCTAGCCCCTCTTTTCAATTCCAAAAAATTCCTGTGACCTGATCCTTCATTTCCATACTCTACTTGTCCAGGAATCAGTTCAGATGGCTCCATAAAAGAGTGTAGCAAAAAGAGCCAAAAGAGGGCAAGGTATTGATGATGAGACTGCCGGTGGTTCCAGTCAGGTCCCGGTGGTTACTAGGCCTGGTCTAAGGCCTAGAGGGCAGAAAAGGGCTGCATCTAGAGAGGCGAATGACAGCGAGGAAACAAAATCTAGTGCTAGCAGTGATGATGTTGAAATTGAAGATGAAGATTATGTTGTGCAGCTAAATCGTGGGAAAGGGACAACAAGAAATGAGGATAGTAGTGATGATGATGATGAGGATGAAGAGGTGGATGAGGTCCCTAGTGGCAGAGGGCCTGCAGTTGGTCAGGGCAGTAGCTCCTCTACAGCTATGCCTGTTCTTGTAGCTCCCACAGGTCCAGCTGATCGCACTATTGTTGATTATCATGAGACTGGGACAACAGATGTTGTGAAGAAGTTGAGAAGACAGAATACAATCAATGCACCTAGCACTGCTACTGATTACAAGTTTCATACTTCTTTTCAGCAGGATTATTATTAGACCATCCTTCTCACTAAACCCAAGGTTGTGTCAGAAGCTCAGTGGATAGATTGGGGGGCATTGGAAAGGAAAAATAATCCTTTGCTAAATCAGATTATCAAGGTATGTGAGGAAAAGAAAATCAAGAGTATCATGGGTTACTCACATAATTGAAATATAGAGATCATTGCCCAGTTTTATGCCACACTTTACTTTGGGACTATTCAGGGTGATAGGGTGATGCATTGGAGAACTGAAGGTGTTGACTATCAAATCACCTACACTCAGTTTGCAGAGTTTCTTGGCTTTAGGAGGAAGGATGCTAAGCGTGCCAAGATTCACTTTGAGACCGTGATGGCACCGGAAGCTACAAAATTCATGTATCCAAGAGAGGAGCAGCACAACTTTGGCAAGGTAAAGGGGCTGTACACCTACTACTTCATCCTAAACAGAATATTTAGGAAGACAATTTGCCCCAAGGATGGGAACCCATCGGACATATCTCTTTATGCCAAAAATCTTCTTGCTAGAATGAGGCCTGATAGTCCAGGATTTTGTGTTGCTGATTTTATTTGGGAAGAAATAAGGGTTGTCTCTGAGATCACTCTAAAATGCTGTGGCTATGCTCCATACATAATGAGAATTATAGAAAAAGTGGTGGGAAGGACATGGTCCATGGATGGAGTGCATCTACCACTCAAAGTCAAGGTGCCCAAGCATCCCATTCTTATGCCAGCGGAAGGACAGCAAGAAGAACAAGAGGGGCCAGAAATTCAAGAAGAAGAAGAGTAGCAGGAGCAGATTTAGGAGCAGATTTTTGGGCAGCATGCTGCTGGTGGGGGTACTGCCCAGGCTGGAACCGGTCTGAACGGTTCCCCAAACCGGTCTAACCGGTTTGGGCTTGAGCAGCGGTGCTCCACCTCTTGGAAGCCTTCTTCATCTTTGCAGAGGCTCTTTGGGTTTCTCACTGGCATGTGCAAAAACTAGAGGGACATCATGGTGGAACAGCAGAAGCAAAGGAGGGCTTGCAAGAAAGAAAGGGACTCAATTAAGAGGATGCATAATCAAATGAACTTGTAGCTACCCCGATCTCCTATTTCTCCAGAGCCAGTTGAGGAGGAGATTCCTTCTCTTGAGGACATGATGGCAAACTATTAGTCAAGTCAATTCTTCGCTCCATATCAACACTCGCATGGATTTGACCCATATCCACCTCCTCCAGCAGCTGATATGGGTGGTCCCAGTTTCTCAGCTCCTGGTGAAGGTGTCTTTGGTGTTCACTATGGCAGCTCATCGGTTCCCGCTCCACCCATGTATCCCATGCCTCCGGCTCATCCTTCAAGTGGTGAAGATATTGCCTCTAGGGCCGCTGCAGCTCTCTTTGGTACCCCTTCTGGTATGCCCTATTCTAAATCTTTCAGCTCGTAGATTCTGTCCTTCCATCTGTTCTCTAAATCACTCATATATTTAGGATCTTCATTTTGGCAAGAGAGTTCTCCAAGCCATAATGGTGATGGTCAGTGATGGTGAACAAGTCTACAGCACCACTTCTTCTCCAACATTTCTTTTTGGATGATGGATGACAAAGGGGGAGAAGAAAGGATTAAAGCTTAGCTTTGGTGTGCTGTCCAGGTGAAAACGGTCTGACCGGTTTCTAGTGTTTTATCTGTGTTGGAAAGATGGACTTGTAATAATTGTCAAACCTTATCTATTTGTGGGCTTGAGAACTTGTAATGTGTGCTACTATGTGTGATGTACCCTTTAATGCTTATTAAATAACTTTGTGCTAGTTTGATATGCATGTTTTGATGTGATGACTGTTTTTGCATACGTACTGACTGGGGGAACCGGTCTGACCGATTCTTGGACCGGTCTGACCCTAGGCAGCACATATACACTTTGTTTATTGATGTAAAAATCATGTCATACGCATCATGTTATTTTTGATATAGATGTTACACACACTTGTTGCACCCCATTGATTCTGAGATATAGGGGGAGCTCCCATGGTTTAATCTTTTTATATGTGCTTTTGGCATGTGAGGTCAAATTTGAAAATTTCAAATCCAAGCACATATTTAGGGGGAGCTCATCATATATCTGAGAATTCAAAATGATTTTATTGCTATATTTGTAAGCTTTAATCGGGTTGTCATCAATCACCAAAAAGGGGGAGATTGAAAGTGCATCTAGGCCCCATGTGGGTTTTGGTGAGTTTAATGACAAAACGATTAAAGGTCTAACTTGTTTGCTTGAGATGATGAGCAGGGGATTATTCTTATGATTCATTATACTTAATGTGCTTTTCAAAATATATGATTATTCATTGATACAAGCAAGCAAGTGTGTGAAGAAATAATGCTCATTGCAAAAGATAAAGTGATGCTAAGTTGACTCAGCCAGGTGGCACCCAGGTTAGTCAGGTAGAATTAAATTCGGGACAGAGAAGCTGACTCGGCTCAGCCAGGTGGCACCCAGGTCAGCCAGGTGAAATTAAATTCAGGACAGAGAGACTGACCCGGCTCAGCCAGGTCCAACCCAGGTGACCAAGGTGTCAAGTCAAAACAGGCAATGATGAAGCAATGACTTGAGGATACGCTATGTGGGTCTCCAAGATTATGAGATGACTTATTTGACAAAGAAAAATGATATTGCATGCTTCATGTATGTATAACAAAAGGACATGAGCATATGTGTTACATATTGGTCTTCAATTGGAAGCTTGCATTATGTGGGGTATTCTTTATCAATCAAGAACAAGCATTAGAAGAGTCTTTCAAATGGAATTCACTCAATGGCAAAGCAAAGCTAAACTTGATAATGCAAGGGTAAGTTGTGAAGAAAATAATCGAGATGACTAGGGCAAGGGACTAAGCAAGTTTTGGCTAAGTGACGACTTATGACCATGTGCGTAAAGGTGAAGTATCTAGTATCCGGGGGGTTTCGAAGCATCATATCCAAGTCTTGTCAAGGAAGGCATTGAAATGCATATTTATATGTTATGGTTGATAAAGGAAGTGGCCTAAGGATTAAAAGTGAATTCAAACATAAGTTATGGAAAATCCTAAGTCTCTAGCTCAAAGGTCGATCCGCTCAGATGATGGACAATATTGAAAGCCCTCAAGTGAAGAATATTCAAGTATTGGCATAATTCTCAACATACATGCTCAAGTGGTTGAAATATGTTTATTTATATGTCTTGAGTTTAGGTGTGACGTACTATCAAGAGGGATGCAACATTGGTTGATAGACATTCACTGAAAGTGCTCAAAGTCAAACCCTTGAGAGTCTAACCGAGAGAAATCTAACTTAGTGGGGTTGTCTGGCCAAAACCAGTCTGATCGGTTTTGGGAACCGATCTGACCGGTTCCTGGCCTCTGAGAGTCTAACGGCTAGTTGAGTTTGAAAACCGGTCTGACCAGTTTTGTCTGATAGAAAAAATGGCTAGTTTTGTTGGGCTTGGGTATTTGTACCCAAGAGTTCCTCTTTGAGGGGTTGCTGGTTCTGTGCGTTTCTAACACCTTCTTGAGGCTAGCTGAGCTATCCCCAACCTCTCTTTATGAGATTTAAGCATCCTTGTGAGATTCTTAGAGTTGGGTTGAGAGAGAGACTTGTGTGTGATCTTGTGTGAGCAATCTGACCTTGAGCACTTGTGGTGGCGTCAAGCAACTCGTGAAGCATTTGTTACTCTTGGAGCTTTGCTCCTAGATGGCTAGGCGTCGCCGTGGAGCACACATTCCATGTGTGGTTGTGCCCCGAAAGTTTGTATCACGCATCCTCTTGGTGAGGAAATCAGTAAGTAAACTCAATCCGTCCTGGTGGTTGATTGGGTGAGGAAAGGGTAAGGTGACAACCCGGCTCTTCGTGAGCACCTCAACGGAGACTAGGATTCACCGTGCCTTCGTGGCTGCTTGGTGCAGGCGGTGAATCTGAACTTCGGTAAACAAATCTTGGTGTGTTGTCTCCGTTTACTTACATTTGTCAATTCTAGCATTTACTTGTAATTCCGCATCTATCTACTTGGTATACTTATGTTGTGTGCAGAAGCTTCATAAATATACTCGTAAACACCTGGTGAAGCTTGTTGTCTAAAGTGGTTTGTGCTAGAATTGTTTCAAGGGGTTGTGCATTTTTGGTTCCCTGCTGCCAGGTGAAACCGGTCTGACCGGTTCCAGTGCGGACAGTGGGTTTAAGTTTTTGTAATTTGCAGAAACACCTATTCACCCCCCTCTAGACGACATCAAGGTCCTTTCAAGGTGGCGCGGCTGGGCAGGGAGGTGGGTGCGGAGCTGGAGCGGATGGGACGGGGCCATGGCTCTGTGGCCAGTGGGAGGATGTGGATTGCGAAGAGAGAGAGAGAGCGGGGAGGGGATGCACAATAGGGGAATATAAATAAGGGGGTTATTGCATATGTTTTGACAGCGCAACATCATGGTGGCATGCCACGTCAACATCGGGAGCCCTCGTGGCACGTTTGGGACCTCTAATGGACCTCTTTACAGAGTTTAGGGACCCAGATATACGTTTTGGGAGTTTAGGGACCTAGATGAACATACGGGACAAGTTTAGGGGCCTGGGTGCATTTTACTCAAATATCTATATCAAACAGCATTTGTGTGTGTATATATTACCTTACAAGCTTTTTTTCTAACATTTCTAGATGCGAAGTCGGCGATGATATCAATATCAATCATCCAATACCTTCTTCTTGATGCGTAAAATTGGGAAATCGTTGATCCTTATTAAGAAAATATTGACCTCAAATGGTTAAGTTTGGAAGGTTTCTTTCAGCTTATGCCATACTGAACAATATCTCCATAACCGACATTTGTTTATCTAGTAAAGTCAAACTATGTATAACACTTCCTAGTGAAACTTCCAAAAACAATTCCTCGTGAAACTTCAGTGTTTGAGATGTGTATTGTCAGTAGATCGATAGCTAAGAACATCTCCAATAGTTCTTGTTTTCCCTTTATTTATATCTATATGGGAATCCCCCATCATATTTTCGGTATAGTAGGGAGAAGTGTTGCAGATCCCCTTTTCCCATTCTATCTACTCTATAATGTGGGACCCACTTGTCATTGGGTCAATAATTTTTCTTTTCATCCTTTTCTTCTCTTCTTTTTGTTTTCCAATGTATCTCTTCATGCGGGCACGAGTGAGTGAGTGAGTGACAGCGGCTCTCACACGGCCAACACAGGTGGAGCCTCGTAGCGCAAGTGCCAGCGCGGCACACGGGCCGGCACCATCACAAGGTCGGGTGGTGGACGCTTGAGTGTGGCACAATGACCAAGATGGGGCGGTGTGGCTAAGGAATGGCTAGGAGCCACCGGCTAGGCATGACGAGCTGATGGCTAGTCCCGGGCAGGCAGCGGCGCACATAAGCGACGCAGGCGACAACCAGGGAGTTGCATGGAGGCCGGATATTGTGTGGTTGAAGAGAAAGAGAAGGAAATGGTAAGGAAATGGGGAGATGGGTTGAAATTGAAACCCCTTTCCAAAGGGGAGAGGAGGTGGATTAAAGGGAATGAGAAAAATTAAAGATAAAAAATTGTGAAAAAAGATATGTTGGAGCTATTTTTTATTCCCCTCAATCCTATTTAACCGGTGTTAAAGGAAAAGAGGATTGTTTTTCGAAGATGACATCGGTACCGGATCCAACTGCTGGTGCTGGAAAAATGGGAGGTTCATTGGTACCGTGTGGTAGCACCAACCCCTACCAATGTGCCCACATTGATACCGGTTGGTGTTTCCACCTGGTACCAATGAGGTTGCTTCTCATTGGTACTGGTTGGTACCACAACCCGGTACCAATATTCTCTCACTGGTACTCGGTAACTGCTGCAAACAACTACATGACGGTCGTATCGGGTGAATAGCCGGTACTTAAGGACGAGATTTTTAGTCTCGGTTGCTCGGTACCAAAGTTTCCACCCGGTATATATCCATGGCATGTTTTCCATTAGTGCATGCCTTCAAGGAGAAAACAGTCGACTGAGATTTATTTAACACACATCAACACCCACAAAACAGTAAAATTTCATCGAATGTTATGAGCCATTGGCAACCATAGCACCATCGCTGTCTGTACTTTCCAAGTCCTCACCTTTCTTGATCCCCCTAATCCTCGCAATCACCTCATCAATGGTGATGTGGAATGCGTCTCACATGTCCCCTGCAAACCTCACCCGGGGGTCCTTGTACAGGAACCTCGGGATCATCTTGACCACCTCCTCTTTCATGGCGGCAACCTCGCCATCACTGTACCTGCTCAGCGCCTCCTTGATGTCCACCTTCCCTTGGAGGACGTCCTCCTGATCAATGAGCACGTAGTACCGACGGACCCTAGTTCACATCAGTGGGTACCAAATCTTTGAGGGACAAAATCTTCTTTTCACAGGGTGTTTAACCGTGTTTGAATGAAAAATTGGATGAAGTGTCAATTTGGGAATGAAATTGGAAGAATTTTTAAGGACAAAAAAAAAGAGCAGATCATTTTCTGAGTGTCAAATAAGGAATTTTCTCTTTTCCATTCCATTGGTGCAGGAGAAATCAGTGGACTGAGATTTATTAACACACACCAACCCCAACAAAAGAGTAAAATTGATTCACAAAAAAAAACAAAAGAGTAAAATTTCATCGAATGTCATGAGCCATTGGCAACCACAGCACCATCACTGACATCCGTCATTCCTAAGTCGTCACCTTTCTTGATCCTCCTAATCCTCGCAATCACCTTATCAATGGTGATGTCGAACGCGTCTCTCATGTCCCCTGCAAACCTCACCCGGGGGTCCTTGTACAGGAACCTCGGGATCATCTTGACCACCTCCTCTCTCATGGCGGCCACCTCGCCATCAGTGTACCTGCTCAGCGCCTCCTCGATGTCCACCTTCCCTTGGAGAACGTCCTCCTGGTCAATGAGCACGTAGTACCGGCGGTCGCCGTTGCTCCGGCCGCTGAGCTCGCTGTCCGGGTCCCTCTCGTGCCAGCGGTACTGCTGCTCGAAGGTGGAGGCCTCCTGGAAGAAGACGGGGATGCAGCCGGCCATGACGGCGTCCACCGACGAGCGGCGCATGAAGGAGTCGCCCGGCGGCTGCAGGCAGAAGCGGGAGGCGGCGAAGAGGGACATGAGCTTCCGCGGCGAGCGGCAGGTGATGCTGCCCTCGACGCCGTGGCCGCAGTCGAGCTTCCCGCAGCTGCGGCGCGGGACCGCGGCGTCGCACGCGTCGAAGATGCGGTCGCGGATGGCCAGCGTCCCGTTGGGGCGGCGCGCGCCGGCGAAGGAGAACAGCCATGGCCGCGGCGCGGCGCGCACGCGCGCCTGCCACTCGGCCACCTCGCCGGCCGACGACGGGTGGAAGTAGCTCGGGTACGGCACGGCGAAGTCCCGCCGCGGCCGCTCCCAGAGCACGGTCTCGTACGTGAGCACCGTCATGTTCCTGGACTCCGGCTGCACCATGAAGCTGTTGCCGCAGCCCGTGTCGTCCCCGCCGGCCGCCGCCACCCTCCGGAACATCCACGAGGTCTTGGAGGCCACCAAGAAGTGGTCCCGCCCACGGAACGCCGCCCACGCCGGCCGCGACGACAGCCACCGCAGCAGCTGCTCCGACGCCCCGTCCCTCACCGTGGCGTTGAACAGCCCGCACGTGTGCGGCTGCAGCTCCGTCGCCGCGTAGTACGGCACGTACACCGCCGCCGCCACCGCCGGGTCGTCGGTCAGACACTCGTACAGCCGCATCCGGTGGTGGAAGATCACCTCCAGCGCGTACTGGTTCGTGTTGTACCTATACAAAGATGAAAAATTGTCAAATCCGTGCAAGGCTTGAATGACTAAAGAGTTAGCACACACGTTCGGTAGCTCACCATCCGGTGTTGGGTAGTACGATATCGGCGTCGCCATCGCCGTCGCTGCGGTTGCCGGCGGGGCTGAGCACGGGGCCGAGCCCGGCATTGGACATGAGGGGGCAGATGCTGTTCTCGCTGTCGAACGCCGGACGGCCGGAGAGCCCTCGGCGCAGACATCGAACTGAGGCGGCAGGTCCACCATGTGCACGTACCGTCCATCGCACGACGCCGACGACGACGAGCGCCGATCATCTGCAGCGGCAGGGGCAGAGGAGAAGCTCGGATGGCGCGAGAATGGGAGGAGAACTACCGTGCCGCTGCCAGAGAGGTGGAAGAACGGCTGGCGGAAGTGGAAGAGGCAGGTGAGCAGCCATGAGCCGAGGATGAAGAGCACGTAAAGGAAGCAGTACTTGGGGTAGTTTGCATCCATGGCTCTGGATTGCTAGCTCCCCCAGATAGATCTTGCTCTGAGGTTTAAGTGTTTACTACTAATTACTATAGCTCTTGGAGCCAGTGGAGGGTTCGGACTTGTATTAGTGCTCCAGATTTGCCCTAGGATTTGGGTTAGCCAATATTTTATGTGGTCTTCATTTCACCTCGCACTACCGGAAAACCGTAATATGCCGTGCGCCTGCACATTTGCCGTGAGCTTATTATCGGGCGCACGGCAAACAAGACGTTTGCCGTGCGTCCAAAATATGACGCACGGCAAAGAAAAAACACACGGTAGAAATGAACACGGCAAAGAAAAAACACACGAAAGGTTAAATGACTACATGAAATAACAGAGGTGTTTGCCGTGTGTCCATGGTGCGGCGCACGGCAAAGAAATATGTGTGGATGACAGGTGGGGCCGGACGGGTTTGCCGTGCGCCCTG
>CM014273.1:15941029-15957963 GCA_004135705.1 Alloteropsis semialata | reverse complement strand
TGTAGGGGAGGTGCTGCCGAAATTTTTATCTAATTTTATTGTATTCTTTTTTCTGCAGGATCGGCTATTGCATCGTCGGCTATTGCACCGTCCTCGACTCGTCACTTTGCAGGATAGCAAGGTAAGGCACAAAAGGCCCCTTTTTTTTTAATACCATGTTCGTAGATCGCGTAACCTAGTTAGGCGTCTCCCGTTCGAAAGAGATACGGTTGAAAGTATGCAAATCTTTGTATATATATACCGTATCTGTTTCGAATTGTCCATGTTTTATGGGCAGCCCGAGGATGTGTAGATGGGGTTAGTTTCCATGCTCTACTCCTATCTGAGACAGAATTTCGGCATCACCTCCCTGTTGTTCTCTGGATACACAATCTCCTTGCTAGGACGTGTATTTGGAGGCAGGGGTCGATCACGATGATTATTTCTAATCCATATAAGATTCGTAATTATTATTTGCAATACCATATTATTTCATAATTCGGTTTTATTTATTTTGCATCTATTTCTAATTACTTTACTTTATGTTTATCTGGGCTGATTGGTTTACTCTTTTTTATTGCAGATGGTGGGCGGTTTCAAGAAGTCGGTACATGAGCTTTACCAAGCCGTGACCGGTGGAGGTGACGGGTCCGGGAGTGGTCGAGGGAGGGGTGGAGGCAGGGGTCGACGGAAAGGGAAGAAGACTGGAGGCAGGGGTCGAGGGAAGCAGGCTCGGGAGCCATCCCCTGTACCTTCGTCGTCTTCCTCTGAGGAGGAGGAGCAGGTGGAGCAGGAGCAGGTGGAGCAGGAGGAGGAGGAGCAGGTGGAGCAGGAGCGAGCAGGAGGAGGAGGAGGAGGTGGTGGAGGCGGCGGCAGAAGGGGGTTCCTCTTCCTCTACTTCGTCTAGTGTTTGGTTGCGAGGTCCCTCGCATCTCCCTCAGTGACCGATACCTTTGGAGAGGCGCCCGATTATTCGCCCCATAGGGAAGCGGTAAGTAGCTTTAGATGTTATCACTACATTTTCATTTGATATGTTTATAATTACATTAGAAACTAATAATTTATCTTAATCACTTGGGCAGGAATTGGTTGATTGTCGCTCCAGGTGTTCACAACCGCCTTGTCAACGGGATCCTTGAACTTTTGTGCAGGCTACACTTCCCTGGCTTCGTTCAGCATGCCGGCAGCACGGAGCCGGCTTACACGTGGGACCACTACATGGCCTTCCCCGATGTACCTGATCGAGAGGGCAGGTTGTTCCAGAACAAGGCGGAGCGGGTGAAGGACGAGCTGTGGGTAAGTTTTTCTTCAACAAACTACGGCCCTGTTTGGAACAACTTAAAATCAGCTTATGGCCAGAAAAAGCGAAAAGTACCTCCCAAACGGCGCGCTTATGGGCTGCTTTTTCCAAACGCGCTTAACTGGGCTGCGCAAGAATGAACTAGACCGGCAGACCGCAGACGCGGGTGCCGAGCCACTTCTCGTGCCCGCCTCTCGCTTTTGAAGGTATTTACCCGCAATGCCACTCACTTATCCAAGCGAACCGTTTTTCGCGTGTCTTCTACCACCACGAGCAAACAGGCGAGCAGCCGGTCCCGGCGAGGCGGGTAGGGTTCCGCCGCCGCTCCGCCGCCAGGGCTTGCCTTCCTCCACCGGATCCCACCTTCCTCCATCATATCCTGCTCTCCACCGCCAAATCCCTCTCTTCTTCGCACGGGAAGATGCAAGACCGAGCGGCCACCAACAGATCCTGTGCTGCTCGAGCGGCGATGCTGCTGCTGCTGCATGCAAGTCCAGCCTATTCCACTCCTTTGTCCAAGCAGAAATCAGCTATGGCGGAAGCCAATTTGAGCATTCTATCCTCCTCTCCTCTGTACTCTGGTTCGGTGGTTCCTAATATTTGGTTACTGTCCTATACTCTGACATGGTATGAATGCTTTTGCGTTTACTGAATTCTAGATTGGACCTTCCTTTACATGAACGTACTGCCTTTTTTTGCCTGAGGGTTCAGTTTGTATTAACTGCAACTAATTACAAAGGAGTGGTGATAGTTATGCACTGTTAGGATAGATTGGCTTAATGATTTGCTGCTTCGGCATGACCGTAGCTGTCATCATTTTTCTGAATCTTCAGTCATTTTAGAAAAGGATATCCGGGAGGAATGGAATCTGAGCTCAAAAAGTTATGGTAACTATTTTCTTAACTTAAATAATTGTCGATGCTGTCTTCTGCTCAAGTTCAGAAAACAAATAAGCTATCACTAACTTTAGGGGTATATAGGTCAATTTACATTCATGTAAAATAATCTACCAGAAAAATCAGAACAGCCAAACGCTGAACTTCTCTGGACAGCAGATTATGCGGACAGCTGCCAAAAAAGCGAGTCTCTAGACAGCGGTTCCAAACAGGGCCTACATTGCTCAATACATCGTATTCATTGGACATTCTTTACATAATAATTGCATACATCGCATCTATATATAGGATTTCTACATATGCGAGCTGGGATACGAGCAAAGGGCGGCTGCTGTGGCTCACAAAGCATGCTATAAACTCGTGAAGGACATGCATTACGAGGTGCGTGTCCAGTCAGTGGTAACATACTACGCTTCGTTTCTTCAAATGAAGGTTTCGAAAGCTGATGCAAGAAACATCAGGCTGACCCGAGAACAACACTTGCAGGTACATATAGAACATTAAAACTGATTGTTTTCGAGATTAAGTACGCTTAATTTGATCTTCTTATATGTGATGTCCTTGATGATGTGTAGGCGCCTCCGTGGTGGTGTGCCCAGCATCTCTAGTGCTGGGAATACATGGTGGACCAGTGGTTGACGCCCAAGTGGGAAGAGACGCACAACGCTTGCCGGGAGCGACGTTTGATGATGCTTAGTGTATCACACCATCAAGGCAACCTTAGCGTCGATGAGTATGCGGCTAGATGGGTATGTGAACTGATTTCTTTGTCCTTACGCTCAATTCTCCATAATTTGTAATCAAGGTGTTGTTTCTTTCGCAGTCCTCGTCACATGAGGGCCAGCCATGCGACCAGTTCAAGGCATATGCTATGGACCACAAGGGCAAGGCGACGTCCAATGTCGACTACAACCCGAACGACCCGCCCTCGGCGTACAGCAATGCGAGCATCCATAGTCGCCTCAATGCATACACATCAATGGCAAGGGAGGTCCATGGGCCAGAGTTCGATCCGGTCACCCAGCCCCTTGATGGAGAAATCGTCATGAGGGTGGGAGGAGGCAAGAAGCATGGGCGGTACTATATTGGCGACGCCACACTCGACACGGCCACTACTCCCACTCTGTCCCAGGTTCGAGCAAGGAGCACGAGCTCGAGCCCTGCCATACGCCCACTGCCGGACACTGCACACTTCCGGATGGAGGCACTCCAGGTAATTTCTGTTTTATTCGTCGTTCATTTGTTTGTACATACGTTTGATTTGCATTGTAACTTTGGGATGATATATTGTAGACCCAGCTAGAACAAGAGAGGAAGAACCGGGAGGACATGGAGGCAAGGCACAAGGCCAAACGAGAGGCCGATCAGGCGAGGTACGAGGCCGAACGGCAGGCCGATCAGATGAGGATGCAATAGATATTTGAGTACATGCAGAGTCTTTCTCAGAGGATAGGTCAGCCTGCACCGCCACCGATGGTTTTTCCTCCAGCGCCGATAATACATAATACTCCTGTGAGTCGCTTTTGACAATCTTATAGTTTAGAGAACTTTAGAACTTTATAGAACTTTGTAGCATTTTAGAGGACTTTAGAGAACTTAGAAACCTTTAGAAAACTTTGAAACCTTTAGAAAACTTAGAGAACTTAAGAAAACTTTAGAAATATTAAAAAACTTTAGATGATAACTTGTTTCTGACTTAAAACTTGTCTCACGCATGCAATGTCTTCTCCTTTGTGCAGATTCCATCGGCGGCATCAAACCAGCTCAATCCGGACGTCGATTTGTCGCAGCCATGGCACACACCCCCACCTCAGTGACTTATCATTTTACCTTCATTTGTGGTTGTCGTACTTCTGTGGTTGTGATACTTATGTGGTGGTGATACTTATATGGTTGTGATACTTACGTGGTTGTGATACTAATGTGGTTGTGACTGGACGTCTTTATGATATTAATGTGGTTGTGAACTATATGAATTGCCCGTGATATTTGTGGTTGTGATAATTTTGATGATACTTATTGTGATATATGTGATGCCTGTAATGTATGTGAGATTGGGTACGTTAAACATGACCGAATAAATAAAAAAGGTCATGTTGGGTCACTTTGCCGAGTGTTTTTACCACAGCACTCGGCAAAGTGACCAAATCTGTCATTTTTTACAGTGGTTTGCCGAGTGCCAGGGTAAAAACACTCGGCAAACACCCTGGCACTCGGCAAACTCAGGCGTGGGGCACTCGGCAAACCTTGCTCCGTCATCGTTAGCCCATGCTGTCAACGAACTTTTTTAGCCGAGTGTGAAGGTTTGCCGAGTGTCAAAGTGCACTCGACATAGGTGTTTGCCGAGTGCCCGACATATGGCACTCGGCAAACCATGGGTTTGCCATCTCGGGCACTGCCGAGAGGGGTATGCCGTGGGCTGCCCACGGCATACCCTTTGCCGAGTGCATTAGGGGGTTTGCCGAGTGCCTTAGGTACTCGGCAAACCATGGCATTCCCGTAGTGCGTGTCAGGATCCAAGTGTCAATACATGAAAGTGATAAGTTTTAGTACGAGCTTGTTCAAATTAAACAGAAGTGCTAAAGTTTGGTGCCATACTTTAATCAAGAGTCACAAACTTTAAACGCACTACAACAAACCATTTATTCTGTGACGGATTTTTTGTGACGTATTCAGAGAACGTCACAGATTTGCAACACTGGATATTAGGCCCAAAATATAGTGACGTTTTAACCAATCCGTCTCAGTCTGGCCCAAAATATAGTGACGTTTTAACCTATCCGTCACAGTCTGGCTCACTAACTACATGGTGTTTCTAAAAAAACTACATGGTGATTTGGTGGGTGCGTTTAAATAAAAAAAAGATAGAAAAAAAAGCTCAACCCAAGGTTCGAACTTGGTCTTTTTATAAAAAATCAATTTTGGCCCACTATCATTATTGTGGGGCTATAGGCTGCACTTTTGGAAAGAAATCAGGCAAAAAAAAACATAAAACAAGGGGACTCGAACCTTGGTCTCCAGGTTGGAAGAAAGAGCACCCTACCATCACGCCAAATACCTGATTTTGATATTTTTCAATAATGATTTTATTTAAGCATTAAGTTCACATATAAGTAGCACGCAGGGTTCGAACCTAGGTCACGAGGACCAAGTCCCGCTGCTTGTTACCCCTACGCCATGTTTTCAATTGTGAAGGGATTCGATGTGACATGCTTTTTATGGGAGAAACGTGGCAGAGCTAAAACGAAAGAAAAAAGTGGCTCGAGATGGTTTCGAACCTGAGACCTCCAACGCCAAGAACGACTAACATACCATCGGACCACTGCTTCGTAGCTTCTGAGTTAACTATGAGTTACAAAATATGTCACCGCAAACCACGCCAACTGCAATCCACGTGCGCCCAGTTCGGCCAATCAAGTTGTGCCACGTCGCCGTCCAAATGAAGAACACACAAAGAGCTGGCTTTCTCTTTTTAATCGGGAATTAAAAATTGTAACTAGTATTTCTTCATCATAGAGACTTCAAATTTGATGATTTTTTTCTCTACACTTTTCTAAAATCACTATCTTTCATTTCATGTCATTTGTTTTTATATTAATCGCTATTTATTGGATCGATTTTAAATGGCTTATTTTCTTGCACTTTAGTACATAACAGAAACACATGTTTTTTAGAACAATTTCTAATCTAACTTCATATTTTCTAATGTTATGCTAAACATGAGGTTGTGTCCAAATTTGAGATTCATATGAGTACAAAAATATTATGAGGTATTCAAATCTCAAAGTTTGACTGGAGTTATAAGAAACTATGTGAGAGAAACACCCATTTGTGAACAATGTATAGTATCACCTTGTCAAAACCTTCTAAATTTTTTATGTCAAGATTATACATTCATAATATCATTATATGGAAATTTATAGTACATTTAGAGATGTTTTAGGTGTCATTATCATTGTTTTATAGTAAAGTGCAAGTAGAAGTTTGAATTTTTGTTAACAAACATTTGAACTTTTCATCTATTTTTTGTATATGAGATATAATGGAACCGAGATACTTTAAATATATTTTTTGTGAATTTTTAAAATATTATTTGATATACATGCAATTCAAATTGTAAATCCTTCACAATGTGCAATAAAATGAAAAAAGAAAAAGAAAAGCGTTAAGGAGAGAAAGAAGGAGAACAGGCCTGTTCACCCCAAACGGCCCAAACATTTATGGCCGTCCATCACTGATCTGACGACTCAGATCGCGTTGCCATGGTATATAACCCGCTCCAGCCCTTAACCCTAGCTAGTTGCTCTCTTCCTCCCGCACACCAGCCGCGCCCAGCCGCCTCCACCTGCTCGCCCGCTCCTTCCCTACCCTCCCTCCGTGGCCTCTTCACACGGCGGCGGCGCAAGGCCACTGCAATCAGCCCGGCCGGCAAACCCCTCCTCCCCTCCGCTCCTGTCGCCGCCCGCAAGCCCCAAGCGCGAAGCGCGCCTCCCTTCGTCGACTCGTCGTTCCCCCACGGCGTTTAGGGAACCCTAGCCGGCGGCCGGCCACCTAGCAACGGCGGAGGGGCGTGCGGCTGGCGCGCCGCAGCTGGATCCACGCCACGCGCGGCGCGGCCTGGCGGGCGCGGCTTCCGGCGGCTGGGCAGAGGGAACGACTTCCCTCGCGTCGCGCCCGCGCAGCTTGCGCTCCGCTCACGCGAAGGCGCCGGCGGCCCCTCTCCCTCGCGAGGCTGCGGCCCGTGCTCGGCGGCCACGCCAAGCACGCGCAGAAAAAAACGGCGACTCCGCTGCCGCCGCCGCCGTCTCCTGCGCGGCCAACTCCCAGATCCGGTACAGGTGCTCATGCTCCTTCCCTAGTCCTTCCCCTTCTCCCCAACTCCTCCTCCAAATCATCCCCTTCTCCTTACCCAATCTCCTTTCTTGCTAGGGTTCGTATCCTGCTCCCCTGGCCTAGTGAATCAGAAAGCCAGCCGGTGGCAAGTTGGCGTCGACCAGTGGTGAGTTTTTCGGCCTCCCGTGGCCTTGTTTCCCCGTCGTGACCCCTCTGCTATTGTTGCCTGGTAGCCATGGTTGTCTGGTAGTGCTTACTGATTAGTTCAATATTCTTCAGTACTAGCATATACTAACACAGTCTTCAGATTGTGTGTGTGTGGCCACACACCAATTCTTCTGATTTGTTGGTTCAGATGGAGTTGTGTTTGATAGAGTGAGATCCCAACCCATAGTATATTAGTCTCTGATGATTTCTTAATTAAGTATTTCGGGTTAATAAGTATAAACATATATAAATGGGAGACATAAGCTATGTACTTATAAGATTAAGTACCTGTCAGTTAATTACCACTGCATCACTATTTCAGCGGCAGCAGTAGAAGATAACACTTTTTTGTGCATCCATGGCTTTTCCGCAATTATCTGAAACCAACCAGATTGGCAGATGTATGACATCAATTGGAACTTGTACATGAAGTCTGTAGCTATAGCTCTGATCATATTGTGATGCAGCCTTTTCTTACTTATTTAGTCATTGCTTAACCTGATACAAAAACTTCCTGTTGTCACCCAATGGAGGAGGTGCAGGCGGCCATGACGGCGCACCTGGACCAGGTGTCTGGTCTCGTGCAGGCACCTGGACAACCTGCGTGCCTTCGTTTTTGCCAGTTCATTTCGCTCCACGTCTGAAACAAACAGGTTCTTGTGTTTCCTAAGTTTGATGCTTTGGCTTTGTTTTGTTTATGTAGTTCAGTTTGGGAACAATCTGTGAGACTCTCTTTACTTGTGCCTGCAGGTAGAGTCATGGACAGTTTGTGCCTTCTTCCTTCAGTTGCTTGTGTTTTAACTTCTGTTTAATCCTCACAGAAACATTTTTTTCCATTCATTTGGTTGGCAGGTAAGCTGAAACCTAAAAGGCACAAAACACTCATTTGCTTGATTAAGTTACATCTCTGACGGTTTGGAAGAAACTGGTTTGAACACCCGTGCCAATATTTATCTGGTCTGATTATCATATAACTTTAGTCGTGATTAAACTCTGGAGAAGAACACCTATGTTTCTTGGAAATAATTTCTGTTGTATTCATGATATTTATCTACATTCCTTGAAAATAGTAGCAAGCACAGGTTAGCTATGTTACCATTATTTGGTTCTTTTTCTGTGCTTAGAAATAATTCTCTATTCTACATAGAGCGTCCAGTTCATAGTGGCTGTTATTTTTTTCTTAGGAAACAGAGCAAGCAATGTTTAGGGACTGAGGAAATGTTGTCTGCATGAACTAGTATATTTGGCTGAGCTGTTGTCTTAATGTTGTTGTTCATTTTTCATATATTAAATTTCTCATACGTCTTCAACTTGAATAGGCAAAGTTCGATATTGGTACAGGAAACAGAGGAGGGAAGGATGAGGGACAGAGAGGAGACACACAAGAAGCAAGCTGAGCTGAAAACTTTTGTTGCTGCAACAATTTGTGTTGCTGGATGTTGAATGAATTGGATGAAAATTTGAGATGTATTTTTGATGTATTACCATGTTAAAATGGTTATTGTGCTGTTATATGGGCTTGATGACATTTATTGGGTTGGGCTGAAAATGTGTTATGAGGTTTATGGCTTCTTTTGGGCTGGGCTGGAATGTGTAAAAATAGGTTGTTGAAAATTGTTGAGCTATAAAATTTGTTTAATTTAGTGGGCTTATCGGCTTAAAAATATTTGGCCCATTTATCATTTCGGCCCATTAATAAATGGGCTGTTTTCATTTTGGCTCGTTAATAAATGGGCTGCCATGATGACGTCATTGTACACGTCATCATTCATGTCAGCGGCCACGTTAGCATGGAAAGCCACGTCAGCATCGCCATGTCAGCGTCCACGTCGGCGCCATGTCAGCGTCCACGTCGATGTCATGTCAGCAGTCTATTCAATCCGTGACGAAATTTGTGACGTTCATTTTCGTCATAAAGATTGGGCCTGGGCTGGGCTACATGGGCTCAAAGCCATTCTATGACGATTAGAAACCGTCACGGATTGCTTCAATCTGTGACGGATTCAGCTAAACCGTCACACGATTTAATCTGTGACGCTCAATCCATGACGTTTTCTGAAACCGTCATAAACACTGTTTTATGACGAATTTTCAGTAATCTATGACAAAATTGTTCCGTCATAGAATAAATGGTTTCTTGTAGTGACGGAGAGGAAGTGCTAATGGGTGCTAATAAAATTCAGCACTCCATCTTTAGCGCGTCCAAACATGACCTCTGACTGGGCCTTTTGGCAAGACTTATACCCGCTACAACTTTATATATTTTGTGCGAACCAAGATAATATAGCATAACTTCGTTGCAAATTCAGCCTAAATAAAAAATGAATTGAAAAAATGGATGAAGCTAGTTTTTTTTTCCTCACTGGCGTTTCGGGAGAATCCCTCCCACAAACGGCCCATAAGTTGGCACAAATCTTATAAACTCAACCATCACTACTACAGAAACCATTTTTCAAGTCACTATTTTCACAGCCGGTTTTTTGAAAGTGGCGCAGAAAATATTATCACAGCCGGTTTTTCTAGTGCTGCGGCTGGGAAAGGAAAAACCGGCTGTGATAGGTGGTTTTCACAGCTGGTTTTTTAGCCGAACCGGCTGTGAAAAGGGCTAGGTTTTCACAGCCGGTTCGGCTAAAAAACCGGCTGTGAAAACCACCTATCACAGCCGGTTTTATATCTGACAAAACCTGACATTTGCAGGTTTTTTTCACAGCCGGTTTTCTTTAGCCGACTGTGAAAACGTGTTCTCACAGCCGGTTTTTCTTAAAAACCGGCTGTAAAAATGGCGCACCCATATATCAGCTGCTTCCCCTCCCCTCCTTCTTCCCCAACCCGACACAAACACCATTTTCACCATTGTTACGGCCACCTTTTCGAATTCTTCTCCAAAAGACTCCATTTTTGAAGGATATACCTCACCAACTTACCAAAAGGTTGGTCTCTAGCTATACCTCATTTCCACCAATGCATTTGTGGGTTGATTTTCAATTTTTGGATGAATTTTATGGAGAGGGTGTTCATCAATTTAGAGGCCATTTCTCACCAATTTTTCGTGTAGGAGGCCGAATTTGGATGGTTTCACACCTCCACCATGGTTAAAGGTTGGTATGTGCACATAATTGTTTTAGGTTGTTATTGTGATTGGTTAGTTTTTGGCAAACTTGGGATGAGAATGAATAAGTGGTTGCTCTTTGATTATTATAGAGGCATTTCTCACCTATTGATTCATGGAGGAGATCGTGTTTTGAAGGTTGCACAAGTCTAGAGTGGTTATTTGATGGGTACGTACGCCCTATGTTTGATGGTTGATTTATTTGCTTGGTTAGATTTATCAAATTTGAGTTGAATATGAATGGAAGACGGTCCATTTTAGATCAATTTGTCGAATTGGCTTACATGCATGGTGCTGAATTCTAAAGGTCGAACATCAATCGCTTGTTTCAAGGTTAGTATCTATCCATACTTAATTTTACAAGCATTTTTTGTTACGTTTCATAAATTTGAAATTATGGATATAGTCTGAAGTACTAGATTAGTGTATTTAACTAAACTAGCTATTTGTTTAGGGGCCAATAAATATTTAAATGAATTTGGTTTAATTTGTTGAAGGCTACATTCATGAAACTTTTTAGGGCCTTTTAACTAAAGTACGAAAATTGTTCTATTCTAATTCACAGATGGATAGAGGATGGATGTATGATTCTTTGGGTAGAGGTGATAATTTTGTGAAAGGAGTTCAGTCTTTTATAGATGTTGCCAAGGCATTTATCATCAGTCATCCAAGGGAAGGGGGTTATGTTTCATGCCCATGTGTTGATTGCAAGAATCAGAAGCAGTTCACAAATATCGAGCAGATCCGATGCCATTTGCTAACTAGGGGTTTTAAGCCAGATTATATGATTTGGAATAAGCATGGGGAGGTTGGTATCAATGACACTGATGGAGCCTCTACAACCGTGCGGAAACGAAAAGCTCAAACAGTGCGGGAGACTGTGCAGGAAATAGAGCAGGAAACGGTGCAAGAAACCGTGCAGGAAACGGTGCAAGAATCGGTGCAAGGAACGGTGCATGAAACACAGCAGGAAACTTTCGGTGCAACCATGCATGAGACTTTAGCTTCAGATGCTATGTTGGATGGCCTAGACAGAATGATACATGATGGGGAGCCGGAATTCCTTGATGACAAAAATCTGAAAAAGTTGGAGAAGATGAGAAAGGATGCCAAGACACCATTGTACGAAGGGTGTACCATATCTAAATTGGAAGCGGACCTCAGGCTACTGGAGATGAAGTCAAGTAATGGGTTGTCGGACAAAGGTTTCAATGATTTGCTAGAAGTTTTGCAGACGATGCTTCCTAGCCCGAATGGATTGCCTAAGAACATATACGAGGCGAAGCAGATGATCTGTCCATTGGGTCTTGAAGTTCAAAAAATCCATGCGTGCCCCAATGATTGCATCTTGTACCGTGGCAGATACGAAGATTTGGATGAGTGCCCAGTTTGCAATGCTTCAAGATACAAGTGTTCATCAGCACTTGCAATGGATTGCAAACGAAACATGAGGCCGCCCGCTAAGGTCGTTTGGTATTTTCCAATAATTCCCCGGTTGAAGCGGTTGTTCGCAAATGCAAAGACAGCAAAGCTTATGCGGTGGCATGCCGAAGATCGTCTTAGAGATGGGAAGCTCAGGCACCCAGCAGATGGTTCACAATGGAGGGCTCTTGATTTTAAATACAAGAAAAAATTAAGAAATGAGATTAGGAATGTAAGGTTCGGGCTGAGCACGGACGGGATGTGTCCTTTCAACATGGTTAGCAGCAAACACAGCACTTGGCCAGTGACTCTATGCATATACAACCTTCCACCTTGGTTGTGTATGAAGCGGACGTACATAATGATGCCTTTATTGATCCAAGGACCCAAGCAACCTGGCAATGATATAGATGTGTATCTAGAACCATTGGTGGATGATCTCGTGACATTGTGGACAAAAGGTGTCAAGGTGTGGGACGAGTACAAGCGAGAACACTTCAAATTGAGAGCACTTCTATTTGTAACTATCACCGACCTACCCGGCCTTGGTTGCCTGTCTGGTCAAGTTACAAAAGGATATAAGGGATGTGTGGTTTGCATGGAAAAGACAGATGCAAGATGGCTTAGCAATAGCAGGAAGATGGTCTACATGGGTCATCGAAGGTTGCTTCCAATTAACCACCCCTATCGCCGGAACAAGAAATCCTTTGATGGTACAAGGGATGACCGATCACCTCCGACATACCGGAATGGAGAGCAGATATTCAAGATGGTTAGCAAACTAAGAGTTGTCCTTGGAAAGGGGGCCGGAAGTGTGCCCGCACCGGCTGATTCTCTGTTCAAAAAGATGTCTTTGTTCTAGAGGCTTCCTTATTGGAAGTTTCTCATAGTTCGTCACGCACTTGATGGGATGCACCTAACAAAGAATGTTACGGAGAGCACGCTTGGAACAGTGATGGCTGCGAAGGGTAAAGGAAAGGACTCATTGGAAACTAGACAGGACTTAGAAGAGATGAATGTCAGGCCTGAGCTACATCCAATTGTACAACCTGATGGCAAAAAGAAGCTTCCGGTTGCTTCGTGGACCTTGGACAGTCAAGAGAAGGATAAAATATGTAAATTCTTTCATGAACTCAAAGTTCCTACTGGCTACTCGTCAAACATCAGAAGGCTAGTCAATACCAAAGAGAAGAAATTCAACATGGGCTGCATGAAGGCCCACGATTGCCATGTTCTCATGACACAGTTGCTCCCTGTTGCAATTAGAGGTGTTCTCCCAACAAAGGTAAGAGAACCAATCATAAAGTTGTGCTCCTTCTTCAATGCAATGTCACACAAGGTCATTGATCTACAAATACTAGACAAGATGCAGGCAGACTTGATCCATACTATTAACAGGCTAGAGATGCATTTCCCACCTACCTTCTTTGACATATCAGTCCATCTCCTCACCCACCTTGTACAACAGATTAGAGTCCTTGGTCCCATCTTCTTACATCAGATGTTTCCTTTCGAAAGGCTAATGAGCGTTCTAAGGAAATATGTCCGCAATAGATATAGGCCTGAAGGGTGCATGGTAAGCGGATGGTCTACAGAGGAGGCAATTGAGTTCTGCACATACTACTTGGATATTGACAGAATGGGCATGCCAAAATCTCCACATGAGGGAAGGCTAGGTGGCATAGGCACGATAGGCAAGCAAACACACAATGTTGATGACCTAGTTGCTTTCAGGCAAGCACATTTCGCCGTACTACAGCAAGCTGCCATAGTGACTCCATATGTCGAGATGCACAAACGAGAACTACGAGCAAAAAATAGCAATAGGTCAGAATCATGGCTATTGAAACAACATAGAGACTTCTTTGGCAATTGGTTGCGAGATAAATTGATTGGCGTGGAAACAGGGCATTCTGAGCTAGATACCTTGGCTGCCGGACCATCTAGTACGCTATGCAAGTACCAAGGGTATCAAATAAATGCATACACATTTTACACAAGGAAACAGGATGGAAAAAGCACTAACCAAAATAGCGGTGTCCGGATTGATGCTTACGACAACAACGGTAAGCTGGAGACATACTATGGATTCATAGAGGAGATATGGGAGCTAGACTACGGTGCACTGAAGATCCCTCTTTTTAAGTGCCAGTGGGTCAAAGTTCCTAGGGGCGTTTTCACGGACGAGTATGGTATGACTGTCGTGGATCTGAAGGACATCGCATACAGAGAAGAACCATTCGTGTGGGCTAAAGATGTAGTCCAAGTCTTCTATGCAAATGATCTGGTTAACAAGGGGCGCCATGTTGTACTTCAGGGTAAAAGAAAGATCGTCGGTGTAGAAGATAGAACCGAGGAAGAGGGTAATGGCTACCATGACATGCCACCTCTTGGTCCTGATGTTGAGCTACATGTGTTTGAAGAAGGTGACGAACCAGCTTACGTGCGACTCGATCATGACGAGGCTGTAATAGTCAGTTGAAGCCAACCTTTGGTGAAATTATTTTTGTAATCATTATTTAATATTCAAACCTTCTATGTACTATTATTAATTTTATGTAATGTTAAAACCTTCTATGTACTATTATTAATTTTATGTAATGTTTCAACATTTACTTCCCTCTATGTAATAATTATAATTCGTCAATTAGTATTTATATTTTATAATAATTAGTATTTATATTCGGCAATTAGTATTTATATTTCCATGAGCCATTATTTTAATACATTTATGTTTCATCTTTCTCTTTTTAATCCGGCATTAAAATTTGTAACTGGTGTTTCTCCCTCATACTAATTCCAAATTTGTTGGTTCTTTCTTCTAAATTTTTATAAAATCATGATATTTCATTTAGTAGTGTTTGTTTTATATTAATTTATATGTCTTGGATTTTTTTTTCATATGACTTGTTTCTTTCCAACTTAGTAGATAATAGAAAAACATGTCTTTGCATAACAATTGCTAATGTAACATCATATTTTCTAATTTTATGGTAAATATAAGGTTGTGTCCACATTTGAGGTGCATATGAGTTTTAAAATGTTATGAGGTATTCAAATATCAAAGTTTGACTTGTGTATCGTCTTATGAACAATGGATGGTCCTACTTTGTTAAAATCATTTGTATTTATATTTTATAATAATTATATTATAATTATCTCTACAATTAGTATTTATATTTTATAATAATTAGTATTTATTATCGGCAATTAGTATTTATATTCGGCAATAAATTTTTTTGGACAAAAAAACAAAGGAATGCTGCTGGAATCTGGTTGCAATGATTGTTAATTTTTTACAGCCGGTTTTTGATGAAAACCGGCTGTGAAAACATGTTTTCACAGCCGGCTCACATTCGAACCGGCTGTGAAAAAATGTTTTCACAGCCGGTTCACTTTAGAACCGGCTGTGAAAATGTGTTTTCACAGCCGGTTTTTCCCAAAAACCGGCTGTGAAAACCCCAGGCCCTATAAATACCGAGCAACATCCGAAGATTCCTGAGTGCCTCATTTCTTCTGCTCGACATTTGCTCAGCTCGCCGAATTCTTCTGCTCGACATTTGCTCAGCTCGCCGTGAATCAAGTATGTATTAGTTTGATTTTTTTTCTTGTGCTTCTTTATAAGTATATACTAGTTTGGTTAAATTAACATGTAACATATTGCGGTTTAAAGGAACTAATTTTGGTTAATTTGGTTAGTATCATGCCGAGACAGCGTCAGACAGCTAGACGTGGTGGCTATGTTGCTAATATGCCACCTATGATCCCGATTCGAGAGGCTCACGAACCCGGATGGTCGACAACACAACAAGTTGATCATGTCCCAATTCCCGCACCTCAGCATCTTCGCTACAATTTGGTAATATAGATCATCCTCTGCATGTTGCATTTGAATGTAATCACTATTTTACTGAGAATAGAAATTATTAATAATGCAGATTATTAACCCAATTACATGGCTAAAAGATGCAAACATCGGTCAATCAAGTCCTTTGGTATTAAGAGAAAATGTGACCGAAAATACTGGTAGGGTCATGATCTCTGTTAGCATTCAACAAAATGCCACCCGTGACCCAAATCCTGGTGACATCGTTGTTATCCACGTTCATTCTGGCGCGTGGCAGCAAGACCATGTGGCCTCATGTGATGCTGTGAGGCAGGCATTAGCCCAAATAGAAAGTCAAACTGGCCACGTTTTCCCGGACTACAGCTACTTCAAGTTGAAAGCTCTCGAGACGGGTGAGCCAGACGTGACACAGATGCCTAAAAGGATTAGTCCTTCATATGAATCGATTTATGTAAGTTAGTTTTGTTTTTAGTTGTGCAACTAAATTGCAAATTTAACTATCTTTATAAGTAACAATATATTTTAATAATCCTATTGTAGGATGACTACTACTGTGGATTCATGCATGCGTGTTCTGGTCTACGTGCAGTCCTTTATCAAGTCCTTGGAAACTTAGGGTATGCACACACGACGCCAGGGGCTTATCGAGTTAATGGTAGTTTCCAAGCTAATATAACCTTGAGTCATGCCAATGCTGCTGAATTCACAATTTATGGAGAGGTTTTGGATTCACGTTACAAGGCACAGGATAGTGCATACATATATGCACTTGATTATGTCGACAGGTTCCTAGGCGTCGAGATTATCGATATAAACTATCCTTTCTATCTCATGAAGAAGCATGGCGTGCAGGGACCCTGATTAGTTGTGATGGTTATTATGTTTTGTAGTCCTTGAAATAATATTTGTTATTATGTATCGCAATGTATAAGAATTATTATTATGCACAATGAATATTTCTGCGCCGAGAAAAATTTCTATGCTCATATACAAGGTCTATCATTTTTCATAGGTGTTACGATGCATACAAGTTGCCCTGGAGGAGTTTCGGCTTTTTTCGACAACGTTAATGATTTTCCGTGCTTTAAATGAATTTCTGGGTATTTTTTGGTACTATTTACTTATTTTCTACAGAATATACACTGTATTTGTTTTTTAGGGGTATGCACACTGTATTTGTACATCGTGCGCTCCCATATGAAATGGACGCAAATACGGCGAGAGATACTGGGCTGGGCTGAATTCTACCTATCCCATCGCCGGAACAGGGGCCCCTGACCTGAGCAGTGGGGGCCGGACCGCTTTCATCCGCTTCGCACTCCAACTCCGCTCGCTTTCTTC
>CM014273.1:15888678-15933115 GCA_004135705.1 Alloteropsis semialata | reverse complement strand
CCCTTACTAGAACAAAAGATAGTACCATGGATCTGCTTTATTACAGCTACTCTTTGATCATCAAATGTTGTCCATGTTTTTCATTTGTACCGGTTATCAATGCTCGAATCCTTGCCTATGAATTTAATCTGCCGAAATTTGTATCTGACGTCATTGTTTTGCTTTAAATTTCAGAGTCGGCTACTTCACCGTCCTCGCCGCGTCACTTTGTTGGATAGCAAGGTGAGGCATCAATTACCCGTCTCATTTCATATCATGTTCGTAGATCACGTAACCTAGTTAGGCGTCTCCCGTTCGAAAGAGATACGGTTGGAAGTATGCAGATCTTTGCATATGGATACCCGTATCTGTTTCGAATTGTCCACGTTATTTGGACAGCTGTTGACGGTCCTTAAGTGCAACTTTTGGCCGTCAATTCCTGCAGAAAACATATGAAATATAAACACCAAACATAGCTATAGGGTTTTATACTAATGAATTCCGCAAGTGTTGGTGTTTTGAAATGACTATGCAGGAAATGATGCTATGGGCCTGAGATGGATCCAAATATACCATTATCACAAACTATCTCAAATGGCCAATCAAAGTATATCACTGTGTAGAGCTCGTTGAGACGATTCCAAATGTTATATTACTTGTATTATTCAGACGACGGATCGAGAAGATATAAAGATGACAAAAGATAATGTCATAGGCCCACTAGCGTGGGAGCCACCTGGATGGGACCCTGCGGCACTACGGTATAATCACGCAGGTGCAAGCGCTGGTCAACGCCAGGGGTGACGCCAGCAGGCCTGCACGCAGGGGCAGCCGGGCGGGGCCCACAGGCCTACACGCCCTGGCATCTCCACGCATGACCAGCATCCATGCAGGAGCACCGTGCATGCAGAGGCAGGACCCACAGGACATGCAGCAGTGCAGCACACAGGCCGGCACATGCATGCAGGCACAGGGGCCACGTCCTCACGCACACACAGCACCAGGGCAGGCCTGGCCAGGAGCTGGTGCCGCTCGCGCAGAAGGCCACAGGCACGTTGCGCAGGGGGCCCGCAGGCCGGGCCCATGCGGCCGGTTGCCCAGCATCGTTACTCGCGTACGCAGGAGACCGAGCGCAGGAACAGGTCCAGCAGGACAAGTGGCAGCCGTCCATTGGCCCAAGGGACTATCATGCAGATCGAGGCACAGACGTACGAGATTTTTTGGAAGAAACACAGACGCGGGAGGAAAAAGCACTGCATGCTATTCTTCTGGCGGGAACCGACGTAGCTGCGTCGGTTTGGTGGACAGATGGCTTGTGGAGAGAAGGAGGAGGGGAATATTCTCTAGGATCAAGGGGAGGATCTCCACTCATCCAAGGCACTTCCTCCACTATAAATAGAGGACCTCTCCCACTCATTCAACACACAAGGAAGTGAAGCAAAGCTCCAATGTTAGATCCAATGTAGTGTTAGAATAGTTGAGAGGTGAGGCGAGAGTCCGGGAGAAGCTGGGGATGTCGGCTCCTCTCTTCTTGTTGTTCCTCAATGGATGCGGCTCAGGTTTGAGTATTCATCCGAGTATTTTCTTAGTATTTCTAGATTAATATTTATTTAAGTTCAAGCTTTACTTTATTTGCTTGTGGGCTCCTCGCTGTGATAGGTGTCTTAGTACTTGCAAAGCTAAGATAGTATTCAATAGAATAGATGGATGTCTAATATGTTGAATACCTTGGAGTGCGCCTAGTGCCACGGATTTGTAGTGGTAGCCCCAGGTGGTGACAGCCCTGACGGCCTACGTAGTCCACCACGTGAGAAGTACTAGAGAGTAGTAGGACCATTGCTTGGCTTGCCTTGCCCCCTTCTCATCCCTTTCCGGGCTTGGACGGTCGGGCGTCCCGAAGCAAGTAATATAGTAAATAACTTGAGCTATCCTTTGATTATCCAGAATTACCTAGAAATAACCCTCTCTACCTTCTACACATTTATCACTCCTTTTGTCCTTGGTCGTTCTTAACTCGTCACTAGTACACACACGTTCCCTGTGGATTCGATACCCTGGAATACTCTCGGGTGAAAGCTACATCGGTATCCGTACGCTTGCGGATTTATCTGTGATCGTTAAAAATACCAACAAGCTTTCTGGCGCCGTTGCCGGGGAACGGTTGATGTACTAGTGTCGAACCGAGTTCGCCCTTGTATCCCATCCATACCATCACACCATTTTATTTATGTTTACCATTCATTTTCATCACTACCTACCCATCCGCTACAAGAAAAAAACTAGCAACCGCATGTTCTTCGGTTAAGTTTTCCCTCGGGTATTTTTGGTCGCTAACCTTTACAGGTTGGCACTGAAAAGAACGACGGATCTACGATGCTTAAGAACATGAGAGCTACATCATTTGCAACACCTTGGCAAGTTTTGGTGATGGAATAAATTCAAAGGAGGCCGACACACACTTGATTTTGTTGTCCCGCGACACAAAAATCCAAGTGTGGGGGAGGGTTGTACTTATCTCATGACAAGTTCCATTAATGCCAATTTTTTATCTTTGGTTTATAGATGATGCTAGTTCATGTATCCCTTTCTTGCTATTAAAAAAATTTAAAAAAATCCCAAATGCCTGCCTGGAGGTAACCAGGCATTATCCCTTGCATTCATTTTGCACATCATATTTGTTTCGAAATGTTCATGTTGCACTCATTTGCAAGCAAACTCTTGTGCCTTCTTGTTGAATGGGTGGCTTCTCGGCTTTGAACTGTATTCGGGCACTGTGCCTAGTCTAGGTGGGTGGCGAAGTCTTTCATCACCTACCTATTTGGGTTCCTAGTCCAACTCATGCAGTCCATACAGGGTCGGTTAATTGCCAGAACGTGGTTGGTAGGCCGATCAATAGGGTTAAATGGAACTGGCTCCCATCACGTCATTTAGATCTAAGGGTTGATCAGTTCGCGCTTTGAGAAACGCCAGGCCTCGAGTTTCTTACAAATTGCATCTCATGTTTTGAATTTCCCTCATTTGGATTTTCCAATCACCCAGCATATTTGTTTTGATCATGCATGTTTAAATTAGTTGCATATTTATTTCCCAATCATGATTGCATTTAAAAAGAAAAAGAAAAAAAGATATAACCGGTGAGGCTCAATGGGATCAAGACATTTGAATGTGCAAGCCACAGAGCGTTTGCACCTCGATAGTCCCGATATGCCTCTTGGCTCCACCTTGCCTTGCATTCTTGGTTCTTGTGCATACTCTCATGAGGAAAGGTGTTTGTTGCATTCTCGTGTTTTGCATATGTGCCAACTATTTGTTGGAAACACCCCAACATTTAGCGCACACATGCTATCCACGAGCGACCACGTCACCGTTAATGATGTCATCAAGATCCAAGGAACTACCACGATGGCGATTCTAAACTCGTCATCCGACGCCAGTGGTAAGTATGTTAAGGTAAGTGTCATGTCTTGCTTTCGACTTTAAACAAAGCCCTTCCGGGAGGTAACCCGAAGTTCACCGTTCATATACTCATGTTTATCTCCTTTTGAATATCACTTGATCATGTTCTCATGCTACCTTTATCTATGCTCATATGCTCTGGTTTGAATGTATCCGCGGAATACATTCATAGGCTTTTTAAATTAAGCGTGGTGCTTAGGTTAAAATGGTCTTCTTTAATCAAACTAGACACGTGTCAAGTTTGATTAATGAACCTTTGAGTAAATGTATGTATAAATATTGGTTGTATGTATGGACTAACCCCTGCAGGAAAAATTCTAAATTCAAACGGGTTAAGTCGTCAAGCTTGATTCAAATTTGGGGTAAACCAAGGCATTGGATGCACTGCAACAATGTTGTACAACATACAAGGAGGTACATCATCTTTCGAAGGTTCACTGTGAGTAATTTGCAAAACCCCCTTGTGATCATGTTGATGCAATTTAAATTCAGCCTTGTTTGTGTTATGTGGTGAAAATAAAATTTGAAAAAAAGAGAACATTTGAAAATTTATATCAAAAAAATAATAATAATGGCAAACAGGATCTGCGCTTAACATGTGAAAGACCGATCTGTTTTAAGTGTGGATGTGAACAACTAACCCTATGGCAATAATGATATCTATTCAAATGGTCCTTCGGGTATTTGTTGTCTACTAACTTTTTGCAGGGATAAAGTGATGACTAAAGGATGGTGAGCATAACTTCAACATTCAAACCTTTAGTCACATGGAAGAAATTTGCACGATGAATCAAGATGAACAGTGGAGCAATCTGTTGGCACTCTCAAGCACAAATCTTGCATCCACTTGCAAGATCAAAGCTTGGGGGGAATTTCACCAAGGAAGTATCCGAAACACATTGTGCATTAATCTTCCTTTAATCTCCTTGCTAAGTTACCTTGCAAGAGTTGTCTGCCATGAAAAAAATTAATAAAAGAAAAATCAATAAAAAAATTTGTATAACATAAAAACACCAAAAAATATTTGAATTCGAATAAAGATCAGGCTCCCTAGTTTGTAAGGCCAGTAGAGTCGTTGTTTCGTTTCCACCTTGTTTTGAATAAATGCAGGTACAAGATCAAGTGTGGGGGTCTCTCAGGCTTCTTGACGTACACACATTCGAGACCACTACGCCTCACAACATCGCATGGACCGACATCAAAAAGATCACGACGATCGGGCACCAGAGGGGCTCGAACGAATTCTTCATCAACTGAAGGTCCTCTGGCATGCCTCGTATTCCACTTCGTCCAATGCGATGGTTTGCATACTAATCCCTCACTCCCTCTCACTCATGAGTTTAAACATAATCTTGAGATGATCATTAAAATTAAACTCAAATAAAACTTGACGCTCCTTTGGCTTATATGTTCATCCTTGATTGGCTTACATATTCTTTATTCCTTGTACATTTACCTGCTGCTTGTGAACATATATCATTAGGAAAGCATGCTATCTAAATGGTTGACGAATGAGATATGGTATGATGAGATGAATCTTTCTCTTCCTAAAGTACTTGGGATGTTTTTCTTGCAAAAGTTTAAAATCAATAGCCTTGCAAAGCTCCTCAATGATATTACATTCCTACCAAAGCCATATGTCGTTCACATTGAAAACCTTATACATATGCTACTTGTTATTACATTGAGCTTTGTCAAATTGTTGTGACCCTTGTAAGATAATCTTCATGCTTTCTTGATCAAGATCACGTACACTCCACATAGACATGCGAAACTTCTATATTGGAAGTTAGCAATGTTCATTCATCCACAAAATAAATGCTCCATATGTTTTATGAATCTCTCTCCAAATATCCTTCGCAAAAGAGACATGGGCTATAGAAATAAAAAAAAATATTTTGGGCACATGAAGGTCCAAGAAAAAAAAGAAGAGAAAAAACATACATGCTCATAAAATCATTGAGCATAAAAAAAAGAAAGAAAAAAAGGAGATAGCCATGTTCTCAAAATAAATTCAAAGAAGAGAGATCATAAAAAAAGGAGTTCTTATAAACCTTCCATTTTCCCACACACATGCACACCTTGATCAGATTGTATGAATGATTTTCTTCTTGGATCCACTTTTTGATTTTGCAATATATGTGATACAAGTATGCTTTACCTTTACTCCTACCATGAGCTCCACATAAGCCTTTTTAGAAGTAGGGTGAAAGGTGGCAAATTAATGCCTTGGTAAGGAATCATAAACATTGAGCGATTTGAGAGAATCAATTGAGGAGCTAGGTAAGGTTTTGTTTTTGAAAATCTATCAAAAAAACCCAAGTTACTTACCAGAAGAGTGGAGATGAATCGAATCAAGGCCGTTCCATTTCTCAACCATCCGAGATGACATGATAGACACTCCAAAATTCACAAGTACAGGTATGTCTTGGAATAACTTATATGCTTGCATCATATCAAAAGGACTATGTTGTTCCACCTTAGTCTTTCAACTTTACTCGAGGACAAGTAAAGGCTAAGTGTGGGGGAGCTTGTTGACGGTCCTTAAGTGCAACTTTTGGCCGTCAATTCCTGCAGAAAACATATGAAATATAAACACCAAACATAGCTATAGGGTTTTATACTAATGAATTCCGCAAGTGTTGGTGTTTTGAAATGACTATGCAGGAAATGATGCTATGGGCCTGAGATGGATCCAAATATACCATTATCACAAACTATCTCAAACGGCCAATCAAAGTATATCACTGTGTAGAGCTCGTTGAGACGATTCCAAATGTTATATTACTTGTATTATTCAGACGACGGATCGAGAAGATATAAAGATGACAAAAGATAATGTCATAGGCCCACTAGCGTGGGAGCCACCTGGATGGGACCCTGCGGCACTACGGTATAATCACGCAGGTGCAAGCGCTGGTCAACGCCAGGGGTGACGCCAGCAGGCCTGCACGCAGGGGCAGCCGGGCGGGGCCCACAGGCCTACACGCCCTGGCATCTCCACGCATGACCAGCATCCATGCAGGAGCACCGTGCATGCAGAGGCAGGACCCACAGGACATGCAGCAGTGCAGCACACAGGCCGGCACATGCATGCAGGCACAGGGGCCACGTCCTCACGCACACACAGCACCAGGGCAGGCCTGGCCAGGAGCTGGTGCCGCTTGCGCAGAAGGCCACAGGCACGTTGCGATCGAGGCACAGACGTACGAGATTTTTTTGGAAGAAACACAGACGCGGGAGGAAAAAGCACTGCACGCTATTCTTCTGGCGGGAACCGACGTAGCTGCGTCGGTTTGGTGGACAGATGGCTTGTGGAGAGAAGGAGGAGGGGAATATTCTCTAGGATCAAGGGGAGGATCTCCACTCACCCAAGGCACTTCCTCCACTATAAATAGAGGACCTCTCCCACTCATTCAACACAGAAGGAAGTGAAGCAAAGCTCCAATGTTAGATCCAATGTAGTGTTAGAATAGTTGAGAGGTGAGGCGAGAGTCCGGGAGAAGCTGGGGATGTCGGCTCCTCTCTTCTTGTTGTTCCTCAATGGATGCGGCTCAGGTTTGAGTATTCATCCGAGTATTTTTTTAGTATTTCTAGATTAATATTTATTTAAGTTCAAGCTTTACTTTATTTGCTTGTGGGCTCCTCGCTGTGATAGGTGTCTTAGTACTTGCAAAGCTAAGATAGTATTCAATATAATAGATGGATGTCTAATCATGTTGAATACCTTGGAGTGTGCCTAGTGCCACAGATTTGTAGTGGTAGCCCCAGGTGGTGACAGCCCTGACGGCCTACGTAGTCCACCACATGAGAAGTACTAGAGAGTAGTAGGACCAATGCTTGGCTTGCCTTGCCCCCTTCTCATCCCTTTCCGGGCTTGGACGATCGGGCGTCCCGAAGCAAGTAATATAGTAAATAACTTGAGCTATCCTTTGATTATCCAGAATTACCTAGAAATAACCCTCTCTACCTTCTACACATTTATCACTCCTTTTGTCCTTGGTCGTTCTTAACTCGTCACTGGTACACACACGTTCCCTGTGGATTCGATACCCTGGAATACTCTCGGGTGAAAGCTACATCGGTATCCGTATGCTTGCGGATTTATCTGTGATCGTTAAAAATACCAACAACAGCCCGAGGATGCGTAGATGGGTACAGTTTCCATGGTCTACTTCGATCCGAGGCAGAATTTCGGCATCATCTTCCTGTTGTTCTCCGGATACACAATTTCCTTGACTGGACGTGTATTTGGAGAACAGCGGGGAGATGCTGCCGAAATTCTGTCTCGGATAGGAGTAGACCATGGAAACTGTACCCATCTACGCATTCTCGGGTGGGATTAGGACCTATCTTTACCTATTAGGCAATGATAGACATCGTGTAGATGTATTTGTTTTTAATATCACCCCGCTGATGTTAAAGGATGGATGATGACCGTGAGTGGATGTACACGGGCCGCACAAATCTGAGTTCGTTGACCGATGAATGGATTGAGAAGACCGAGTCCTTTTTGAATGTAGCCTTTGCCAAGGTTAAAGGTGGGGATAGCACGTGGTGTCTGTGCAACAAATGTGGAAACACACGCCGACAAACAAAGGATACCATGGGCAAACATCTTTGCAAGTTTGGATTCACGACAAACTATACCAGGTGGACCTACCATGGTGAAAATGATCGTGTGCGAGGCGAGGTCGTGAGACAACGCATCGAGCATTATGATGCTGATGCCGGGGTAGCGGACATGTTGGATGACTATCATGAAGCACACTTCGATGATGCACCTAGGGAGGAGGAGCCAGAGCCCACTGCAAAGGCGTATTACCATATGATGGATGCGGCACAGCAACCCCTTCACGGGCATACCAAAGTTTCTCAACTGGATGCCGTTGCACGCCTCATGGCCGTAAAGTCTCAATTTAGCCTGAGTCGAGACGCTTTCGATTCAATGGTGACTGTTGTTGGCAGCCTGCTTCCGGTGGGTCACATTCTGCCAAAGAGCATGTACGAGGCACAGAAGCTCCTTCGTGCACTTAAGATGCCATATGAGCAGATACACACTTGTCCGAAGGGATGCATGTTATTTAGGAAAGAAAATGCGGAAGTAAAGTATTGTTCAAAGTGTGGTTCCTCTAGGTATTTGGAGGTAGAGTCAGGTGATGGTACTAAGAGGCATCTCACAATCCCTGTGAAAATCCTACGGTACCTTCCCTTCATACCGAGAATCCAACGACTCTTCATGACAGAGGAATCCGCGAAACAGATGACATGGCACAAGCAAGGCCGTCGATACAATCCTGAGAAGCTGGTACATCCATCCGATGGTGACTCATGGACTAACTTCGATTCAATTCATAGTGACAAAGCTATAGAGGCTCGTAATGTCCGTGTTGCACTGGCAACAGATGGGTTCAATCCTTACGGAATGACGGCTGCACCGTACACTTGTTGGCCCATGTTCGTTATCCCCCTCAATCTCCCCCCCGGGTGTGCTCTTTCAACGACAGAACATATTCTTGTCGTTGATAATTCCGGAGTACCCGGGAAAAAATATGAGTGTGTATATGGAGCCTCTGATTGATGATTTGTTCCGTGCTTGGGAGGAAGGGGTATGGACATACGACCGAGCTACAAAGACAAACTTCAAAATGTATGTTTGGTTCCACTACTCTCTGCATGACCTACCGGCGTATGCGTTGTTCTGTGGGTGGTGTGTTCATGGCAAGTTCCCATGTCCAATATGCAAGGCAGCTCTGAAGTTCATTTGGTTGGTGAAAGGTGGCAAGTATTCGTGTTTTGACAAACATCGACAGTTTCTCCCTCTTGACCATCCATTCAGACGAGATACCAAGAACTTTACGAAAGGCGTCGTTGTTAAAGACCCTCCATCACAGCAATGTTGACAGGTGTGGATGTTTGTGCTCAGTTAGATGCTCTCGTGGTCAATGAAGAAGGTGGTTTTGTCGGATATGGTGAGCAACATGCCTGGACTCATAAGTTGGGCTTGTGGAGGCTTCCCTATATGGAAGACCTTCTTCTGCCACATAACATTGATATGATGCACACAGAAAAGAATCTCAGCGAGGCACTTTTTGATACAATCATGGACATGGTTGATAAGACAAAGGACAATGTTAAGGCTAGAGTGGATCAGGCGAGGTTATGCGATAGACCAAAGCTAGACATACCACCTCCCGAAGACGGCAAGTCATGGAGAAAGCCTAAGGCCGATTTCGTCCTGTCGAGGCCTCAAAGGAGGGAAGTTCTAGAATGGTTTCAAACGTTAATGTTCCCCGATGGCTATGCAGCGAATCTGAAGAGGGGAGTGAACTTATCTACTATGCGAATCAACGGGCTCAAGAGTCATGACTATCACATATGGCTTGAGCGACTTCTTCCGGTGATGGTTCGAGGATATGTCCCTGATCATATCTGGCAAGTGCTGGCTGAGTTGAGCTTCTTCTTCCGCCAGCTTTGTGCTAAGGAAATATCTCGGTCCGTGATTGAAGAAATGGAAAGAATGGCGCCTGTGTTGCTCTGTAAGTTGGAGAAGATCTTTCCACCCGGCTTTTTCAATCCGATGCAGCATTTGATTCTGTACCTCCCGTATGAGGCACGAATGGGGGGGCCTGTGCAGTCCCGTTGGTGCTATGCAATTGAGAGATGTCAAGAGGTTCTTCGAACCAAATGCAAAAATAAATGCAAAATTGAAGCTTCAATTGCTGAGGCATACATTCTGGAGGAGGTGTCAAACTTCACAACAAAATACTATCTTGACAACCTTCCTAACGTGCATAATCCAGCCCCTCGTTACAATGCTCGTGAAGATGAATCGAACCTCAGCCTTTTCAGAGGGCAACTCGAAAGTGCAAGTGAAGGGTCATACAAGACCTTGAGACATGAAGAGTGGCGCAATATCATGCTTTATGTGTTGACCAACCTTGATGAGGTGGAGCCGTCCTTGCGGTACGTACTCCTCAACAAACTAGTTGCCCTTTTAACTCACAATTCTACATCCAACACCTTGTGTTTGTCGTTGGTACAGGGAATTTCATCGTCTATTCTGGCGTCGTTCAAGGCAACCTACCCCGCAGGAAAGCGAGACCCTTCTTAGAGAGGGTGCGGGAGAACAAAAGCCCGATTTCATTTCGTGGTTCAAACATAAGGTACCGTCCAAATTAGCTCGTGCGTATTTCATCGCAGCGAATAATATAACGAACTATCATGCATGACCTTGCAGGGGCAAACTGATGCGTCTATGAGTGCCGAGTTGAGACAGGTTGCCGATGGTTGTAGCTATAGGGTGAGAACATTTAATGCTTATGACGTGAATGGATATCGCTTTCACACAACATGCCACGAGAAGAATCGGCCGGACTGAAGAACCACAAATTCAGGAGTTTTTACGCCGGGCATTGATGGGGTTGAGTATCATGGAAAAATTGAAGAAATATATGAACTCATATTTCATGGATCTAAACCTCTGAATCCAGTTATATTCAAATGCCATTGGTTTGATCCCAATGTAGTGAGACGGACACCAAATCTTGGGCTAGTCGAAATTCGACAATCAACCGTCTTGCCAGGAGATGACGTATATATTGTGGCTCAACAGGCAACACAAGTTTACTATCTCTCGTACCCGTGCAAAACCGACCCACGTCTTCAGGGGTGGGATGTTGTGTACAAGGTATCGCCACACGGTAAAATACCTGTCCCAAACAATGAAGATTACAACATTGACCCAAACACATATGTCGGGGAGTTCTTTCCAAGAAGATGGGCTAGAAGGGAATTTTGAGATAGACTTAACCGAAGCGATCCGAATGGAAGTAGACAATGAAGAGGACGCTGGAGATGAGGTTTGTGGTGTGAAGGACTTAGAGTTACTAGAGCGATTACAGTTAGGCGATGACAGTGATGAGGACATTCCTCCGTTGGAGAATGAGCATGAAAATTTCGACAACCGTGATAGTGATGATGAGACTTATGATCCAGTGAATCCCGACCACGATGATTATTTCTAATACATGTAGGTTCCGCATTTATTATTTGCAATACCATGTTATTTCTATATTATGATTTGTTTAATTGCAATTAATTCTAAGTACATTTTGTTTATCTGCACTGATTGGTTTTCTCTTTTTAATTGCAGATGGTGGGCGGTGTCACGAGGTCGTTAGCGGGGATTTTGAGACAGGGTGGAGGGTCCTCTGCCGGTGAGGGATCCAGCGGGGGGACCGGTGGAGCCAGGGGTCGGAGGAAGGGTGGAGCCAGGGGTCGAGGAGGCAGGGTGGAGCCAGGGGGCGAGGGAGGTAGGCTACAGCACCGCCTCCTGAGGTAGAGTCGGAGTCTGAGTCTGAGGACGAGGTTTTACCTTCACCGGAGGCGGCCTCTCCCAACCACGTCGCGGCACAGCAGGGGCTGGACCCGGAGTGGCGGCAGGGGGAGGAGTCTGAGTCGGGGGAGGAGGAGGAGGAGGAGGAGGAGGAGGCGGAGGCGGAGGGTGGTTCCGGTTCCTCTACACCCGCAGCCATTTGGTTGCGAGGTCCCTCGCAGCTTCCCCAGCGACCCATACCGCTTGAGAGGCGGCCGATGATTCGGCCCAACGGGCCTAGGTAATATGGTTTATATGTGATCGCAACATTTTCATTTCATATGTTTATCATTTGATTGCAAACTAAAAATTTCTCTTAACCACTTGTGCAGGGGTTGGATTAGGGTGGCTCCTGGGATTCACAACCGCCATGTCAACGGGATCCTGGGTGCTTTGTGCAGGGTGCACTTCCCAGGCTTCGTTGACTTTGGCGAAAGGCGGGAGCCAGCCTACACGTTTTCCCACTACATGGCCTTCCCCGACTCGATGGATCGGGACGACAGGATCTTCCCGAACAAGGCGGATCGTGTCACGGGCGAGCTGTGGGTAAGTCTTCCTCGCACTACATTGCTCAATTCACTGCACATTCATTGGACATTTTCTTGAAATATTGACTGCCTACATCGCATCTCTATGCAGGATTTCTACAGATGCGAGCCGGGCTACGAGCAAGCTGCAAATGCGACGGCTCACAAAGCATGTTTCAAGCTTGTGAAGGACATGCACTACGAGGCACGCGTCCAGTCCGTCATCGTGTACTACGCTAACTTTCTCCAACAGAAGTGCCCGAAAGCTCAAGCTCGAAACATTAGGCTCACCCGGGAACAGTACTTGGAGGTACATATAGAACTTCAATACTGAACGTTTAATTTGTTATTCTTATATGTCCTAACCTTGATGACGTGTAGGCGCCTGCATGGTGGTGTGCCCAGCATCGGCAATGCTGGGAGATCATTGTCGACAAGTGGTTGTCGGAGGAGTGGGTCCAGCAGCACGAAGCTTGCCGGGAGCGGCGTTTGCTGATGCCGGGTATACCACACCATCAGGGCAACCTTAGCCTGCCGAAGTACGCGGCTAGATGGATAAGCGAATCCATATCTTCATTGATGCACTCAATTGTCCATAATTTCTAATCACGGCGCTCATTTTTTCGCAGTCGGGGGCACATGGTGGTCAGTCTTGCTCGACGTTCAAGGCGTATGCTATGTCCCACAAGGGCAACCGACGTCGACTACAACCCGGAGGACCCGCCCTCGGCGTACAGCAATACAAGCATCCACAGCCGCCTCAATGACTACACATCGATGGCAAGAGAGCTCCGCGGGCCAGAGTTCGATGCTGCCAACGAGAACCTCGATGGAGAAATTGTCATGACGATGGGAGGAGGCAAGAAGCATGGGCGTTACTATATGGGGGACGGTTGCATCGACACGGCCAGTACTCCTACTCTAAACCAGATTAAAGCTAGGAGCACGGGCTCGAGCCCCGCCATATGACCACGGCCGAGCGTAGCCCAGCACCAGATACAGGAGCTCCAGGTTCTTTCTGTTCTATTGATCGTTCATTGATATTTACATACGTTTGATTTGCATTGTAACATTTGGATGATATATTGTAGACCCAGATGCAGCAGATGGTAGAGGAGAGGTTGGCGGCCCAGCGGCAGCAGTTAGAGGCCGATTTCCAGATGCGGTGGGCGGCCGAGCAGGAGAAGGTGCAGCAGATGTACGCGTGGATGCAGACCATGGCCGCACAGCAAGGTGTGCCGGGTCCAGTCATCCAATTCTCTCCACCGGCGGCACATCCTGGATCATATACACCTGTGAGTCACTTCGGATAACCTTCAAGTTTCATTTCTTAGAGAACCTAGAAGATTTAAAGAATTAGAGAACTTAGAAGATTTTAGAGAATTAGGGAACTTAGAAGAATTTAGGAAATTAGAGAACCTAGAAGATTTAGAGAACTTAGAAGAATTTAGAGAATTAGAGAACTTAGAAGAATTAGAGAATTATGAGAATTTAAAGAAATTATATAGCAAATTAAATTTAGAGACTTTAGAAAACATTTACAAATTAGAGAATTGGAGAACTTAGAAAATTTAGTCCATTTATATAGCCTATATTTTCATCTCATGACTTGTGATGTATAACTTGTCTAACACATGCATAATCTTCTCTTTTGTGCAGAACTAGTCGGCGGCATCCAATGACCCACATCAGGACCAAGATTTGTCAAATCCGTCGCAGCCGTGGCAATCGAGGCCTCCTTCTTAGTGTTTGTTATGTTCTTGTCGACTTATGTGATGGATGTGGTACTTATTTGTGGATTGTGATGGATATTGTGATGGATGTGTGTTTGTGATGGATTTGCGTTTGTTATGGATATTGTGATATATTTGCGTTTGTGATGGATATTGCGATGTATTTGTGATATATTTCTATTCAATATGATATATATGTGATGCCTGTGATATTTGTGAGTTGGGGGTACTTTTAACGCGAGAAAACACAAAAAAAAACCAGCAGTTCTGGCCACTTTGCCGAGTGCTTTTACCATAGCACTCGGCAAAGTGACCATACAGGCATTTGCTGGGAAGGGCCTTTGCCGAGTGCATTTACCATAGCACTCGGCAAAGGGTTCAAACGTTCGCCGAGTGTCTAGCTAGACACTCGGCAAAGGTGTCATTTGTTTGCCGAGTGCCCCGCCTGGCACTCGGCAAACCGTGTCAGATTTGCCGAGTGTCCCACCTGACACTCGGCAAACCAGGCTTGATTTGCCGAGTGTCGCTCGTCGGACACTCGGCAAAGGCCTGTCTGACGCCTCCTGGATGGTCCGTCTGTTAGCGTATTTTGCCGAGTGTCCTTTGACGTTTGCCGAGTGTCCTTAGGCACATGGCAAAGATTTGCCGAGTGCCCGATATTTGGCACTCGGCAAAGAGACCTTTGCCGTCACTTTTTTGCCGTGTGCCTGGTTGCCGTGAGCCACACTCGGCAAACCCCTTTGCCGAGTGTCTGGGACACTCGGCAAAAGGGGGTTTCCCGTAGTGTGAGATGTGAGATCTGTTTTTGCACAACACACACTTCAGTCGATAGTTGTTTCCTGAGTTCCTTAGGATAATTTAGGTGGCATTTGGATTCTTTCTTTTAATCCTACATGCTCTAATTCAGACCTAGCAAATCAACGGCTAGATCTTTCTGGTTAACATGGGGCTTCTTGGAGAGTCTACACTTATACGGATGTGTTCCATGTAACAAGAGCTCCAAAATAAAGACTCTGCTTGAATATATTTTTTAAAAGCGTTTTTGTGGATCATAACTTGCTAAAGAACTTTATTGTTAAAAAAACTATTTATGCAATTGAGCCCGGATGTGATGAGTATTCACGTGGCTGAATGTGAGGAGAGTACTATAAGTAGCGTGAACAGATGTGAACATATGCATATGCACCGAAAGCGTGAACAAACAGACATTTATTTGTGTTCCCATTTTGGCAAAGAAGTAAAGCATTTTAATTACATTAGCCCGCATTTCTTTGCAGGTCAATGACGGCAATTTTGTGTTGACCAAAAACTTTGTGGTATTCTGTACTTCCTTTCTCCCTGAAAAAAGTGCTCTTTTAGTTTTGTCCTAATTCAAACCATCTTAGGTTTGTCCAGGTCTATATAAAAAATATCAATATTTGTGAAACACATCATTAGATTTACTATGAAATATATTTTATATTTATGTCATATTTGGTATCATATATATTAATACTTTTGTGTATAATAACAAAACATGGTCGATTTTAAGATGGTTTAATTTAGGATAAAACTTCCATGATTTTAGGAATACTTTTTAATACAAATGGAATAATTAAAATGGAACAAATATTGTCCTTTTCTTTTTTTTGCGAAATATTATCCTTTTCTTAGATTCATGTGTTTGTGTTGCATGCCTACAACTATTGTCATTTTCTAATTTTTTAGGTGTGAACACTGCATGTAAAAACTTGGCAATGCCCCCACTTTTGTTTGGCAGAATAACACCCATTATTTTATATTCCATTCAAAAAAAGAATAACAGTGTCTTCTCCATCAGCAAGACGGTGAACAAATCTGCCATATGTGTGGTAGCACCTTTGCTACAGTATCTGCATTAACCTTTTCTTTTTAGTCAACACTAGCAAGCTTCTGAGGGCAGCTCCAGTATAGGATAAAATCGAGTGGGCGATCAAAACCAAACAGTGCACATAATGGCCATCGATGTTTTGTTGTCAGAGCGAAAATCGACCACATAACTCGGTTCGACGTGAGCGCAATAAAAAAATCACCGACGCCGCTGGATCCACGAGCAGCCATCCCGTTGCCTTCCAGGAACAAACGAGATCAAAACAAAGAGAAAAATTGATCCAAATGCTTTAAAGAAACAAGCTAACAAAATAGAGAAAGAAAAGTCAACCTGAAGGTTTCTTGGGCTTGGGAAAAACAAAGAAATCGTCCAGAAACGCATGGATCTCGACCCAGAATCACCGTGATGTATGTCGAGGCAGATGCTCTCGATCGCGCATTTCGTCTAGCTTTGACCTCCGTGTTTCCTGAGCACCTGACGATGGCATCAGGGCTTCATGCTCCGACGACCCTCTACAGCATCGCCTAGGAAGCCCTCGATGCCGCGCATCTCCTGGCCAGTAGCCCAGTAGCGCTGGCAAATGGACGTGGGTCACGTGGCCCCATTTTTCGCTCTCTTTCGAATTTCGATGAGACCAGACGTGGCCCGTTTTACGATCACAAGAACCGCGCGCCCACTCTCCACTCCGACGATAGGGCCGATCCCCCACGACGCGAAGCATCTCTCCTCTCGTCTCTCGTCCTTCTCCCTCCATCCAGCACCGGTAGGCGCGGCAGCCACCGCGCGCTGACTCCTCTCTCTTCCCCGACCGGAACCGCGCCCGCACGAGGCAGGCCGAGCACGACGGCGGGCGGCGACAATGGTGGCGGCGTACGTGGCCGAGCGGGCGTACGACGCGGTGACGCGGTCGGCGCTGGCGGCGCTGGAGCGCAACCTCTTGCCGGACGCCGTCACCCGGCGCCTCACGCGGCTCCTGCTCGCGCAGCGCCTCCGCCAGGGCTACCTCCCCTCCGCGCCGCTTCAGCTGAACCAGCTCCTCCAGTTCGTCCACTGTAAGTACTGGCTCGGTGGTTCCTCCAGCTTCACCAGCGCCGCTGCTAGTGCTTGTGCTTCTCGGCACGGCGCCGCCGCCGACCGTCTGTCGGTGCGGCACGGCGGTTGTGGGTCCTTCCATTCCATTGGTGCTTTCTTCTGACAAACGCAGAGAAGGGACATGAGCTTCCATTATTTGGAGCATTCTGAGAGGAACAACAACAGATTCGCCGAGCCTCCCTGCTCCCCTCTCCTTCCTCCCCTACTTTTTCCTCCTAACCGCCGTCGCTCCCTCCTCCCCTCTCCTTCCTCCCCTTCTCCCCTCCCCTACTTTTTCCTCCTCTTCCTCTCCTCCCCCCGAGTTCTGGATCTGAGTCTTGGGCTTTGGTCCCGGCCGGCCCTGTGCGGCGCGCCCCCGGCGGCCAGCCCGGAACCTGGCGGGCGGCGTGGCACCGGGCGGCCGGTCTCCGGACGCGGCCCCGGCGCCAGCCTGGATCCCGCCGGCCGGCGCGGCCGGCCACCGCTTCCTCCTGGACGCGACTGGGCCTTGCTGTCGTCACCGTCGCCCGCCACTCTGCCTCCCGGTCCCGGCCTTGTTGGAAATAAACTCGATAGGTGTGTTCTAGGTCGTGTGGTGCGTATGTGTCTCACGTGTGTGGTGTGCGTGAGTTTTGGTTTGGGTCACGTTGGTTTGGGCCGCGTACGTTAGTTTGTGGCTCAAGCTTTGTACAGCGGACCAGGTCTCACGGAGGAGCGAGTTGCTCATGAACGAGTGCAGGAAGGTCGCCAGGTTTCAGGCGCGCGTGCGCGTGAAGACAGAGGCTGTTCGGCCGGCAGAATGAATAGTGATCAGCTGGTAGAATGAATAGTATTATGTGAGAGAAAATAAGTCGAAACTTGCCAGCCGAGCACTGTTCAACATGCCAGCCGAACAAGCCCATAGCAGAAGTGGGTGCGTGGGCGCTGCTTTCCCGTTGTGTATAAAAGCTGCTGGACGATCTGTTCGTCGGTGCTGCAGGTTCGATTGTCAAATGAACCTGATATGATTGAATGGAAATGGACGCAGGATGGATCCTACTCGGCAAAGACAGCATACCTAGCACAATACGATGGATCATACAGCACCATCAAGGGCGACTCCATCTGGAAAGCAGAAGCTGAGGACAAGCATAAGTTTTTTGCCTGGCTTCTCCTTCAGAGCAAGATGCTGACAACCAACAAGCTCATCAAACGGAACTGGCCATGCAATCCAGTATGTGCATTGTGTCGTTTGCAGAACGAATCGGCAGCTCACCTATGCCTGCACTGCCCGTATGCCAATGAAGTTTGGGACCACATCAGAGTGCTTACTGATGGCTTTGTCGATCTACCTCAACAAGGGGATGAGCTAGAAGGCTGGTGGATCAAGGCCCTTGCAGGACTACCCAAGCAACACAGAAGACACAAAGCTGCTATACTCATGTACACTGCTTGGAACTTGTGGAAAGAACGGAACAGAAGAATCTTCCAAGGAAAGGAGTCTCGGCCGATCCAGGTTATTGGCTTCATCAAGGAGGAAATGGCGATCCGACAGCATGCTTGTGGTGCTCCAGAGTTTCCTTAGTTTCCATGTTTAGTTTCCTTCTGAGTACTTCGAGTTCATTATTAGTTTTATGTAATATCGCTTTGTACGAACACGCTTGCTTTCTACCTTAAATGAATTGCAGTGCTCCTGCTTTAGTTTCAAAAAAAAAAAGATCTGTTCGTCGGTGCAGCGTTTGTCTCTGCCATTACCAGTGCCAAGATACAGGCGTTCGTCGCCGCGGCGTTCGTCGTCGGAAATCCACTGTTTGTCTACCTCCTCTTGTCGTCGTCGCTGAGTGTGTGAGAGATCGGGCGTTCCCGTTTCTAACAGGCCTTGCGGCCGGCCGCCGGCCTTGCCTCGGCGGCCCACGCGACCCCATGGCGGCTGTGCAGCCCTAGGCGGCCCCTCGCGTGGCCTGGTCGACGCTGCACCGCCCCGGGCAGCCACGGGTCTCGGTGGCCTGGTCGGCCGGCTTGGTGCAAGCTCATTCCAGCCCGGTCGTCGACTCTCTTCTCATGTTCTCTCCTTTTCACGAGGTCGCCGGCGTTGTCCACCTGGCCGGTCCGCCACCAATCTCCCTTCCCTATTGGTCGCAGGCGAGGACCGCTCTAGCGGCGTTTTTCTTTTCTTTGTTTGTTGTAGTGATTGTGTTTGTCCTAATGGGCGTGTGATGTTGTGTTGTTGATGTTGTTGTGGCTCTTTGTTGTTGTGTGTTATTGGTGTCGGTAAGCCTTCTTTTTCTCTTAATGAAATACGTGCCAAGCACGTTTTTTTAAAGAAATTATTTGGAGCATTCTGAACCATTCGATTTGGTTTCGATGGCCGAGGGAAGAAGGGAATTAATGATGGAATTGTTGGTACAGTAGCTGCATAGTGATGGATTAGCATCTCGCGCCTAATTTCACTGTAGCAGAACAAACCAATCAGGCAATCACGCATCTGTTTACTGTTTCGTTAGTTACCTGCGATCAATAACCCAAACAGCTACTCGGTTTTGTGCTTCTGTTGACCTCTTATGGATTGGGTTTCTCTTTCTGTAAGCACTGTGCTATGTGTAATTTCTTTTTTTCTCTGTTTGATGCAGCTCTTCAAGAGATGCCCATTGCGATCGAGACCGACAAACCTAAAGCCCAACACTATGAGTTGCCAACCACATTCTTCAAGCTAGTGCTCGGAAGGAATATGAAATACAGGTTCGTACTACAGTACTACACCCAATATATGTATGCTAGGACTAGCTCTACTACAGTACTATACAGGTTCGTACTACAGTACTACACCCAATATATGTATGCTAGACTCTCCAGTCACCAATGAGTCTGAATTCATGTAACGGTCTTTGAGTGTCAGATTGTGCGATGTGTAAACTTTCACTCCTTAGCATTAGTAAAATAATACATTCTCTTTTAGCGGATCCATATGAACCTTTATTGTAACTTATTGATACTTCACACGGATACATTTTTCTCCAGTTCCTGCTACTTCCCTGACGATTCAAGTACTCTAGAAGATGCTGAGGTTGCAATGATGGAACTGTACTGCGAGAGGGCAAAAATACAGGATGGACAAAGCATCCTTGATGTTGGATGCGGATGGGGCTCCCTTTCACTGTACGTTGCAAAGAAATATAGGAACTGCAGTGTAACAGGGATATGCAACTCTACCACACAGAAAGCTTTTATAGACGAGCAGTGTAGGTAAGTGGTAAAGGTTTCAGCCCTAGGTTGTTTGCTGAGTCCATTGTTTTTCCATGTACGCTAACTTAATTATGTTCCACATAACCCTTCTAAATGGCCATTACAACCTATATATTCAATTCACTGCAATCTATTTCATCTTCATCATGTTGGTAAATTACTTGTTTAATTTGTAGTTATTTCTGCTAGTGAAGTTCCCCTACTTAATGATATGTTTCGCCTTACTTCCTATGATTAATTTTAACAGAATTTATGTTTGGCATGCACCTTGGTTTCGACGATACGCAGACTCAGTCTGCAGACGACAAATCTTGTACCACCATGTGTCCAAACAATTTTTATTTTCCTGCCTCTAATACTTCGTTTATGCCACTTCAATTCTGTTTAGGGAAAACGAGCTGTCAAATGTTGAGATAATTGTGGCAGATATCAGCAAGTTTGAGATGGAACGTTCTTTTGACAGGATCATGTCCATAGAGATGTTTGAGGTATAATTGAATTTGTTCTCTTGCTGTGGTTTTTTATTCGTTAAGGCGAATGAATTTGTCATGGCCTCTTATGCAGCACATGAAAAACTACAAGTCACTTCTTAAGAAGATATCCAAGTGGATGAAAGAGGACAGCTTATTATTTGTTCACTTCTTCTGCCACAAGACATTTGCATATCATTTTGAGGTACATTTATGATCGATCCCGCATCTTCACTGGTCGAATCATCAGTCATCATCACTTCATAATCTCAACAGGATAAAAATGATGATGATTGGATCACAAGGTATTTCTTCACTGGAGGAACAATGCCATCTGCAAACCTTCTTCTCTACTTTCAGGTGATTTCCGACGAATTAAGTTTTTCTATTTGTTGTACTTCTCTTATGTGGTTCACCAAACATGAATAATGGCTGACTGGCTACTGATCCAAATTTGTATGATGCAGGAAGATGTATCTGTGGCTAATCATTGGCTCGTCAGTGGCACACATTATGCTAGATCTAGGTATATCCTTCCCAAACTTCAAAGTTCAAAGTATCTACCCTTAATAATACATGTATTCTGACCCTGTGACTATTAGTGAGGAAATGCAAAACTTACATTTCAGTGTTGACTCTCTTGAGTGGAAAATCCTTTTTGCACTTCGCTATCGATGCAAACCAAAGTACTTTTCTATCCGATTTTAGGATATAAAAATAAAATATGCTAGGCAATGGACCAATGGAGTCATCTAAATTAGCGCTGAAAATGAATCCAGCATACAGTGTGTTATACACTATATGCTGGATTCATTAATATACACTGTATATTAATTGACCTAAGCGCTTCTGCAGTGAGGAGTGGTTGAAACGTATGGACCGGAGCATCACTTCCATTAGGCCCATCTTTGAGAAAACTTACGGGAAGGAATCAACAACAAAGTGGATAGCTTACTGGCGGACATTCTTCATCTCTGTTGCTGAACTTTTTGGGTACAACAATGGTGAAGAATGGATGGTTGCACATTACCTATTCCGAAAGAAATAGGAGCTACTGCTCGCCTTTTTCTCATGCAAAGTACAACCACTGAGAAGCACCCATTCAGAAGTCGTTTCCCCCGCAGTGATTCAGTAATCTTGCCATTGTTTTGATGAACAGCCCATTTTGAAGCATCCAGTTGTATTTTTATAAGGTTTTTCACAGTGGTTTCACCAATAAAATAGCGAACCATGGAGTTAAAAGTTCATGTTGGACTTTATCATTCCTTTTTCTATGTGTTACAACTTCGGATGTTGTGTAAAGAGCAAACCTTTCTGTCTTCTGGATAGAACTTTAATAGGAATGTACTCCTACTTAAGTATGGAACTACAAAACTGAAAGAGATTGATGTGCACTGCGTATTACACCACTGGCATTCACAGAGAAATCACACTGAAGTACTGAACATGGTAAATAGCCCTTCCAAGAGTGATTAAAAGAAATGTACCTACTGACAAATATCCTTGCAGAACATACCTACCAGACCATATAGAATTTAGCTAAAATTTTCAGTAATAACTTTTAAATCTTTCAGTAACAAGAAGCCGCTTAGGCTATACCCACTCACCAATCTTAAAGCCAGCAATTCGCACAAACAAAAACCTTAAGCCAGCAAAACAACTTATTCCTACAACACTAACTTTTACTGCTACTTCGTTATACATCTATCTGCTATTTATTTACAGCTAAACACAAAAATGCTAGTCATCTCATGATTTCAAAGCAATGCCCGCGACTTCCACTGCTGTATCGCCGCATGCAACGAATGGTTTGGAATTATGCATTGATGTGGAAGCCTCTGCTTGGTGACCGGGGATACCTTGTGTTTTTTCAGCCAAGCTTTGATTGCCCTGTGCTCATAGGTGTGGCCATCAGCAGCAACATAAGGATCTTCCATTACCGCCTGCATAAAATTTTGAAAATTCTGCCGTTAGCCAAGGTGAGAAATGGTACTCCCTTCGGTAGTAGTGTGCATTAAAGTATGTAGCAGTTTTTACCTGATATATAGGGCAGATGAAGTGACTTGGTGCGACGATATTTTCGAGCTTCAGAGAAGCAGTCACCCTGCTCAGGATGTTTTCCAGTTCTGGAAGCACCTCTGACTCAAGGCTAGGTCTGTCCCTGCATTTTAAAGCTGTACACCGCAACCCAAGTTTTGCCAGCATCTCTGCCTCTGGAATCGGCCAATCAGTTTGAGACCTGTCGAGAATATCAGACACGATCCCCTTTTCTAGTGCCTCTTCTACACTGCATACCAGCCCATGTGGACGTTTTCCAGTTAGTAGTTGAAGAATGATGATCCCCAATGCATAAAGATCTGATTTTGGTCGAACTGTTCCTGTTAATTGGTACTCAGGGTCCATGTAAAACAGTGTGCCAGCGATGACAGTGTCTCTGTACTCTGTAAGCCCTTCAGGAACGAGATCTGATATGAGCTTGGCAAAACCTACATCACCAATTTTGCTTACATAATTCTTGTCCAGCAAGATGTTTCCAGGTTTTAGGTCACGATGGACGATAGGCTCTGGTTTTGTTCCATGCAAGAAAGCAAGCCCACAAGATACCTCGAAGATAATTTGGAATCGCAGAAACCAATGGAGTGGTTGCCCTTTATTGTTGATAAGTTGGTCTTCTAGACTCCCATTCTCCATATATTCATACACAAGGCATCCGATTTCAGGACAAAAACCAAGCAGTAAAACCAAGTTGGGATGGTGAAGTTTGCCAAGAATCTCCACCTGCATGATATCACACAACAGACCCATGTAATGAGTCCTTCATCCACAATAAAATGATCTAAATTAGGGGGGGAGGGACAAAGTGCTATGTAGTATGCAGGATTTTTATGAACTATGGCTTCCATTTGGGGTTTTGTTTTATGACTAGAAACCCTTCTTATTTGCGATAGTAGTTTGGTCTATCTGGGCCACGAGAAACAAAATATCCATAGAAAAAAAGTTCCTCATTCTCGGGCTGAAGCATTGTACAAAATACTATCTTTGTCTGCAGAAGTGGGGTGTGCTGTTGAAGGTTGGTGAACAAGAGAAATTTGCAGAACAAATTACACAGGTGTGAAGTTAGTTGGAGGAATTCCAGATGCAATCAAGGGGAGGCCTATAAGAGTTTATGTAAAATAGGAGCTTGTCTAGACTATTAAGACTGTTCGGTTGTTTGATCCTGCTGGAGGTTCAGTGGTAGCTTTTGCTCTTGCATTGTAGCTCTCTCTTGTGAGCTAAAATCACTGGAAGTACTGGCTGTAAGACAAACTTATATGCTTTCTAGAAAAGGAGGATATCTGTTTTTTAAAAAAGATTGTATATTATGTAATTATTTTCCCTTTTTGGTTATGAAGTATGGATCATGGACTGAAACTGATATGAAATGTAAAAACTAAAAAGTAAGAAACAGGGTGAAAAGACCACCACCTGAAGTTTCAATAACTAAGCCAAAAAAAAAAAAAAAAAACCTACTGTCCAACGAGAAAACTAGAAAAACATAAATAAATGTACCTCTCTCAAGAATTCGTCAATCTTGTCACAGGAATCTTGCTGAATAACCTTGACAGCTACTTCAGTGTGATCAAGGGTACACCTGTACACATTCCCATAGCCTCCCTCACCAATCTTCTTTGTATCAGAAAAGTAATCTGTGGCAAGCTCTATTTCATGTCTTGAGTACCGCCTGCAGCTTTTTCCTGTTGATAAAAGAGCATCCACAACCTTAGCCTTTTCAGTAGACACCAAGTTAGCTACAAATTCAGCCTTCTGTTTGGAATAGGCCTCGCGAGTAAATGATTCTTTTGCCATCTCAACTGCTCCAATCGCTTCTAAATGTTTGGTCTTCTCATCTGCAACAGCCTGTTTCAATACTTCCTCCCTTTGTAGTGCATCTTGCACCTTGTTCACATCTTTACAGCATTCACCAGAGAGTATCTCAATCTGAAACAACAGAATCAAATAGACAAAATGTAAAAAAACTTACGCCAAAGGATGAAAGGAGAAGGGGTGTGTGTGGTTGTGTGTNGGGAGATGCCAAAGGAGATTATTATCAACCTTCTAAAAAGAAGTAGTTGAAATGTAAATAAGAATGCATCATAGTGAATGGACGAACAGCTTTCTAAAGCGGCATCATGTTTTTAAGGCACCACATGGTGTGAGATCACACAAATCACTGACCTTTTCCTTAGCTTGGGCGAGATTCTCACAAGCTCTGTCATACATCATCCAAGTATCCTTCAGCTCCTTCCTCAGTGTTGCTACTTCACCTACAGGTTGAGACTGCAGATCAAGCCAGAAAACAAAGTCATCATTGCAATATTGTAGAAAGGCTCAGTTACCAAAAAATGGCATGATACATCTGGAAGGAGCATTAGTCAGAATATTATCAAGGAGGGAAAAACATCTCTGACCTCTTCAACTGAGCTTAAGGCAACATACCGAACTTCTTTCCGATGGCCAAGAGAATCAATATCTTTGTTCCCTCCTCTTCTTGGTGTCTTTCGACCTAAGCTTCCTAAAAGACCTCTTCCATGACTTTCTGAACTTTTAACAGCATTCGTAGAAGTGCTAAGAGAACTGCAGACTTGAGAGCATGAGTCTGGACTAGAATTTCCAGAATATTTTAGTATCTCATCATCAGCCAGATTATTCAGTGACTGCTTGTCTTGCAACCAGCCTCTTTGTATTTGATTGAATGCTTTATGACTTATTGACTGAATCCTTACATTGTTTGACTCTGTAAAGAAATGCATATTTAAGACAACAGGAGCTCAGTACAAACACTAAACAGACACAAAAGCATTGAAATAAAGGAAATTGGTTGACACATACTGTTAGTACGAGCCAGGTTTGCAAATTTAATTGCTAATCTGCGCCTGGACACAACAAATACATTGCAGGAACTTGGCATAGTTTTCAGAACCATAAAAGGCACATCCCGGAGCCGTAACATCCTGAAAAAGGAATAGCGATATCATTTATCAGTAATCGGCTAAAAATTAATGTGACAAAAGTTAGAACATACAAAGGCAAGCCATGATTTGTTTCTTCTTATGCATTTTGAGTTGGTACCAGGTTAAAACAGACAAACATATAAATATTATCCTTTGAAGTAATATATATATCATCACAGTTAAACAAGAAGAATCGCCACAGAGTCATGCAGAAACGCAGAGCACAGCATGGCGTATACAGGGTTTAAACTGGAAAGAAAGTAGAGAGCTAAGCTTTTCAATTTGATAGGAGTTTGTACAACTTAATGAACAGCTAACGGGAAAAAATTAACTAAAGGTACACAGTACCCAGAAGGCGTGAAATAGTCTAGCAGGTTACGACAAGAAACAAAGTAGATACGCCGAACAGATGTGGCAGTTGAGGCACATATTGATTGCGCCGAACTCTAAACAGAAAAAAAAAGAAACCAGCTGCTGATCATAGAATTTGCAATGGCATCTACTATTTTGTCATCGAAATATTTCATGGGATCTTTTTTTTAGAGGAGATTAACTCTGCTTTTCTTGAAAGCGAATAAAGGTAGCAGTACATCCTCTGGGGGGATACCTAGTTACAAGCAAAAGCATCACAGGCAGGAGTCCATACGCTAACACGCTATTAGAATAGCTTAAATTTCATAAATTGCATGAGAGCTAGCAAGTTAACCTTTGCTGGGGGGAAAAAAATTCTATAGCAGAGTTTGTGAATTGTGATGCAAGGTGGCAAAACCTAATGAGGGACCCTGAGGGAGCTTCAGATCCTCCCAAGAACAACTCTTTTCCATCTTTGCATGTACTTCTTTGAGCTGATCCTAATTTCCGAAAAAAGAGGATAACTAAACCTTATTTGTGGAAAAATGTCCCAAAATGGACCCTTATTCAATGTCATTCACAAATGTAGTCAACTAGAAATTCTCCACCTACAGCTCAATTGGGACAAAAAGCACAGATTAAGACTACTAGTACATTAACAGGCAAAGATAAGCATCAATCAGGACAATCCCTGCTGCTGCCACTCTTGCCAAGGAGAATATGTTCATCGTATCATGTTCTATTCAAAAACATAAACGTGCTTAAAAGAGGTTTGGTCTTCATCAAAATTAGAAGACCATCGCAACGTACATGCATGGAACTATCATATTTTACCAGCCAAATGTGTAGGCACATCTCGCTATCTCAAAAGCCATTCTCCTTTTTTGCTCCCTAGACAGTTTGTTTCCATTTTTTAGTTGCGGCAAAAAGGATACACAAGTGACAAGAATCCCCCTGATCCCTATCACATCGCTTTTCGCCTTTGGGTTCTCAAAAGCTAACTCTAGCCTTTTTGTGCTAGAAGAATTGCAGAAAAATTAAACAAAGTGGGGCCCTGACCCCTTGAATGAGATGAGAAACACTTTTGGTAAAGTACTAAAGCTAGTCCTATCATATTCTGTGCAAAACATAAATAGGTGAAATAGAGATTCAGTTCCCACACGAAAGGTATGTTTGTTCATCTACCACGGTACCACCCTTTTGCATGCGAAATGGTTTGCGTGACACAACGAGGCACATCTTCAAAAGGTGCACTCCTTTTTCCGGTCCCTGTCCTGTGCCTCTGTTTTTAATTTCAGCAAAAGGCCAACCAACAGTCCCCAAATCCATTATCACATCGGTTATGGTTTCTCAAAAAGTGAATTACAGCCACCTTCTGGAGAAAAAACTTTTGTTTTTTATCAAAGCTTTTTTCTGGAGAAAAACTTGAGAGAATTAAATCCTCACCTCCGGAGCCAGCTGAGGGAGGCCGACCCAAGCACGAGGCTGCGGACGCCGGACTCCGCCGCGTAGCTCACCAGCGCCTCCGCGACGCTGTCCCCTTCCAGAACCACCGTCTCCACCTGCGCGCCAAAATAAGGCACGAATTCGATCGGTCACACGGGCTAATTAATGGAAGCTGGGATTTTAATGGCTGCGCCGCCGGCAAGGAGGGGCGCGAGGACTCACGGTTCTGCGGGCGCAGAGGCGGCGGAAGGGGAGGAAGACCTCCTGCGCGCGCGCCCGGCGATCCTGCGCGTATATCTCCACCACCTCCCGCTCCATCTTCTCCACCGGCACCCTCTCCCCCGCTTCGCCACACCAGAGAAACGGAAGACACTTCGTCAGGTCACCGCCGATTCCGAACCGAAATGGGAAGAGAAGAGAAGAGGAGGGAGAACTGAGAAGTAATCCGAAGGGAAGGCTCCCTTACAGGGGGACGGGACGAAGGAGACGGGCGGGATGACGTGCACGAGTGCCACGCGGCCGCCGGCGGGGACCATGCTGGCGGCGACCCACCGCGCCGCGCGGCGGCTCCCGCGGCCGTCCCCGCGCACGGCCACCGCGACCTGGGGCCCCCCGCCCCCGCCGGCGGCCGAGGCCGGCGAGGACGAACCCTCCATGCCGGGGAAGGAGAGGACGTGTCGTTGGCGAAGTCAACCCAGCTGCTGCTGCTTCTGCGGTTGCGGCTCCGAATCGGCGGCGGCGGGAGCGGCGGGGAAGCAACGGCCGGGCCGGGCGGATTCCTTTGAAAGCACACGGGGCCGTGTGGTAGAATTAATTACGGGTTCACTTCGATGGATGCTTCGGCTGCGGTCGCTGCGAGCCTGCGACTGTGACATTTGGACGCTGACGTGGAGGCGGGGGGCGGTGGGGCCCACTGTGGGACCCGTTGGAGCCGCGTCGTGGCGGGGAGTTTTCCAAGGGCGGATTGAGACGAGAGATTGGTACGAAAGGTGTAGCTGCTCTCGCGGAGCGTCCGTTTTAGATGGGTCGTTGGTTTCGGGGGGTTGAGGTTTGACTCGATGGACGGTGGGGATTGCTCCAGTCCACAGTGTTTGATGACATCACCGGGATGAGATATATACCTGATCTTTTCTTTCTGATAGCCCCACAGAGATAATTCCTCAGTCCTGAAATAAAGGGGAGTTTGTTTTAAGTCAAACTTTTTAAGTTTTGATCAGATTTATAGAGAAAAAAATTAACATATATTAAATCAAATAAGTAAAATATCAAAATATATTTCATATGAGTTTATTGATACTCATTGGATATTGTAAATATTTTTTATTTTCTAAAAAAATTAGTCAAAATTTATCTAATTTGACTTATGACAAACTTAGAATGTCTTATGTTCCTGTACAATCATTTGTACAATCATTTGCAGGACTGGGCAACCCATGAGCCAAGAACAGACGAGAAAAGACACTCAGAATTCAGGAAAAGAATATACTTGGAACATTCCTGGTCGCTGAAGGTCAAGTACAACTTATCGTTTTGATTTGTCCCTTTTACATCTCTGAAGAAAAAAGGGAAGGAATTCTTTAGAAGAGGAATATACAAAAACTCTACGGCAGCGAGGCGTGGAAACAGCCATATATAGCACACTGTGACGATACTGTTCGCGAGCACGAAGCCAAGAAAGCAACGAATTGAGGCCATGTTTAGTTTCTCCCCAAATTTCAAACTTCACTATTCATCAAAAGGAATTTTATATGCATGGAGTAGTAAACGTGTGTTAATGACAAAACTCATTCCATAACCCCGGGTAACTTCGCGAGATGAATCTAATAAGCCTAATTAGACCATGATTAGACAACGTCGTGCTACAGTAAACAATCTCTAATGACGGATTAATTAGGCTTAATAGATTCGTCTCGCGATTTTCCGTCCATCCATGTAATTAGTTTTATAATTAAATTATATTTAGTCCTCCTAATCTTAGATTTAAAATTATGGCTTCAAAAAAATTTAAATAGTTCTGGAAACTAAACAGGGCCATGCGTTTCGATGTAGCTTCTTCCAAGAACGGATCGGGCGCCCGTGCCGCACGTGGTAATCGCAGTCGCAATCGGCGCAGTAGTGATGCCATGCACGTGGGCCAGGGCCGTAGACTTGACGTGGGCGCGCAGGGGCCTGGCCCCCTAATGTCCCTGTAGACACCTTTACGAGCCTACTTAATTATCCTGTTAATTACCAAGATTAATCCCATATGGGCCTCTCTAAAGACTCATAAATTATATTTAGCCCAACATCAGCCCACTTCGTCTGTTTGGTTACTGGGTCCGCACCAAGCCATTTCAAGTTTGCAACGTGGTGATAGATGATGATTGGCGGGGGATGCTAGGTAGAGGGGTATAATTAAATTAACCAATGTTTTGTTTTGTAATATGATCAAAAAGACCTTGATTTGCTTATTATCTATGCTGTGTTCAAGTTAAGTGGTCAGCCTACTAAATTGCTTAGGTGATCCATCACTGGTCGTCATTTTGTACCATTAGCGGCTTGGCCTCCCTATGTCGAAATCTTGGCTCCGCGTATGTGATGCATTTGTCACCGGCAGTCTCCCTCGAGGATCACGACACCACCAGCAGCACCAGAGTTTCCTAGCATTTTCCCCGCGAAATGCCAGGGTGTTGCAGCCTAATTAACTAGCGCTCTGCTACGTTTGAGGCTTGACCACCAGACGCACGCCTAGACGACGCATATAGCTACCTAGACGGACAACGACGGCTGATCTATCGATGAAGAATCGTACGACGATGCGCACATGGCATGAGTACTGGCCTCGTTTGGTTTTCTAGTACCTAGCATTGCTAGATACTATTTATAACTTTGACCACTAATTAAAGGTATTAAATAAAGATATTTTACAAAACTAACTCCAGAACCCCTGCACTAGGAACCCTGAAGAATCTAATGAGGCCTTTGACCGTATGATTAGAGGATGGTTACTGTAGCATCACTGTAGCCAATCATCGATTAATTAGGCTCATTAGATTCGTCTCGAAAAGTTACGCTCATCCGTGAAGAGGTTTTGCAAATAGACTTCATTTAGTACTTCATGCAAAAAAGATTCTCTATGATGTGACGGGAAACCAAACAAGGCCACTGCACCGGTGAGTCTGTATTCCAGTCAAAGAGCAAGTGTTGAACGCTGGAAGGTCAGCCATACACTCGGTCAATGCCTCGTCAACCGGCCGGCTGCAGGAGACAAGCGGCAGGCAGAGGGCCCACACAGAGAGGTCGGTTTCATCACCCGTTTATTCCATTTAATAGCTGTTGAAATATCTGTACGATATGTAATCGACTATTTGGTGGAGCAGTAGATAATATAGAGATGTTTATTACTCTCTTTGTTTTAAATCATAATTCGTTTGACTTTTTAACCTTAAGTTTGATCACTCATCTTATTTAAAAAATTATGCAAAATATTACATCTTTTGTTGCTTGCTTTATTAATAAAAGCTCTTCAAGAATTACTTAAATTTGACTATATTTGTATAATTTTTTTAATAAGACACCAAATAAACATTTGAAAGAGAAGTATCATTTGAGATTGCAATTTTACCTATACCAATCACATCCCCTTTGCTATTGTCTCCAAAGACAATACTTTCACTTGGTTTGTCATGAACATCAAGAGATGTGAACATATCCTTCTCCCGGGACATATGATTTGAGCATCCACTATCAAGCAACTATACAGTGCCACTAGAGGAGTAGGTCTACAAAACAATTTAGGCTCGAGATTTAGGTACCCAAAAAGATTTGGGTCCTTGAGCATTAGGAGCAATAAACTTTGGTACTCAGACACTAATTAGTATTGTTCTCTTTGTGTAGGTACCAACATATTTGATCACTATTTTACCATTGTGGTCCATAGTAACCATGTAGTCGGCGGTGTAGCCATGTGATGGCTCATGAGCAACATTCTTGTTTGTGGTGCTTGCCTTGGTTGAGTTCACAATATTTGTCTTGGTAGAACTCTCAACCAAAGGCTTGGCTTCACTTTTGTTGCTCTTGGAAACATTATGTGTCATGTTTATCAAGTCATCAAGATTGGTTCCCTTGTTGAACATGACAATCTCCGCACCATTCATCATCTCCCTACCATTTGCCTTGGTCCCTTTGGTATGCCCAAGCCCATCACCAATATGAGGGCGTCTACCCTCCTTGTATACAACTTTGGGCTTGGGCTTATTGTTTCCTTCAAGTCCTTCTATTACAATCATGTTCATTCTATGAATTTGATTGTCCTTCACCTTGATCAATATTTCTAGCTTGACAATGTTAGCATTACAAGCAATGATATCAAATTTATAACATCTTGAGCAACCTTCACTAGTAGAGACATTGGGATCAAAGTATGCTTTGGAATCGGCTTTGGTGCTTTCCCAAAGAGTCCCATAGTTCAACTTCAACGTTCTTGTATTTGACCTCTAAGCATGATAGGCTTTCTTGAAGTTTACTATGTTTGCTCTTTAGCTTAGCTAGTGAGTCATTTGCCAAAGAATGGTCCTTTAACATCCTCTCATATGAATCATTAACTAGAGACAACTCTATAGTTAACTTTCCAACCTTAAACTTTTCCTCGGCAAGAGTATTCTCTAGAGCGAGGTTTCTCTCCTTTTCAAGGATGAGCAAGTCCTCTTGCTCGTCAATCAACTCTTCCTTTCTTCCCAATTTCTCTAAAAGTTTTTTAATTCCCTTGTAACATTTCTTTCCAAATTTGTCTATCATGTTTTGCTGGTTGACTTTCTCTTCACCTACCAAATTAATTTCTTTATCACTAGATATGAAAGAGGAGGTGGTGGAGGAGAATATAGGATTGTGTTGTACCTTCATCCCTTTACACATGAGGCACATTGAAACATCATCATCATCGAATATGTTGTTGAATAGTCTTGGTTGTGGAGATGAAGTGTGTATGGCCAGAGTTGCCACGCATTTCTTATCGGAGTCATCATCATTTGACTCTCATTCTTGGCCTATATGAAACTGACCTTAATACATCTTCTTGTACTCCTTGCTCTTCTCCTTGTACCTTTTCTCTTCCTTATCTTTGTTCTTCTTGTTTGGACACTCCGCAATGTAGTGGCCAAGTTCCTTGTACTCATAGCATCTTCTTTGTGAGTTGCCTCTCTTGTCATCACTACCTTTCTTGTAACATTTCTTCTTCATGAATCTTTTGAAGTTCTTGATCGTCAAGGCGGTTTCCTCATCGGTGCTCTCATCATCACCTGAGTCTTCTTTCTTCTTTGACCTTTGTTGACAACCCTTAGATGCGCTAATTGTGAACCGCAAGCGCACGGATCATCGCAGTTTTTTCTTTAGAGTATTCCATCCAAGGTTATCAATCCGTGGATCGACAATGAACTTACTAGGTTTCCCATCTAATCTAACGGATCTATCCTAGCATGAAACGTTGATTGCATATAAAGGGTAAACCTATAAGATGTGAGTGGAGTGTAGGTTGATCACACCCATGAACATAGGTAAAGATAAAACGCAACCAAAGGGGTAAGCGAGCCTGTAGGATATGGGTACCCCTGGACCCATCACCGACCGCGTAGACAGTCGGCCTGGGCCCATGTCTGACCGTGATGTGGGCCGGCCCCAGGCCGGCCCACGAGGATCCCCGAGTTGATGGGCAAGATTGGTGAAGACTTGGCCCGCAAGGTGTGCGGCGAGATATTAGAATCTTGCCCAAGGATCGCGGAGATTATGATGCAACCGATTCAGATTGGTTTCCTAGTTGTAGCCGAATATAATTAAGGGAAACTAACTTGTAAACCCTAGGTCGTCAGCCTATATAAGGCGGCCTAGGTCGACCCTCCTAGACATCTGATTCTACGCCATTCACCTTCCTCCATTGTAACCACAAACTCGCCATTGTTCTCCTGAGCATTGCCGAGCGAAGCAATACAACATCCCCAAGCACAGGACGTAGGGTATTATACCTCCGGGTAGCCCAAACCTGTATAAACCTTGCGTCTCTATGTTACCTCCAGCTCTCTAGCCTCGCAATTGCCCTTTGCCTACAAATCAAACACTTGGGTACCCCGGAGTGGACTGCCGGACGATAAATCCGACAGTTGGCGCGCCAGGTTGGGGTAATTGTGGGGCATTACAGCTAGCTCGATCGTCGCTCCGTCATCTTCCCCGATAGCCTCAAAGATTGCCCTGAGCATCTTGAGGGTATCAACTTTTTCACTAAGATCCACTCCACCGCCTCCGACTCCAGCGCATCGCCTGACACCATGACGATGACCGGCTCCGCGCCGCCTACTCTAGAGACTCCGTCATCAGCTGTAGCCCTGCTCCAACAGCAGCTCGGCGCGATGTCGCTCCATGATCAGGCCACGGCCTCGGTCACCAGAAGCAGGCTCCCAGCCCCCGACGAACTCCTCGCTGGGCTTGATCGTGTCCAAGGCACCATCGCCGAGTGCAAGGCCTTGCACCAACCTTGCGAGCAGCTCCCTCTTAGATTACGCAACGCATCGACGATCTACTCGGCCCAACTTCGGAAGGATATGTCTCAGATCCAATCTGAGATCCCGCCCAAGCCTAACTAGTCTCCGGACTGCGGGGAGTTTCAAGTCGCCATAAACGTGCTCCTGGCCGTCCCGGCCGACTCGAGCAACAACTCAAGCTACGTAACGCCTCTGGGGCGTGAAGTCTTCGTCTCTAAGGATCAGGCTACTCAGAATGGGGAAACTAACTCGGACAAAGAGCGCCGCCAGGAGCGCAACGCTGACCGAGCCCGCCGACGCAACGAAAAAGCCTAGCCACCGCAAGCAGCGGTTGTGCATGCGGCAGCTACAGCAGCGGCCGCGGCCCCCGAGGAGATCCCTCCCGGGGCACCACCGAGGCAACCACCCGCTGGCCAGGGACCCTGCGGTGTAAACCCGCTCAATCTTGACGGGGCATTTGCAGGAGCTCATGCAACTTTACGCACACCGTAGGCCAACATCGCGGCCGCATTCGTCGAGTTGGAGCACATGGCCGACACCCCCGAGGTGCGATGCGCTAGAGCCCGCCTGGAAGCTGCTCAAGAACAAGTTGAGTGGTCATACCATTCTAGATCTCGAACTGGTCGGACTAACTCGGCCCGCTCTGCAAGCCACCGCTCTGCTCACAGCAGATCGGACAGGGGTCATCCTCGCCAGAGAAACCCTCCACTCTCCGTCATCAACTAGGAGGTGGCAAAAAACCTCCACGAGGAAGAAGACGAAGAAAGGCGCCAACCATGCAACGCCGGGCACCGCCAGGCCTGGCATCAGGAGCGCGACGACCGGCATGCTCGCCGCGCCGATGACCGACAAGATGGCGACCTTAGAGACCGCCTCAGAGAAAACATCCGGGACATCCGCAACGACCTCAACGCTCGCCACCGCGAGCGGGATGCGGCCAAACTTGGACGCCGTGAACGCTACGACCGGGACTACAGCCGACCTGATCGCTAGCCCGTACCAGAAGAAGACTACGAAGCGGCAGAGGAGGAAGAACGGCGTGCGGTCCATGAGCTCATGGAACGCGAATGCTACGACCTGCGATACGGCCCTCCGTGGGATGACAGATGACCCCGCTACCCGCCTCAGCGGCGTGATGACGCCTGGCAGCAAGTCGAGCGCGGGCAAGACAACCACNGGAAGGATATGTCTCAGATCCAATCTGAGATCCCGCCCAAGCCTAACTAGTCTCCGGACTGCGGGGAGTTTCAAGTCGCCATAAACGTGCTCCTGGCCGTCCCGGCCGACTCGAGCAACAACTCAAGCTACGTAACGCCTCTGGGGCGTGAAGTCTTCGTCTCTAAGGATCAGGCTACTCAGAATGGGGAAACTAACTCGGACAAAGAGCGCCGCCAGGAGCGCAACGCTGACCGAGCCCGCCGACGCAACGAAGAAGCCTAGCCACCGAAGCAGCGGTTGTGCATGCGGCAGCTACAGCAGCGGCCGCGGCCCCCGAGGAGATCCCTCCCGGGGCACCACCGAGGCAACCACCCGCTGGCCAGGGACCCTGTGGTGTAAACCCGCTCAATCTTGACGGGGCATTTGCAGGAGCTCATGCAACTTTACGCACACCGTAGGCCAACATCGCGGCCGCATTCGTCGAGTTGGAGCACATGGCCGACACCCCCGAGGTGCGATGCGCTAGAGCCCGCCTGGAAGCTGCTCAAGAACAAGTTGAGTGGTCATACCATTCTAGATCTCGAACTGGTCGGACTAACTCGGCCCGCTCTGCAAGCCACCGCTCTGCTCACAGCAGATCGGACAGGGGTCATCCTCGCCAGAGAAACCCTCCACTCTCCGTCATCAACTAGGAGGTGGCAAAAAACCTCCACGAGGAAGAAGACGAAGAAAGGCGCCAACCATGCAACGCTGGGCACCGCCAGGCCTGGCATCAGGAGCGCGACGACCGGCATGCTCGCCGCGCCGATGACCGACAAGATGGCGACCTTAGAGACCGCCTCAGAGAAAACATCCGGGACATCCGCAATGACCTCAACGCTCGCCACCGCGAGCGGGATGCGGCCAAACTTGGACGCCGTGAACGCTACGACCGGGACTACAGCCGACCTGATCGCCAGCCCGTACCAGAAGAAGACTACGTAGCGGCAGAGGAGGAAGAACGGCGTGCGGTCCATGAGCTCATGGAACGCGAATGCTACGACCTGCGATACGGCCCTCCGTGGGATGACAGATGACCCCGCTACCCGCCTCAGCGGCGTGATGATGCCTGGCAGCAAGTCGAGCGCGGGCAAGACAACCACGACGACAGCGATGAATCCTTGTCAGATGTGGGCCCAGGCCGACTGTGTATCCGGTCGATAGTGAGCCCAGGGGTACCCATATCCCACACTTGCAGCACCGCCAGGGTCCGCCGATCTTCAAGGGCCTGCCGCTTAAAGATGAGGTCCTTCGCGGACCGGGCGATGAAACCCTGCACCAGAGGGGTTAGCCTTTGAAGACACAATAAGGCAAGAAGAATGCAAGGAGCCGTACCTTGACAACGCGGTCCAGAACTTGTCCACATGGTCGGCCATGTCTAATTCCAGAGACTGCTCTGGAGTTAGCACCGAGGAACCTACCAAGGCCCTCGGGCCGGACGCAGCAGCTTCAACCACGGGCGTAACAATAGCGCTGACACCAGCAGGTAACGACTCGCCCAACAGCTGGTCGACATCATCTTCAAGAAGGGGAGGCGCGCTGGCAAGCTCCTGCACCCCCGCCGAGTCCTCTGTAACATCGTCAGTGCCACCGGCCTCGGCCGTGTTCCAGAATTCGTCAGCGACAGAGAAGCCAGCACCCGCGACCCCCGCCAAAGGACTCTGGGGCTGAGTCGGGTCGATGGCCGCCGGATCGCCCTGCTCTGGCTTAGGTAGGCCAGCCTCGACATTGGTCACAGACCCTACCCCCGCGATCGGCAGCCTGGGAGCCTACGTGGTGACCCCCCATAGTCTGAGGCGGCACAGGGCCTGTCCCAGGCCCCCTTCCTGTAGGCCTACGCCCGAGCAAACAAAGACGCGTCAGTAGCAGTGCTCGGCAGTAACACAAAGACTGCAAGAAAGGAACTTGCCCACTCCTCCGTGGGCGTTTGAAGATCACCTCCTTCAGGATTACCGGGGGTGGAAGGTCCAGCTTCGCTGGCGAGGCTGCTGGTGACTGGGCCTCGAGGTACGGTGTCCTCTGGCCACCGACGTCCGCAATCAAAGACTCTCCTAGGTCCGCACTGGAGGGTGATCCGTCGACTTCATCGTCAACATCACTGGACGCCACGAGTAGCTTTCTCCTCTTCTTTGCGCGGGATTCCGCCCACGCAGCCTGCCCTGACTTGGGTAGGTGCTTTGACCCAGCCCCCTGGGTAGCCGACCTCATCGCCCTCGAAACCGGCGCTTTGCGCGCGGCTTGGTGCTTCTGTTTCCCGTCACCACCACTAGACGACAGCGCCGACCAGTCGTCATCTGACTCTTCCAGGGGAGCAGGAATTATGTCGTCGGCCTCCCACTCTGTAGGTTCCTCATCCACCACACGAGGCACCCTAGATGCCTCATCCGCTGTTATCAGCTTCTCTAGCCGCACATTGCCCTCGGGCAGCGGGGTCGGGCAGAAATACTTTGCAACACGTTCCTACAAAGCAACCAAGATAGCAACCCAAAATTTCAAAACAGAACCACTTATTGGGCAACTAAGTAAACAAAGCGTAGGGCTAAAGAATACTTACTGCTGGTGCCGGATTGTGCAATGAGAAGGCTACAGGCACACCCTCATTGAAGATATCTCCCCGCATAAAGCTCGAGACCCTTTCAATGGTCTCGGATACTGACACAAACCGGACTTGCTCCCTAGTCGGGTCCCTGACGCCCTAGAACTTGTATCCTGGGTTAACCCGGTCTTTAATAGGCTGGGTCAGGCGCCGGATGAATGAGATCATGATGGCCACGACAGTTAAGCGATTCTTCTTCGCCTCAGCAATTAGCTGCAGTAGCTCGTCGACTTCCCGCAACTCCTCGCCTTCAGGGAGCGACTCCCACTGTGCAATCTTCTTTGGACGGTGGCTAGCCCGGGTCGGCAGAGCAGGGGGACGGTTCCCGATATAAAACCAGTCTGCCCGCCACCCCTTGTTGGAGTCATTCATGTCCAATGTGAAATACTTCTTGGACATGCCGGGCCTCAGCGAGAACCCTGCTCCACCAGTCACTCGGGTCGGCCCCTTACCAACATCCTCCCCAATGACCTTCATGCGATATAATCTCCGCCACAAATTGAAATGTGGCGAAATCGCAAGGAAGGCCTCACATAGATGGATGAAAACTGAGATCTTCAGGATGGAAGTAGGATTCAAGTGACTCAGCTTGATACCGTAGTAATGAAGCAGCCCGCGGAAGAAGTCCCCGGCCGGCAACCTGAAGCTGCTCTCAAAGAAGGAGGCGTAGACGACGGTCTCCGTCTCAGAGTGCTCCCTAGGACGCCCGTCGCTCCCAGGAGGCTGCCACAGTAGCTCCTCCTTGGGCCCCAAGACGCCCCGCCTCACCATGGATTGGAGCCTCTCTTCTATCATGGAGGGTTGACCCCAGGCAGGTTCCTAGCGCGGCACTTTCCCCTCCACTCCGGTCCACTCTTCGTCCTCCGTGAAAGCACCGCCCGACTTCGCCGTAGTGTCCGCCTCTGCGACGGTCACGAGCACCAGGTAGCACCATCCCCGCCGGCGGCCGCAGTTGCTGCGGCTCCAACTTGGGCTCCGACCGAGGTCGCTGCATCGGTAGCAGTAGCCTTCGCCCCCGCAGTGGTCGCTCCGCCACCCACGGGGACCTCCGAACCTGTCGCCTTCACCGGCAATGGCGCCTTCTCTCCTGGCACCGGTGTCTTCGACGGAGACGGTGACCCTGCCATCTCCGCCGATCGGACGGAACTCAAAGGTGTGAGCAACCACTCTCAAATTAAGGGCGCCCGACGCGACGGCAAGATCGCGGTGGACGGATCACAGCGGCGGCGGCGTAAGTGGCAGCGGAAGACAGAGTAGCTATTGGATCTGGAAATGACCGCGGTAAAACCTGATTTGACGGTTCGCCTTGTTTTATTTCCCCCCCCAACGGTTCAAATCCCCCTGATGGCGCCGTGAATAACGGAAGGAATCCGCGGCGTAGCCATTAACCGTGGGCCAATGGATCCTTTTGTGCCAACGGCTTTGTCTTCGCGACTCGGCCAGCCCCGACGCTCAGGGACTCGGCGCTACGACTCCGGTCAACGGGTCTCTGCGACTCGGCCAGCCCCGACGCTCGGGGACTCGGCACTACGACTCTGGTCAACGGGTCTCCGCAAGTCAGCTAGCCCCAACGTTCAGGGACTCGGTGCTACAACTCCGGTCAACAGGTCCCCGCGACTCGGCCAGCCCCGACTCTCGGGGACCCGGCGCTACGACTCTGGTCATCGGGTCCCCGCGACTCGGCCAGCCCCGATGCTCGGGGACTCGACGCTACGACTACGTTCAACGGGTCTCCGTGACTCAGCCAGCCCCGACGCTCGGGGACTTGGCGCTACGATTTTAGCTGAGGATTTGCCAGAAAGGGTCGGCCCATATGCCAAGGAAAACAGCAGCAAAGCACAGAACAAGTTCACGAGCAAAGGTTCTCCATTAACCAAGAGGCTATACAGTTACAAAGAGATGTCGGCCATGTGCCGTTTACAAGAACAAAGGTATTGGCCGTCAAGTTAAGGGCCATGAGCAGTCGCCGTTGCCCGAATTGTTGCATTTGCAGCAAGCTTCATCCACATGAGCTCGTCGCAAGCTCTTTTCTAGCATCATGGCAACCAGCGGTGACATGCCTGAACTTGACAGTTGCGTGAGACTGCCTCCAAGCTTGCCTCGGCTCTACAAGCATTTCACCCTTCAAGGCCCTCGGCCCAAGGCAACGCGGGAAGAGAATGGAGGAGCATGCAGATGCTCACTGACACCTCAAGACCATCGCAAGCACTCTTCGAGCACCACGCTATCAAGTCCCCAACATACATCCCCGGTGGATGGATCCAAGGCATAATCCCCAACATGGTTATTAAGTGGTTTCTACGCTTCTCCTCCGATGGTGCAAGGTCCTGAACCTCTGCGCCTATTTATAGCCCAGTGTTAGCTACATACATGTGACCCCGGTTACACTGTATGGCGCATGAGCTCTGAGCTGCGCAGCTCCTTCCTTCGAGGTGTTCAGACCACCCTTAATGTCTTTGACAGCCTTTAAATCACGGGTCTGCTCTGTGCGCTCACATGAGTACTGTTTTTTCACGACGTGTCCAGACACATGTGGTAACCATATCCTTCGGACGGCCTGACTGCCCCGAAGTTTGGATGTTTCTCCTCTATTGACCATTCGCCCGATTATACTAATCGGCCCAATGCTCAGGGACTACTCCATATGGAGAGCTCCTTGCACCGCTCTCCATATGCCCCATCAGGATGCGTCACCTTCCTCAAAGTAGCACAGCCCCTCGGCGGCCGAGTCGGCCACAACTCGGCGCTACACTACTTGGTGTTTTACCCCCGGGTCTGCCCAGGGTCATCCCCGATGACCTACGGTTTTCTTTTTGAGCACCGCCCACCCTTGTGTCGGCCTGCCGACCAAGACGCTTGAGCCGACTACAGAGGCTTCGTTTCTTCATCGGCAGTCTACCACGCGCCTGCAAGTTGCTCGAGGACTTGTGAGATATGGGTACCCCTGGGCCCATCACCGACTGGGTAGACAGTTGGCCTAGGCCCACATATAAACCTTGCGTCTCTGTGTTACCTCGAGCTCCCTAGCCTCGCGATTGCTCTTTGCCTACAAATCAACCACTTGGGTACCCCCGGTGGACTGCCGAACGATAAATCCGACAGAGCCTATCGCCTTCTAGTTGTAGTTCTAGCCAAAAAGAACAAGCGCATCATGCATATCATCCAAAGCCATCTTTGAACTACTACCCTCCGGTCAAACTCCAGAAATCCCCACCTTACACGGGATCACACCCTATCACGGCACTCCCTATCCGCATGGGTAAGTTAAGGGCACGTTCACGAAGAACGTGTCGAACCCCTAGCCACCATGGCTACAAGAACATCTCGAGCAATCTATCTCAAAAATAGATTGAGGAAGAAGCAAAACCAAGAAAGAACGAAATCATAGAAGGAGAAATCGAGTCGCTAAAAGATCGAATGACATGAAGAACATTACTCACATAATAGATGTATTAGATCATCACCTCCGAGTACATACTATAGAGTGTCCACTACTAGCTCCTGAACTCCGCCATGGCACAACCACGCAGGGAGGCCATGGCGGCTAGGGTTGGCCTAAGCCATCTCCTAGACAATTCCTGAAGACTTGCGGCGGCCGTCGTCTCCCTTTGGTGTATGCTCTAGGTTTCGCCGAGTCCTGGTGGATGGATCTATGTGCCTTCGGGTATCGGGGCTATAAATAGTCCGAGGAAGCTTCACATCGAAGGGGAGGCCGAGGCGGCATAGGAAGGCGCTGGGCCGGTTGGCCAGGGCCTTTTCTATGGCCCCTCGCGCCCAGCTTCGTCTCCAAGCTTCCTTGCTCATTAAGAAATCATGTTTCCACGTCATGTGGCCTTTGGACATCGTTTGCTCTGAGATATGGATGGATCTTGATATATTCTTGATCCCGAAGTATCCCGGCCTTATCTTCAATTAAGGTTTGTTGGAGGATGGCCCGTTGGAGTAGAGCGTGAATGGGCTTCAATTCTTTTGGGCTTCTTTTAGGGCTTCTGGACCTTGAATCAATGTTGTTCTTGAGCTTCGTCCAAATATGCTCCAAAATGGCCCAAAATCCTGCATAAACAAAAATCCTCCAAAAATATATGCATATGCGAAAATGGGGTTATTTCACATGCCAAGTGGTGGGTTAGTATATGAATTAGTCCAAAAACTCCACCTAAATAGCACTAAAAAGGTGCACTAATGATCACCAACAACCTTGATGTCTTTTTGCTTGACTCATATTCAACAACTGGATTAGCATTGGGAGCAATCCCCTTGGAGCTACTTTGACCAGTTGACTTGGCAACATCCTTCTCAACCAACTCTTGATGAAGAATCTCACTAAGGAGTTGGATGGGAGTCATCATCTTGAAGCTTGGGTCTCTTTTAAGTAGAGTGGCTAGCATAGGTTCCTTGGGTGAATGCCCTAACCATTTTCTTTGTCACTTTACACTCATCCTAATCTTTACTCCCAATTATCCTAATGTCTATCACTAAGAGCATGAGTCTTTCATACATTTGACTCACGATCCCTTCAGGATTGTTGACGCGGAAAATCGGCGGTTGTATCCTCAACGAGCAACACAACAAGGTCAGGGAGATCTGCTTCACTCCGGTGCTGGTCCTGCACTTTGTCCAGGTTCGCGGCGTGCCAGTCAATTTGACCTGAAATTGACAAGGGAATAAACAGTTAAATTACTCTTTGATTGTGCCGGCTCTATTCTAGATGGCAAATGCACGTTGGATTTTAGCCAAGACCCAATCAGACTTGTATCGGCCGATGCCAATCGGACCTCAAAATCGGACTTCATAGAGGACATCAATCGGACCTTAGAATCGGACTAATCAGAATCGGACCTTGATTAATGTAACAGATCAGCCTTTGAATAATAAAATAAAGCATAAAATATGGCCGATATGCAAGTAACGGATCAGTTATGCCTTTGAGCAAGATATTAAATAATCAAAGTGTGAGCCGATACGTCGTCCATCCTGCCTAGTTGCCGGTTTGATTCATCTTATCGGACCATCTAGCTAGCCAATCGGACCAGAACTGTTTCGACACGGTTTCACAGACGGATGCAGCGCACATACTCCAGCTATGATCAGACCAGATAGCTAAACAATCAAACTCGACTCACCAACCCAACAACTAAACAAGATGCTCGCACAGGTAATTAATCAGATTAAGCAAATAAACAATAAAACAGTAACAAGATCGTTCCGATATTCAAAGCTGTCTTTGAATAGCCAAGAGGAATCTAGCTCCGACGCAGGGAATCTAAATCAATCTTGACAATCAAAGATCAATCTTTAGTATGTTGCGAGAATCTAGTCCGACGCAGGGAATCTAAATCAAACCCAACACCCAAAGAACAACCAGATAAAGCTGTGAAGATGAATCGGACCTAGAACGATATTGTAAGATAAGTATTGCTCAAATCGGACTAAACCAATGCTCATAGCTGTTGAAGAATCAGATCGATTCACATGGCGCAGATCTAAATCAATCTAGCAACTTCAAACAACCGCATAAGCTGCCTTCTAATAAACAAGATGAATCTAGCTCCGACGCAGGGAATCTAGATCAAGCCCGAAAACTAAAAGAACAACTCGGTAAATGATTAACTACTGAATAATCAATAAAGATCTAGCTCCGACGCAGGGAATCTAGACCAATCTTGATGATCCAAAGATAAATCGGTTGAACAGCATAAACGAGAAAGGGCGATACGCCTCAATTCAAAGCTTACACTAGTTCGATAAGTTGACAATCTTACTGGTAAGCCAGAGATCAGGAACTGATGCAGCCCGTCCACCAATGAGTTCGTCGATCTACTCTAACCTACTCCTAGGGTTTTGGCGTGAAGCCGGGTTGTATTGATTGTGAGAATAGTTCTTTACAATAGACGAGGGTTTATATTTATAGCCTGGTCATGAGGAGTCCTGATCGGACTTGACTAACTTGCAGATAAAGTAAACTAAATCTAATATAAAATGGGACTCTCAATACGCCTTCTGAAAAGGAAAATAGTCCCCGCTCATGCTACGCTTCCTCCTTGGCCAATGCGCCTTTCTTCATTCATCATTAGATCGGACTTTCCCGCTTATCGTACCACCTTTTCTGCATCGGCTTCCTTCTCCGGCATCATCTGTTTGACCATTCAACGGGCCCACTGCGCAGTGCCAGCCTCACCACGTCACCATCTGACTCAGCATATCCGGTGCGAAAATCTGGTGTCAACAGGGATGCATAACAAATGCTTCTAGCTATCATGAATCAAATACATCTTGCCTTCCCTTACTTGATCGGTGCCTTCATGTGACTCCTTAAGAATATCCCTAATTTCTTGGCTATTTCAATTGATCGAACTTCGTTGAATTCATGAGCACACAATGAACTTGTTATTACTCTTGTTGCTTAAGCGTTGTGGTATAGATCTTGTGATAGCTCAGTCGTTAGTCTACCATTCGTGGGAATCTTCACACCTACATTCACAATCCCCCAAAGAGAAGGGTGAAGCTTGTAGAGATGCATTTTCATATCATACGTCTGTTGACACCGGATTTTCGCACCGGGAGTGCTGAGTCAGACGGTGACGTAAGCAGCGTTGGAACTGAGCAGTGGGCCTGTTGACTGGTCAAAGCCGAATGTGATAGAGAAGAAAGCCGATGCGGGAG
>CM014273.1:15876645-15888062 GCA_004135705.1 Alloteropsis semialata | reverse complement strand
ATGAATATTAAAGAATGAGTTTAAATCAGGTCTATCTCCGATTCGGTCTGCATGGTCGATGGTTTAATCCAATGCTGTACCCTCACGATTCGGTTTTATAGCCGATGGTCCGTTTTAATACTTGTTACATCTTTACAAATTGGACTCATAGCCGATGGTTTATTCTCTCAAATCGGACTGCCGTTTTATGTTGATCCGATCTGTTGGGACAAATCGGGGCCTTGGCCGATGAGTTCCTTGTTGTTTACTGATTAAACTCTACCTTGTCAATTTCAGGTCAAATTGACTGGCACGCCGCGAACCTCGAGATTTTGGACCTGCACTGAAGTGAAGCAAATCTTCCAGGCCACAGTGTTAATTTCCGAGAGTCAACGCCTGACTTTTCGGACGTCAACACATTTTGGCATGCCTGGTGGGACCAGAAAGCTTCTACGATGGCACCTGGAGACAAAGCAGCTGTATCCCTACGATCACGATGGAGGATCTCAGTGATGAGCAGAAGAAACTCGTGGAAGCACAAATTGAAGATTTCAAAAACCTGTGCCTAGACTCATTCAGTAAAACTCGCAATGCGGTGATTAAGAAAAATCAGTTTCCTGTTCCTCAGGAAGCGTTCGATCGAATCACTGCCGAGGAAAGAAAATTCTTCCAAGATTTTGTTGATGCTGGTTTGAGTCATGCTTTGATTAACCAATCTGGAATATTGGTTAACACGGTGGTGGGACTGATTGCTCAATTGCTGGATGGAGCTATATTAAAGGATGTCCAGAAGGGACCTGCTTACTTTGATACTGGAGCTGCCGTAGCAATTAAGGATATCAAGAAAAAGATGACACAATTTACTTCGTCTACATCACCAGAAACTCACCCTGAGTGTTATGAAGCTCCCAAGATAAAAAAGGCAAAAGCTAAGGCGGTAGAAGGAGGTGAAGAAAACGAACAGGAAGAAGAATCGGAGGACAAGGAATATGGCGGAACTCAGCATATTGACCAGTTTGGCAGCCGAATTCCTGTTGTTGATGGCAAGATGGTATATCCTGTTTTCTTCAATACTGAAAATCCACCCAGGAACAAGGGAGTTGACAATCAGGAGCAGTCGATCGGACCTAATGAGACACCAGTCATAATGAGCCGTGCTCCGATTAGTCAGGGAAATTATATTCAGGAGGATTGGGCAGATAAGATTGCTGACGTCATGAAGAATCAGTTTGGTCTGAAGCCAAAGGGTCAATCTTATCTGTATCGGAAGCCGTATCCGGACTGGTTCGATACATTGCCTATGCCAGCCCGATTCAGGATTCCAGATTTTTATAAATTTTCTGGACAAGGAGATGTTACCACCATTGAGCATATCAGCCGATACACAATTTAGTGTGGTGAAGTTGCATCGATTGATCCATTGAAAGTTAAGTTGTTTCCTATGTCGCTTTCTGGATCGGCCTTTTCGTGGTTTTCATCATTACCACCGAATTCTATTAATAATTGGGCCGATTTGGAAAAACAGTTCCATGCTTATTTCTTCATGGGAGTACAAGTGACCAGGTTGTCCGATCTGACAGCACTCCGACAGAGAAACGGTGAATCAGTTAGTGAGTTTGTCCAAAGATTCAGAGATGTGTGTAGCCGATGTTACTCGTTGAATTTATCGGAGGGACAGTTGGTCGATTTAGCATTCCAAGGATTGTTGCCTCAGGTCAGAGACCGATATACAAGTCAAGATTTTGAAGGCTTGGGGCACATGATTCAAAAGCTCTCTCAGCATGAAGGACGTGGCAATGACTATCGGAGAGAGAAATTCCAGAGGAAAATTGCCAACATTGAATATGATTCCGATGGGGAGTAAGCTGAGGTCGATTTGGCTGAATGGACCAAGAATAAGAATTCCGTTGCCTGCCCATGGGTGAAGGTCGAGCCAGAAAGGTACAGTTTTGATGTCACAAAAGCCGATAAAATATTTGATTTATTATTAGCAGAGAAACAAATCAGGCTTTCCCCGAATCATACAATTCCATCTGCCGAAGAGTTGAAGAAAAAGAAATATTTTAAGTGGCATAACTCAGTTTCTCATCATACCAATGACTGCAAAGTTTTCCGCAATGAGATTCAATCGGTGATTGAAAAAAGAATTATTAAAGCTGAAACTGGCAAAAAACCAATGAAGCTTGATGGACATCCGTTTCCTCAAAATATGGTTGAGATCGGAGCACCTGACAGAAAAATGAAAGCCAAAGTCCTTACATCAGAGAATGCGAAGAAATCGGGAGCTGTTGACCCGGATTGCCAAGTAACGGCCGATGACGTGCAAAATCGGAGTCATCAGCATTATCGGGATGATCACCGACGTGGCGAGAAGACTAAAGTTACCTCAGGGCAGCTCATTGATAAATATATGCGCCAACAAGAAAGGGATCGGAGTCCTCCGATAGGGAGATTTGATAATGAAAATCATTGGGGATGTCCGTTCTTCAGGTTCTGTTGGAATGAAAAGTTAAGGCTTCCATCAATTTATGATTGTCCAGAGTGCAGCGATCAATATGAGAGCTATAGGGATTCAAAAAGGAAGCGTCAGTCTGTGCATGACCGATTGGAATTTGGGCGTCGATGCAGCTGGCATGATGAGGTAGCCTATCAGCAGGAACGTGAAGATTGGCGTGAATACCATAATCGGCGGGAGCATGAAAATCGGTGCTATGACCGATGGGACAATGATCGCCGAAAGTATGATGATCGCCTAAATTATAAAGCAGACCGTCTCTCTGTGTACGATCGTCTGGTGTACAGGAAAAAAGAAATTATTCAAGAGCCAGAAGACGCACAGGAATCGGAGAAGGAGGTCAAATCGGATCTACGTCCAGGGATCAATCCGCAGTGGTGTCCTGATGGTTTGACCAAGACTTAGAAGAGAAGGGTTCAGCGTCTCCGATTTAAAGAATTGTTGAAGGAAAAGTGTCAAAGAGATGACAATTCCAAGGTCTGGAAAGCTAAGCCTAAGCAAGATGATGATGGGCCATCGGCATCGGTGAACATGGTGTTTGTGCTGCCTGCTGAATACAATGTAAGTTCAACCGATGATGAGGCTGATGAAATTGAGGAAGCTATGGCGCAGTTGATTCTACAACCACAACAAGCTATTTTTGACAAACCAGTTGATGAGAAATATCGGCATTTGAGGCCTTTATATGTTAAAGGATATGTTGATGGCAAGCCGATGACCAAGATGCTTGTTGATGGAGGAGCTGCTGTGAATTTGATGCCTTATACCACATATCGGAAGCTTGGCAAAGGACCTGATGATTTGATCAAGACCGATATGATGCTCAAGGACTTTGGCGGAAATCCATCGCCGGCTCGGGGGCATTGAATGTTGAATTGACGATCGGGAACAAGACTTTGCCTACTACATTCTTCGTCATCGACAGCAAAGGGTCCTACAGTTTGCTCCTGGGTCGTGACTGGATTCATGCCAATTGCTGTGTGCCATCTACCATGCATCAATGCCTTATTCAATGGCATGGGGATCACATCGAGACTGTCCAAGCCGATGAATCGGTCAGCGTCGCCACCGCTGATTTAACGGTTTGGGAGTTTGAAGGAATCGAATGCTTATCGGGCAGGAATTGGGAAGGCAATTTTATCCAAGTGTCCGATGATGGTTTAAAGCCGATCCTAGCAGTCGGCTCTGAGAGTTTGTATTAATGGATGATTTTATTGAAGATGAGGGTAAACTTGGTTAAGGGTTTATGTCGGCCAATGAGTTAGAGGAAATAGATATAGGTTTAGGAGATAGACCTCGGCCGACATATGTAAGTACAAAATTAGATCTTGAGTTTAAACAAGAATTAATAAAGTTATTAAAAGAGTATCGTGATTGTTTTGCTTGGGAATACTACGAGATGCCAGGTTTAAGCCGATCTATTGTTGAACATCGGCTCCCGATTAAACCAGGGTATCGGCCTTTTAAACAAGCGCCGAGACGATTTAAACCTGAGTTAGACCAAGAAATAAAAGCCAAAATAACTCGGTTATATGAAGCTAAGTTTATTCAACCTTGCCGATATGCTGAATGGATATCTAATATCGTTCCTGTTTTCAAGAAAAATGGGAAGTTGCGAGTTTGTGTTGATTTCAGGAATCTTAATAAGGCGACTCCGATGGATGGGTATCCGATGCCGATTGCCGATATGTTGGTTGATGCAGCTTCAGGGCATAAGAAGATTAGTTTTATGGATGGTAATGCAGGATATAATCAAATTTTTATGGCAGAAGAAGACATTCCTAAAACTGCATTCCGATGTCCTGGTGCACTTGGATTATACGAGTGGGTCGTAATGACTTTTGGTTTGAAAAATGCTGGCGCTACATATCAAAGGGCAATGAATTATATATTTCACAAGTTAATCGGCAGGATTGTCGAAATTTATATTGATGATGTAGTAGTGAAGTCCGATGGATACAAACAACATCTGGCCGATTTGCGAGAGACTCTTGAATGTACAAGGAAGCATGGTTTGAAAATGAATCCTAATAAGTGTGCGTTTGGAGTATCAACCGGACAATTTTTGGGTTTCATGGTGCATGAAAAGGGAATTGAAGTCGGACAAAAGAGCATGAAGGCTATAAGAGATGCTGAGCCACCCACCGATAAGACGAGTCTCCAGTCGTTAATCGGTAAGATTAATTTTGTCAGAAGATTTATTTCAAATTTATCTGGGAGAATTCGTCCTTTTTCCCCGCTGCTGAAATTGAAAGCCGATGAAGAATTCGTCTGGGGAAAAGATCAACAAAAGGCGTTTGATGAAATAAAGCAATATATGATGACACCGCCAGTTTTGATTCCACCTCAGAGAGATAAGCCATTCCGATTATATTTGTCGACCGATGAATTGGCGATCGGGTCTGTTTTTATACAAGAATTTGAAGGAAAAGAAAGAGTGGTTTATTATTTGAGTCGGAAGTTAATTGATGCGGAAACAAGATATTTACCGGTTGAAAAATTATGCTTATGTCTGTATTTTTCATGCACTAAGTTGAGGCATTATTTATTATCTTCTGAGTGCACAATCGTTTGTAAGACCGATGTGGTTAAATATATGTTGTCCATGCCGATGTTAAAAGGAAGAATCGGAAAGTGGATATTAGCATTATCGGAGTTTGACTTAAAATACGAATCGGCTAAAGCGGTTAAAGGACAAGTAATGGCCGATTTCGTAACACAGCATATCGGAGGAGAAGTTAAATTGGTCGATCCGATGCCTTGGACATTGTTCTTTGATGGATCTTCGTGTGGTCAAGGATGTGGCATCGGAATCATTATTGTTTCGCCTCGGGGGGCAAATTTTGAGTTCAGTTATCCGTTGGATCCGAGTTTTACCAACAATCGAGTTGAGTATGAAGCATTGCTTAAAGGATTGAAATTGTTATTAGAAATCGGAGCTGAAGCTGTTGAGATTTTTGGAGACTCCCAGTTGGTAATTTTTCAGTTAATCGGTAAATATGAATGCAAAGATGATGTTTTGATTCAGTATTTTGATGAATGCCGATTATTGTTGAGGGAATTTGTGATGGTCAATATTGAACATATCCCCAAGGCTCAAAATCAGGAAGCTAACAATTTGGCACAAGCTGCTTCTGGCTATCGGCGTTTTCATGAGATCATGACGATTGAGCTAGAAATCGGAGATTGGAGGTATGAGATTGTAAATTATCTTAAAGATCCATCACAAAAGGTTTCCAGGAAATTAAGATTCATGGCTGTTAAATATGTGTTACTTGATGATCGATTATATTATAAGACGATTGATGGTGTCTTGCTCCGATGTTTAAGTAAATCGGAATCCAAAGATATGATGGATGAAGTGCATGAAGGAGTTTGTGGTGCACATCAATCGGCTTATAAAATGAAATGGATTATTCAAAAAGCGGGTTGTTTCTGGCCAACGATTCTGGAGGATTGTTTTGAATATTATAAAGGTTGCCAAGAGTGCCAGAAATTTGGGAATGTGCAGAAAGCGCCTGCATCAGCCATGAATCCGATTATCAAACCATGGCCTTTTCGAGGATGGGGAATTGATTTGATCGGACAAATTTATCCATCATCGAGCAAGGGTCATAAATTTATATTGGTGGCAACGGATTATTTCACTAAATGGGTTGAGGCGATTCCTTTGAAGGTTGCCGATTCCAAAAATATGGTAGAATTCGTTAAGGAGCATATTATATATCGGTTTGGTATTCCTCAAACCATCACGACCGATCAGGGAACTATGTTTATGTCTAACAAATTCCAAGATTTTGCTGCCAGTATGGGTATTAAATTACTAAATTCTTCTCCTTCTTATGCGCAAGCCAATGGTCAAGCAGAAGCATCAAATAAAAGTATTATTAAAATCATCAAGCAAAAAATTGATGAACAACCAAGGCGATGGCATCTAACGTTAACCGAATCGTTATGTGCATATCGGATGGCCTGTCATGGATCTACCAAATTATCCCCGTATCATTTGGTTTATGGACACGAAGCTGTTTTGCCTTGGGAGACTAAAATCGGATCGAGGCAGATATTGGAACAAGGAAACTTGACCGCTGATGAATATAAAAGTTTGATGAATTTTGAGTTGGATGATTTGGCTGAAACTCGATTGAGGGCATTGGAGAATATTGAGAATAATAAAATGCGTATTGCCAAATATTATGACAAAAAGGTTAAGCCGAAAGCATTCATCGAAGGAGAATTGGTTTGGAAGCTGATTTTACCGATAGGGACTAAAAGTTCTAAGTTTGGTAAATGGTCGCCTAATTGGGAGGGTCCCTATTGTGTAAATCGGTGCGTTCCAGGAAATGCATATGTTTTGGAAACGTTGGAGGGAGAAGAATTTTCAAAGGCACATAACGGAAAATATTTGAAGAAGTATTATCCAAGCATTTGGATCGATTCTTAAAGCCGATATTCTAAGTAATGTCGTCTAAGATAGCCGATACGATACGTATCGCCTTAAGGGCAAAAATATTTACACAAGTGTTCATCGACGATCGACTTCGTCGGAATTACCAGGTTCATCAATGACCACTGTCATCGGAGCAGTATGGCTAGAGTTTAAACATTACAGAAATTTGCGGATCGCTTCGATCGCATTCAACCGAATGCTATCAATCTTCCTAATTTCTTCCAAGTCTTCCACATCGGAGCCAGGGATGTAATTTGACGCACTTCCTCCAAGCGCTTGTTCAAATTCTCTCGCGTCGATTTGATGGAAGCTGGAATTTGGTTGAGCTCGTCTTGGGTCTCCGACATCTCCTTGTGGACTTCTGCGAGCCGTTTGAGTAGATCGGCTTCAACACCGTGGAGATGCTTCATCCGATTTTCTAGCCGTGCTGGTTCAGCTTCCAAAGTTTTGATGTGGGCCTGCATTGTTTTCAGTTCGTCCTTGCCGTCGTCGCGCTTCTTGGATAAATCTTGTTGAGCTAGCCGATCTGATATTCTTTGACGAGCGGCAGAAACTTGGGTTGATGACCTTCAATAAAAGCCGCAGGGATGATCGCGTTCTCCAGCTCCGATGGCAGTTGACCCTTTAGTTCCTTGAAGATTTGGCGAATCGGTTCGGCATCTTCGACCAGGATGGCAATGCTTTTGTTCAAATGATTCAGCATTTCTTGAAGCTTCGCCTCGGCCTCATCGGAGATGGTGGTAGATGATTGAGTGGAACTAACTTCCTCTTCTCCGATGACGGCGTCCAGGTCAAATGATGTGAAACTCATTGCTGAAGGATCGTGTGCCTGAAAAGTGTTAATAAAATATGTTATTATAATAATGAAATATTGACACGAGGTGACGAATTGATACCAGTTTAAATTGTCCTTCCCGGACATAATCGGGGATTACTTGAGGCTGGGCAGTGCTTGTGCCAGGAGCAGCTATTTGAAGTATTTGAGGCGGCTCAATCGGAGGTGGCACTGGTGAAGTTATTGTTGGCTGTTCAGGAAGTGCCTCCGATTGAGTGTTTGTAGCTGATTCTCCGATCTGTTGCTCAGGGATGGCCTCCGATTCAACATTCTCTTCGATTTGTTGCCCAGAAATGACCTCCGATTGGATAGTCTTTTTGGCTTGTTGACGGATGGTCTCCGATTGAGCAGATGTGCTTGGTTCCTCGATGATTGGTTGCAGAATGGCAGTCTACAGGTTGAATCGGTTAGTTCAAGCGTATGTATTTGAAGAAAAATGAGAATTGAATTAAATTTACCTGTTGAGCCGATTCTGCTTGTATGTCTTGTGCTGGAGCTGGTTGAGGATCAGGCAATATGATATTTGTTTGCTGAAAAGGGAGAATTATTATTGCCGATTTAAGTTAAAGAAAAATAAATATAAAAAAAATCGGATTGTTACCGATATTGCATCAACTAGCATCTTTGCGCCCTCGGCAGCTTTCTGTGCGGTTTCCTCGGCAGCTTTGGAAGTCGACTGACCAATGATTTTTCCAAGGGGCTGCATGGGGAAGTTATTTGCTTAAGGTGTGTATCGGAAATGAAAATCGGAAGGATAAGAGAATCGTACCATTTGGCTTTTCTTCGGCTTCTTTGGATCAGGAATCTTAGTAAGGATGGATTTTCTTTTGCCTTTACCATCCATAATCTCCTTCAAAGATGGAGCGGTAGAACCGATCCTTGGATACGGAGTCCTAATGGCGTATTGGATCGGTTTGCCACTGATGCTCACCGTTGGCGCATTCTCTTCGACTGGCTGTTAAAAGATGAAATTCAAATTATGAACAGTTCATTTTAAAAGAGATGAATGAGAATGGGGAGAATTCAAAAAGACTTACAGGATTTTCCATGGCCTCAAAATCGGAGTCTATGAGGGTGCAAAAAGTGATGGCCGGGAGTCTGAATATGTGAAGGCGTAATTCTTTCCACCAATTTCTGAAGATCCTGGATGAGAAGCTGGTGCATAGCCATTCTGGTATTTCAAAATTGGCTTCGGGGACAAGTGATAAGATCCTATCCATCTCTAGGGATGTTGAGACCGATTCTCTGTGCTTTATCTTATTGGAGAAGTAAAGGCCGATCGGGAGTTGACCGAAACCCAATTGACGAGCTGCTACTGATGGATTGTAAAATTCATAAGATGAGATTTTGCGGCCGAATACAATGTTGCTTCCAAGGATGGCCGGTGTAATGAAGGATTTCAGAATCCGCATGATCGTTGCAAGATCATTCTGGATGTTAAATAAGGGCAGCTCGTAATTGCGATCGGGATCGGCGTAGGCGAAATAGTCAAAATGCTCCGATGCAATCCCATGGTAAAAGCTTTCAAAATAGGTGGCCATATTTTTTGCGTCGAGCCTTGACCCAAAGCACGATGATGCTGCTTCTGCGAATGATGTGCATCGGCGATAGGATATATCTTCTTCTTCTGTATAATAATTTGGAAATTTATGATCCTTGAAGTTAAGCTGAAGGGCGGATCGGAGCTGGGTATGCAGCCATAATTGGATAAACCACCAAGGGCCTCCGATATGTCCAACTGCTTGGCCTTCCGATAGCTTGACCGATACTTGTTGAAGCAGATGATAAACTGCACCAAGGAGGAGACGTCCAAGTGGCACCGATCCGCCACGAGCTAAAGCTTCTGCAATCGGTTGCATGTTTGATGTGGCACCAAGGGTCGGTCCGCAGAATACAAATCTCTCTAGCCACATATTAAGAAAAGCTGCGTGCTCTCTGTCTCCAACTGTGCCAGTTTTGTTGTGATCGGCGACGTATTTCTTCCAGCTTTTGGAGCCCGTGCCGACCAATCTGTATTCCAAATCACGAATAAGTTTCCTGGGGTTGGAATTGTCTACGGTGTCGAGGCCGGTCAGCATGTGTACATCCATTAAAGTTGGCGTCATTGGACTGTGGCCAAACAGATAAGCATTGAGGGCATCGGACCAGAACAGAGAGCTTGCGGCCAGAAGGTTTTCATTTTTGGCCATATCAGCAAGAGATAGAGTAAGGCATTGGTTTATGTTCTTTTCATCCCAAAAAGCCGATTTGGCGGCTTGCATTCTAAGGAACCAGTTCCTCCATCCTGGAACGCTGCCAGGCCACGATCGGAAGGAACCGGTCCAATCGGCGACTTGCAAATCCGATCCTTTGAAAGGAAGTCTCTCCGATTCCATATTGATAAGGTCCGTCGGATCAGGGTCACCCATCGGACCCAGGTAGTACCCGGCCTCAACATGGGAGACGGGAATAACCAGATTGTTTTTAAGATGCTACAATCGGAGAAATAAAATAGTAAATGCAGAGATAGAGGCTCATACATAGTTCTGGAAAGGAAATGCAGAGAATAAATGGAAATTTTGAGTGATTTTTACCTCAGGAACTTGGTCAGTGTCTGCCTTATCAAGAGGAGCCGCCATTGTTAAGAGAAATGGATCTACAATGAACAGTAATACGAAGAGGGAAAAATCTAAGGGATTGTAGAGGAATACATTAAAGCGCAGATGCGTGGTATGAATCATATGCGGAAGAGTTCTTTACCTGATTCGTGGCGAAAAGTTGAAGCTTGGAGATCAGGTGTTCGCCGGGCGAGATCTTGCAGAGATGACAATGGCGGACGCGCGGACGTGATAGCAGATGCGGGATGAGGAAGACGACGGTTCAGGTCTGCATTTATAGGCTTATGGGAGAAGAAACCGCTCGAAGGCCACGGCGCCGAATTCGCACGGGATTCGAGGGTTGCAACAGTGAAGGGCGTGGGTTTCCATATGCTGTTCGCTGCCAGAGTCTTCATTGCTCGAAAGAATTTTGGAACAAAATAATATTTTATCCCAAAATTGGGGGCATGTGTTGACACCAGATTTTGACTCGGCTGAGCGTGTGTATGATAAGAGTCCAGACAAAGGCCGAGTCCGATTCTGGGAGACGTCCGATTCCGATCGGAGTTCGTCCGATAGGAGTCCTGATCGGACACGAGACAAAGGAGGCCGGAGCGCGTACGACTGACCAGGAGGAAGGCGTCTGGAAGCTTCTTCTGGGCCTGATTGCGCATCAAGTTTTGTATTAGATATAGTAGTTTAAGATTAGATTGCTTTAATTAAATTAGAGATATTGTCGTAGCCGGCAAGTTTTAGTTAGATTTCCAGGGTATAAATATGAACCCTGCGTCATTGTAAAAAATGTTCACACAACCATTCAATCAAACACAACTTTTGGCCTAACGTGCCACCCAAACCCTTTTCGTCGAGTTCTTCAGCAAGCAGGGCTGCATCATCTTGACCTCCGGTTTGTCTGTAAGTCCGACACCCTTATCGAATTAATCTAGGCTTTAGATTGAGGCGTATTGCCCTTCTTCGTTTAGTTAATTCACCAATTTATCGAGTTATTCTAGGCTTTGGATTGAGGCGTATCGCCCTTCTTCGTTTAGATTGCTCACCCTT